>REGO01000826.1:46768-64268 GCA_010120015.1 Rhombomys opimus
CACACGGGCAGTCCTGGAGGAGAGGGACGGTGGCCAGGCTGGGCTCACACGGGCAGTCCTGGAGGAGAGAGAAGCTGGCCAGGCTGGGCTCACACAGACAGTCCTGGAGGAGAGAGAAGCTGGCCAGGCTGGGCTCACACAGACAGTCCTGGAGAAGGATGGTTGGAGCTCAGGGGCAGAGGTGGGGCAGATGTGATAGCATCGCACACCACAGCACTTTCTGAGGACACACAGGGTAGATGCCCCCTCAGCCAGGGAGGGGGCACCCACCAGAGCCCTCGGGGGTTACAGTTCTGGGCACTGCCCTGCCCCAGCCCAGCCTCTGACTGTTTCATGGTCCTGGGGAAACCCTGTACTTCCTCGTCACAGCCACGTGAGCACTGCTGTGTGTCAATACAGAGGTGTTGCATCCCTCAGGAGGGAAGTAGGAGCCGTCATGGAGAGGAGAGGCTTCGGAGAGTTAGTCAGGGGGAGGAGTGAGGGTGGCTCTCAGGGAGCCAGCAGGGAGTCCGTGGCTGGGCCTGGCCATCTGCTCTCTGTCACCAGCATGGCGCCCCTGGAGCTCAGCAGCTCTGGGGGCTTTGCACATGGCAGGAAAGCGAGGGGGGTGAGGCAGCCGGGAAGGACGGTGTAAGAGCCAGAGAGAGGCGCCCTGTACTCTGAGGAAGCAGCAGGAGGTGGTGTGGGCTCAGGAGATGGCTCAGCCAGCAAAGCACTTGGTGCAAGGACCAGGGTCTGCATCCTGCATCCATAGCATCTGCACAAAGACCTATAATCTGAGGGCTCGGGAAATTAGCCAGGGGGACTGAGCCAGTCCCGCCAACCAGGGAGCTCCAGGCAAGGAGAGACCTTGACCCAAAAGAACAGATTTAAAAGGTAAATGGTGATAGAGGAAGAAGATGCCCAAGGCAGACCTCTGGCTTCTGTGTGCGTGTCAGAACACACCGACAGGAACATGCATAAACACACATACAGACACACCCACATACAGACACACCCACATACAGACACACCCACATACAGACATCCACCCACATCCACCCCCACACACACACATCACCACTGCTTCCCAAGGATGAGTGCTGGGAATGCTGGGACACACATGTCACCCACTGTCCCAGAGTCTGAGGTGGGAGGGAAATGTGCGGCGTCTCAGGGGCTGTGCGAGGAGAATGAAGGGAGCTGGCAGTCTGCCATGGGGCAGCGATGGCAGATGCCAGCTCAGTGCTCCAGGAGGGAAGCAGGGAAGAGAAGAGACCCTGGGAACCACTTCCCTGTCACAGGGGCCTGGCCGGATAGGGACACTGCACAGAGACAAATCCTGTCCCTCTGTGCTCCTGACGTGAGAGCCCCCCATGGGAGCGGGCCGGGGAGTCACCTTCTGCTCAGGGGACAGGAAGGGATGTGACAGGGCTGAGTCCTCCTGGGCAGAAGGTGATGGAGGAACTCAGGGAGAGAGGGGCAGAGCCGGTGGGCTCCCTGCAGCTTCAGCCCAACCGTCCTCACACAGACAAGCCCCTTCAGCCTTTCCTGTCCCTAGCCTAAGCCTCAGGCCTCCTAAGACCCCCTCTGTGGGATTCTTACTCGAGACCTGCCATTATGCCCCAACCTGTCACAGTCTGGGGCTGCTGGGATGAATGGAGGCCTCCCATCCCCCACCCCACCCCACCCCACCCCGCAAAGACAGGGCTTCTCTGTGTAACAGCCTTAAAAAAAAAATAAAATAAAATAAAATAAAAAGCTTCATTTGCATATACACCTGCCCGCCAGAAGAGGGCAGCAGATCTCATTATGGATGGTAGTGAGCCACAGTGTGGTGGTTGGGAACTGAACTCAGGACCTCTGGAAGAGCAGCCAGTGCTCCTAACCGCTGAGCCATCTCTCCAACCCCTAGTGCCCCCATTCTTATGACCTGGATCGTCTGCTGTCAAAAGCTCAGGCTTTGAACTTGGGTTTCCTTTGGGGGAGGGGTTGCTCCACATCACCCACAGCTTCTCACCCAACCAACTCACTGCACTAGGCATTCACTCGCTCTCTGACCGACCAGCTCTCCTCCCCCACAACCCCCACCACAGAGAGCAGCCTCCAAGGGAGATCCCGGCCTGTGCAGACACCCAGCCTGTGTCCCTCCTCTCCACTCCTGGGCCACGCCACGCTCCCCCCCACCCCCGGCAGAGTACAGCAGGTCTGTTAGCTGCAGGGGGTGCAATTCAAGAGCCCCATGATGCCGGGGAGCAGCAAGCCCTGTCTGCCTTGTGA
The DNA here is from genome assembly GCA_010120015.1 of Rhombomys opimus. Classification (NCBI taxonomy): domain Eukaryota; kingdom Metazoa; phylum Chordata; class Mammalia; order Rodentia; family Muridae; genus Rhombomys; species Rhombomys opimus. The sequence goes on from REGO01000826.1 coordinate 49,028, forward strand.
TGCATTCTGTATGCACAGGCCACGGGGACGTTCAATTCATGCATTATCTAGTGATAGATAAACAGAGAAGCAAGACCCCTGGAGCTGGAGTTACAGATGGTCGTGAGCCTCCAAAAGGGTGCTGGGAATTGAACCCAGGTCCTCTGGAAGAGCAGCCAGTGCTCCTAACCCCCAAGCCATCTCACCAGCCCCTTCCAGGCATTATTTTCAGATGATGGATAATGGACACAGGAGGGAAACTGGAAACAGGGGAACGAACAGGGTTTCGGTAAGAAGACAGAGCACTGATTGGAGCGTCTAGGTCCCAGATACGGGCAGGGCGGTGGAGGATGGGAAGAGGGTGGCCGGAGAAGACGGGAGGAGAGAGGCCAGGTTTGGAACGTGACTGTGTGGGTGGCTGGAAGCTGGCGGGAGGCCGAGAGAGAGACTCCTCAGGAGGCACCGGCTGTCTGTGTTGGCCAACGTCTGACGGCAGTGGGGAGGAATGCGAAGATGAAAACAAGGCAGGTGCCTGCTCTGATGCCGGGGAGGCTGTGCTGGAAGGCGGTGTGGCTTTCTCCCCACCCATCTGGGGATGCCCACATTCTTAGACCACAAAGGCTGCTTTCCGTGGTGCTGTCCCTGCCCTTCTCACCCTGCCGCAGCCCGGGGCTCCTTCCCCAGGTCCTGGCTGGGGCCTGAGAGTCTAGGGAGGGTTGGGGAAGGCACCGCGGGCTCCAGGAGGTGCGGCTGCCCCACGATCCCTGTGAGGGCTGAAGGGAGACGCCTGGCTTGCCTTTCCAGAGGAGAGAGCAGCTAGGAACTCCAGCCGCTGAGCCACCCTGCAGGGACCGCATCCCGCTCCCCTTTAATTTATTCTTTCTGATAACCGCCTGTCCGATCTCTATAAACCTTTAAAAGCGGGCTGTATGTAAGATAATCCCAGTGGATAGAAAGATGGCTCAGCAGTTAAGAGCTCTGACTCTCCTTCCAGAGGACCTGGGTTTGATTCCCAGAGCCTTCCATAGAGGCTAACAACCACCTGTATCTCCAGTTCCCAGCACCCGACGCCCTCTTCTGGCCTCTTTGGGAGCCACAAGCTCACTGTGCACATGCACACATGTAGGCAAAACACACATGCACACAGAATTAAAGCAGAACAGAACAAAAACAAAACTGGGAGGAATACAAAAATAGCCCCAGCGGGAAGAGGACTAGCTCAGGTCGGCATCACACTGCCTAATGGGTGGGAGGCTCTGGGCTCCGTCCTCGGTGACCCCTCCCCATCCCAGGTCTCCCATCAGAGAGGTTGGCAAATTGCCCAAAGCACAGGAGTAGCCAGGACTGAAACCCCCATTCTCCTAGTCCTAAAACTGCGGTTGTTTTGCTGTCCTCATCCACTGCCCATCTCAAGGCTCATGTTCCGGTCGCTCCTGTCTGCAGGGCTCCCTGGGCCTCTTCCCCTTCCAGCCCCTCCTCTAGGCACCAGCAAGAAGTGGAGGACAAGATGGTGTTTAATGAACCTTAAATAACACAAAAGACTCAGTGGCTTACACGAGTCCCAAGTGCTTGTAGCCCGTGCAGCGTGGGGAGAGCTGGGGTGTCGGACAGTACCGACATGGACCACGTTCGCCATCACATGGGCCAGAACTTGGGGCAGGGCAGGGAGAGAAGACCAGCCCAACGGCTGGAGGGAGACGCTTTGCAAAGAGACTGACATCTGAAGGAGTGTGGGCGAAGTGGGGAAGGACTGAGTGAGGGGCCCTGCCTCCGATACTGATACTCCCACGGCTAGTGAGCAGTTGCCTGGGGTGGGGCCTGGGCTGCAGCAGGAGGGAGGGACATCAGTGCAGGGGAAACTGCCTCTTGGTGGATGCCAGGGCTCTGGCCCTCCTTTATCCTGCTCAGGAGCAAACCTTGGATGCTCTCTGTTTGCCCATCCAGGCCAAGCTCATGGCCTGGCCACCACCTTCCCAATTAGCCTCATTGGCCTCTTGCTCATCCTCCTGCGTCTGGGTCACTACCGTGGGACAGGGACTGTGAGTGGCCTGTGAGTCACCGAGGCCTAGCCATGACAGGGGTTCCAACCCAGACCTCTCCCTAGTCCAAACTCTGGCACCCACTGCTTGTTCCCCACCCCAGCCGCCAGGAAAGCCCCCAGAAGGGAGCCCTCCGGTTTTCAGTGCGTGGATGTCTAGTTTGAGAGGGGGAAAGTGTTGATTAGACACTTTAACGGGCCGGTGGCAGCAGGCTGGCACTCGGGCGTTGGCTCCAGGGGACCCCAGGAAACAAGCAGACAGGAGGGCGGTGTGAGCCCCGGTAGAGTTGGGACTGTAGTGGGCTGAGCAGGGGCAGGGGGGGAAGCCGAAATGCCCACTCTTTGCAGTGGAGGAGGCTGGGATGTGGGCAAGCCGGGGAGGGGGAGGAAAGAGCAGGGTGACTGGGCCCCTGGGCGAGAGTGGCCACCTTCTAGGGGACGGCCGGGCAGCACCTGATTCCAGACTAGGCAGTGCGGAGCTAGGGAAGGCCAGCGAGGGCAGGGTCCGGTGCCCAGTGGCCTCAGCTGCAGTCGCTATGGCTGCTGAGTAGGCAGATGTGACAGCAGATTGCTTCAGCTTCTCCGGCCACACCAACTTCCCCCGGGGCAGCCTCCCCCTCCGCCCCTCCTCCTCCCTGCCGTGACTCCTGCCCAGAGAATGTCCAGCCCCGGCATAAAGGTCCTTGTGCCCACGAGTTTCTGTCAGTCGGGAGGCCACACCGTGCACCATGGGTTCCTCTCGGGCACCCGGGTTGGGGCGTGTGGGAGGGCACGGGCTGATGGCATTGCTGCTGGCCGGTTTCATTCTGCCAGGTACGAGTCCGGGGCCTTGGGAGCGGGACAGTAGGGGATGCGGGCCTTAGGTTAGAGAGGCCGGGGGCACAGGCAGAGCTCTAGAGTCCGACCTCTCTCTCTGGGACTGCTCCTCATCCATGCCTGGGCCCTCTCTGTGGTCGCTGCAGACACATTCTTTTTCCTTTGTGCCACAGTGGCCGAGCAGGCAGGCACTTTGCCGCCAAGCTGTCCTATGAGAATGTTCTGAGCTTGTTTCTGAAACCTAGGAATGAGGTTAATATCACCCTGCCCCAAGTTCTGTCTCGAATTAAGGAACGCACACTAGGAGATAGGATCTGCCTGTTTTGTAGGAATGGCGATTGCTACCACTTTGAGAGCCCTCTTTTACAAGCATTTCAGGTGGATTAATTAACTTGCATCTATTTATTTACTTACTTGTGTATTCATTTTATTTTTACCGAGGTGCTGGGAGTTAAGCCCCAGGCCTCGTGCTTGCTAAGTGATCAGCAGCCTCAGTCCTCCTCGTTTTTTTTTTTTTTTTTGACACTGTCTTGCTTTGCAGCCCAGCCTAGCCTCAGCCTCCTGAGAGCTGGGACTACAGGCAAGCATCACCCTGGGTTAAGAGCCTTTTAAATGCTAGCCGGTAGCTAGCACTTTAAATACATTAGCAGTCTGTGATGTGTGTGATGGGCTTCCTAGTCCCACTCTGTAGCTGAGGATCGGGAAGGGCCCAGAGGTCAGGGAACTGGCTTCAGATTGCGGTTAGAAGCTGGGTATCCAGGATTCTGAGTGCAGGCTGGGTCGCTTGTGGCCTGTGCTGAGGGGTAAAGGGGCAGTGCCAGGGGGCGCTTTGCTGTGGGGGTAAACCAGGCTTTTGTTTGAGACAGGGTTTCTCTGTGTAGCCTTGGCTGTCCTGGACTCGCTTTGTAGACCAGGCTGGCCTCGAACTCACAGATTCTGCCTCTCCCACCCGCAGGGATTAAAGGCATGTGCCACCAGGAATTCGGGGCTTTTCTGTTTGAGATGAGGCTGGGATGTGCCAGGTGTTGGCCCGGCGGCTGGTGGGCTGCTTCTGCGTGGTTATGACGCTGTTTTTGGTATACATTTGCTGCTTTGGGGGCACACAGTGCAGAGAGCGATCGCGTGGTCTTTCCGGAGGCTCTGTAGGGAGCCACGGCAGGCTCTGCCTTTCTGAATTAGTAAGCCAGAGAAGGCTAGTCACCTGCTGGTGTGTGGCTCTGAAGGGGCTGAGGTAGGCAGAAGACACTGAGGGGAGGGCTGTGGAGACAGACTGAGGCACGAGGAGTACGGGGTTGGGAGCAGAGAGTCTGTGGAGGGCAGACCTGGGTCCAGGAGTCAGACGTGGGCAGAACGAGGGCAGCGGGTGCGTGCGAAGGCTGGGCAGGAGAGAGGGAGGTTGAAGATGGTCATGCGCCTTGGAGGTTTCCTGCCTTGTCCCTGGGTTGGGACAGTGGGGAGAGCATGGGTGGCTCAGGGTGCGGTGTCCTGTCATACTGGTACTGGCAGGTTCTGTAGCAACAGGTGAGTGCCCCCACAGCTGGCCCCCACCCAGCCTACTGGCATGGCCAGAGCTGGGGCAGGACGTGGGATCCCACCCCTTACCCAGTCTGGACTCTCACCAGGGAACTGGTGGTCAAGTATTAATTGTGCTCTTCTTCTGCAAGGCGGCACCTCTGTGCTCGCTTCCTCTCCCTGGGGTCGAGTGTTTCCTTCCTGTCTCTCACACACACACACGTTTTGGTGGTGCTGGGGTCAAGTCTATGGCCTTGTGATGCTAAGCCAATGCCCCAACCCTGCTTGGCCTTCTTATGTTCTTCGGTTTGGTTCTGTGGTCTGAGCCACGATTGCCTGCACTGCTTACCCCACAGCTCAGCCTCCCCACTCTGTCTTGTTTCTGACCTCTTCGTTCGTTCCCCACTATCTGAAGGGCACTCCTTCAACACCTACCACCAACCTTTGGTTTGACTTCCCCCACTCGGCCCTCACTGCTGAAACAACGGAACTGCCCTGGTTCTAGCACCTCCTCAGACAAAAACCAGCACTTCCTCTTTCTTCCTCTGAACTTGGGAGACGCTGGGCAGATGACCTCCATGGGCTGATGGGGGAGGGATGAGGCCGGTTCTAATCTAGTCCTTACAGATCATTGCTCTTCTCTGCAGGAACATTGGCTAAGAGCATTGGGACCCTCCTGGACCCCTGTAAGGACCCCACAAGGATCACCTCCCCCAACGACCCCTGTGTCATTGGAAAGACTGGCTCCAGCAGCTTCGGCAGCCATGGCGGATCCAGCAGCTTCAGCAGCCAAGGCGGATCCAGCAGCTTCGGCAGCTCCCAGGGGGGCTCTTCAGGATCTTTGATATATAAGCCAGGAACAGGATATTCCCAGAGTAGCTATTCTTCTGGCTCTGGCTCCCAGTCAGGAAGCAGTGGCTCCCAGTCAGGAAGCAGCGGCTCTCAGACAGGAAGCAGTGGCTCTCAGACAGGAAGCAGCAGCTCTCAGACAGGAAGCAGCAGCTCTCAGACAGGAAGCAGCAGCTCTCGATGGGTAAGCAGCAGCTTTCAGTACGGGAGCAGCCGGGAGGGACCAGGAAGTGGCTCCGCTCTGCCAACCGATGACAGGGCTTCAGGCACTTCCCAGTCTGGAGGTTCCCACGCTTCCCAGAGCAGCAGCTCCAACCTGCGGCCCTGTAGCTCCGACGTGCCCGATTCTCCCTGCAGTGGGGGCCCTGTCATCACACACTCGGGGCCCTACATCTCCAGCTCCCACTCCGTATCAGGCGGGCAGAGGCCTGTAGTGGTGGTGGTGGAGCAGCATGGCTCTGGGGGCCCTGGAGGGTTTCAAGGCGTGCCCTGTGCCAACGGTGGCCCCTCGGGCAAGCCCTGCCCCCCCATCACCTCTGTCCAGAAACCGTACGGTGGCTACGAGGTGGTGGGTGGCTCGGCCAACAGTTATCTGGTCCCAGGCATGACCTACAGCGGGGGTAAGATCTACCCGGTGGGCTACTTCACCAAGGACAACCCCGTCAGGGGCTCGCCAGGGGCCCCCTCCTTTGCGGCTGGGCCCCCCGTCTCCGAGGGCAAGTACTTCTCCAGCAATCCCATCATCCCCAGCCACAGCTCTTCCGTTTCCAGCGCCTACCCCTCGGGCCTGGTGTTCCAGCCCGTGGGCACCGGCGGGGTCCAGCCCTGCGGCCCCGGCTCTGCCAGCTCTAAGGGGCCTTGCTCCGGTTCCAGAGTTCAGATCGTCTCCAGCAGCTCCAGCACCTCCTACCACCCCTGCGGCGGGGCTTCCCAGGGGCCCTGCTCGCCTCCAGGCCCCGGCTCCATCGGAGGGGGAGGCTCCTCCGTCTCCACCGGCAAAATCGTGCTTCAGCCCTGCGGCGGTCGGCCCAGCTCCTCCGCCTACCCCTGCCTTTCCGTTTCCACCTCCACCCTGAACGGGGCTCTGAACGGCTCCCCTCAGCCTATCCCCTCGGCCGGTGCCAAGCCCTGTGGCCTCAGCAGCCCCGGAAAGGTGCCCTGCCGTTCCATCCGGGACATTCTGGCCCAGGTGAAGCCTCTGGGGCCCCAGCTAGCGGACCCTGAGGTCTTTCTGCCCCAGGGAGAGCCGCTTGGCAAGCCGTAAGTCGCCCGCAGCCGTCTCCCGGCTGGAAGACGTCAGGGGCCCGGTTGCCTGCCCTCCTTCCCGGAGAGGAGCCTCCCGCTCCAGCTAGCCCGGGGACGCAGGCTCCGGTCGGCAGCCCCAGCGGCGGGCTCGTCCCTTCCCCCGCCCTCTCCTGGTGCTCCCGCCCCTCCGCTGTGGTGCCCTCTCGCCTGATCGCCCGCTCATGACCTCAACCCCGGATGCCCCACAAGTCAACCGCGCCTCTGCAGGGTCGCCAAATAAGGCCAAGCCCGATCCATCCCCGAGAACAAGCGGCACTCTCGCGGACCCTCCACCATCTGCTCCCACAGCCCGCTCAATTGTTGGGTTCCCGCCGCCCGTCACGGCAGACCCTACCGGGCCCATTTCCCACCCACGCGTGCCTCCCGGCTCTCCATGTCAGTCCCTGCCTGCTTGCCACGTCACCCAAAGCACAGGTGTGGACCCGGGGCACCCACGGAGCCTGGCACGGCCCCCGCTCTCCGGATCCTGGACAGGGCTCAATAAACTTCGTGAACTTTGCGCAGACCTTTTTGCCTTCTTGGAGTCCTAGGCGTCTTCTTCGTGCCCGGTAGTACCCGCCTCTGCCTCTAGAGGGCCCACGTGTCGTCCACGTCTCGCGTGGTGCTCCCGCCTGCCTAGTTTGGCTCAGTGTTTCCCATCTTACACCTCCTCCTCCCACGGAGAAGCACAACAATTGGCTTTTGACTGAGCTGACAGCAGACTTGCCTGGTGTCCTTCCGTCCCACTCCCACGGCTCACTTCTCACCTCTAGGAAGTCACACGGGAGCCTTCCCCTCCCCCCTCAAAATAAAACCACGCATTATTTCCTTCTCTCTCACCCAGGCTTCCTATCAGCCTGCCTCGCCTTCCAAACACTGTCCTCTCTGGGAGTCCTTAGTGTCGCTCTTGAGTTTCTGGGACGCCGGACCAGCCCAGGCGAGATTCCTGGGCACTGAGCAGGAGCCTGGGTGCTCTGGGAGCTGGGGGCGGGGGAGTGGGCAGCCCGTGAGACAGTGCACTGGTGACTCAGCGGCCTGCCTAATAAGGCTCTGTTCTGTGATAGACAGCCAACAGCGCGCTCTCCACCCCACGCCCAAGGTCTGCCGTGTGAGCTGTGTGTGTCCCAACGGAAGGGCCTCGTTCCACGCGCAAGGCTCTCAGCTTTTGAAAGGAAACTCACAGCCTTTAACCTCAGCACCCAGGGAGGCAGAGGCAGGTAGAAGGTCTCTGTGAGTTCGAAGCCAGCCTGGTCTACATAGTGAGCTCCAAGACAGCCAGGGCTATGTAGTGAGACCCTGTCTCAAATAACAAAAACCAAACTAGGCAAAGTTGGTGTGTGTGTCGCCTCGAACCATCGAACCAAACTAAGTTTCCTCCCGGCCATTTGAGGAAGGAGCTTGTTCCTCCATGGGTGGGGGTGGGGCTGGGGGGTGGGTGCTGGAGAAACCAGCCAGCACTCAATACTTTCCCCAGGCAGACACCTGCCAGACAGTTGCACAGGGGAGACTAAGAGAACAAAGGCGGTTAAGGGCCAGCAAGATGGCTCACTGGGTAAGAGCTTGCCCCGAGAGGCCCGTGGCCTGAGTTTGGTCACCAGAACCTATGTAAAGGCAGAAGGAGAGATGGACTCTGGACCTCGACATGCACGCTACGGCACACACACACACACACACACACACACACACACACACACACAGGTCATACACGGCACACACACGTGCACAGGTCATACATGTACAAAATAATAAGTTTTAAAACTTAAAAAGAAAACTCAATTTTCTTTATTAACTGGCCTGGTGGCATAGGCCCGTACCCCAGGCATTTGGAAGCCTGAAGCAGAAGAATGACAAGTTTGAGGCCAGCCTGGGATACAGAGTGAGCAGAAGGCTTGGCAGACCTTATTTCAAAAGGGGAGCAGGGGGCGAGGCAGAGCTGAGTGGTACAGTGTTCGCCCAGCATGTGTGAGGACTGGTTCAAGTCCCAGTATTACAAAACAACGTAAGCTCCTTTTATTATGAAAATGTCAAGCAATGGACATTTGCTACTTTTATCTGTGAGACAGGATTTAGTGTAGCTCTGTCTGGCCTTGAACTCACTGTGAAACCAAGGGTCCTGGCTAGTTTTATGTCAGTTTGACACAAGTTAGAGTCATCAGAGGGGAGGGAGCCTTAACTGAGAAAATGCCTCTATAGGATGGGTCTGTAGGTCGTTTTCTTAGTTGGTGATCAGTGGGGAAGGCCTATGTGGGTGGGGCCATCCCCGGGCTGTGGTCCTGGGTTCTACAGAGAGCAGGCTGAGCAGCCATGAGGAGCAAGCCAGCAAGCAGCACCCTCCCTGGCCTCTGCACCAGCTCCTGCCTCCAGGTTCCTTCCCTGCGTGGGTTCCTGTCCTGACTTCCTTTGATGACAGTCATCAAATGCTGTCCTTCCCAGGTAGCTTTGGGCACAGTGTTTCGTCAACTAGAAACCCTAACTAGGATGAGTGTGAACTCCTGATCCTCCTGCTGCTCCCTCCCCAGTGTTGCAATCGCAGGGTGTGCAGCTTTGTGCAGAGTGGGACGAGGCCTCTGCATGCCAGGCGGGCACTCTAGCGGCTGAGCCATGCCCGCAGCCCCCGAGTGTATCTGAATTAGTTCACTTTCTGTTGCCATAACAAAGCACCTGAGACTGGAAATGAGCAGCAACACAGGCCAATTTGGCTCATAGGTCTCTGCTTCTCTTTGTTTTTAAGCTCAGTTGTCAAAGCTCAGGAGCATGGCTCCAGCACCTGCCTGGTTCTGAGGGTCATGGGAGAACTGAATGAGAGGAGAGGTCACATGGCAGGGTGCCGGGAAGGCTGGGCTCACTGATGGTTTGTCTGTTTACCTTATTTATTTGTTTTGTTTTGTTTGCGACAGGGCCTCTGTCTAGTCTGGCTGTCCTGAAACTTGCTGTATAGACCAGGATGGCCTCTGACTCACAGAGATCCTCCTCAGGAGTACTAGGACCAAAGGTGTGCATTACCATGCCTGCTGATTGTTTATTTTTGCAGTGGTGGGGACTGAATTTTTTTTATGTCAGGGAAGCGCTCTACAGTTGAACTATTAAAACAAACAAAGACCCCAAAAACAAAAAGACCAAACCAAACAAACAAGCAAAACCAAAATAAATCAATAACCCCAGCCCCCCAAACTTTAAAAAGTATTCGTATTAATATTTAGTTTTTAACTTTGTGTCTGGGTGTGTCTGGTCTGGTATGAGCATGAGGACCTTAGGAGACTGGAACAGAGAGTCCATCCCTGAGAGCCGAGTCCCAGGTGGTTATGGGTACTGGGAAGTAAACTCGGGTCCTCTGCAGAGGCAGCAAGCTCCCCGCAGCCTGGGCCATCGATCCAGCCTGCTTCCTCCACTTTTAAGCCTTTTTCTTCTGATACCCAGTCTCGCTACGCTGCCCAAGCTGCTCTTGAGCCCACTCAGTAGCCCAGGCTGGGCTTGAATTTGTGACCTTCCTACTTCAGCCTCCAAGAAGCTGAGACTATGGGCTGGAGGCTCAGGCTCAGTCCAGCAGCAAGCCTTTGCCACAGGTGTGAATTCACTCTAGCGAGACCCCACCCACATCTCTTACTATCCACAGCATCTATATTTAAAACTAGACAGATCACTAATGAGCTCCCACCAACCCAATGCAGCGGGGTTGAAGTCATGGCCATTTGACTTTAAATGTCCTTCTCTGTGGGTGTTTGGATATAACCACTGTCTCTGAGTGTTTCTTCTTTCTTTCTTCCTTTTTTAAAGATTTACTTATTATTTATACAGAATCTGCCTGTATGTACACCTGCACACCAGAAGAGGGCAGCAGATCTCATTATAGATTCCACTATGTCGCTGCTGGGAATTGAACTCAGCAATTGTACTTTTTGGAAAAGCAGCCAGTGCTCTTAAACTCTGAGCCATCTCTTCAGCCCCTGAGTGATTCTTATATCCCTCCAAGCCACCTTTTTAGATTTTTAATTTGTGGGTGTTTCCTGTATTTGCACCACGAGCGTGGCTGGTGCCCACAGACATCAGAAGAAGGCACTGATCCTCAAGGAGCTGGAGTTAAGGAAGGTTGTCAGCCACCATGTGTGTGCTGGGAACCAAACGCTGGTCCTCAGCGAAAGTGACAGTCACTCAGCCAGGTGGCGGCAGCGTGCGCCTGTAATCCCAGCACTCAGGAGGCAGAGGCAGGGGGATCCCTGTGAGTTCGAGGCTAGCCTGGTCTACAGAGTGAGTTCCAGGTCAGCCAAGGCTACACAGAGAAACCTTGTCTCAAAAAATAATAATAAAAAAATCAAATAAAAGCAACAACTACTTTTACCCGCAGAGCATCTTCCCAGCCCTTTTTCTTACATTCTTTGGGTGCACCTGGCCACCTGTGTTAGGCCAGATGGCACCTCCACCCCAACAACGCTGAAGATGTCATCGCCATCCTAATCCCTGGAATTTACAATCATGCTGTATCACTCAGCAAACGGTCATGGGCCTCCTGAAACAGTCCTGACATGGTCAGGTCATTAGTCTCTGACCTTACCATAAAGGGATTATCCAGGATTATCCGGGTGGGTCCACTGTTAAACAGTGTAAACACTGTTTAAAACGTGAGCTTGAGAGCCAGGTGACACACAGTGGAAGACCTGCTGTGTGGGCTGGGAAGGTGGGAGAAGAGAGCCAAGAGGCCAGAAAACACAGGTGGCCTTGGAGACTGGAAAAAACCAGACCTGGGGCCTCTCTGGAGCCTCTACAACAGCACCCAGTCCTTCAGGCCCCCCTATTTTAACCTGGAAAGACCCATTTTAGACTTTGGTTCTAAAAGGCGATCACAGGGCTGGAGAGGCAGTTAAGAACATTGGTGGCTCTCGAGAGGACCAAAGTTCAGTTCTCCGCACTGACATCAGGCGCCTCGCTGCTGCCTGTATCTCCAGCTCTAGGGCGCTGATGCCCTCTTCTGGCCTCTTCAGACTCTACACTCACATGCGCGTCCCCGCACTCAGGCTCACAGACAGAGCTGAGATTAAAGCAAGGGCTGGAGAGGTGGCGGTTCTTCCAGAGACTAGCTCAACTCTCGGTACTCACACCAGGGTTCACTTGAGTTCCAGGGATCCACAGTCCTCTTCTGACCTTCGAGAACACCAGGCATTTGCATGGTGCACACACAAGCCTGTAGGCAAACACTTATCCGTATAAAATAACAAAATAAATAAAATCTAATCGTCTTTTTACAAACTTGGTAACAGGGGAGGTATGACAGCACATTCCTGTCATCCTAGCCTGGGGAGGCCGAGGCAGGGGGATTGGCCAGTCTCATAGTGAGACTGTCTTAACCCACCTCAACTCCACCCCCCCAAAGGAAAACCAGACAACACAGGAAAACAAACAAGCAAACAAAACAAAACAAAAGCCACAGTATAATGCACATTGGGACTTGTTAGCCAGTGGCGTTTTGTTAAGGAACGATGGGAGATCAATACGTCATGTTATCCTGCTGGGGAATAAACCTTCACACTGAGGGCCTCACCTAGGAGCAGCTCCTCGGATGGGGGCACGCTGGCACCCCAGGACCTCCTGCTTTGTCAGCATCAGTCGAGGATGTGGGGATGCATGAGTGAGGGGTGCTGGCGTGAATGATCTGGGTCCCAGAGGAGAGGGACTGTTGGGTGGTGAAGACAGCAGCATCGCAGGCCTTGGCGAAGCTTCGAGACAGGGCAGGGCTGACAGCTGGGGGTGACCCTGGTCAGGAGCACCTGGGTGAGGAAGGGGAAGGAGAACAAGGAAGACGCCAGGTGAGGGAACACCCAGTTCCTCTGGGACTTTCAAGTGACAGCTGTTGCCACAGACCGAGTCAAGAATGAGGGTGGCATGGCAGAACCATTGTCTCCATAACCGCTTTCCCAGGCTGTCTGCGCCTCCCCCACCCCGCCAACAGGATAAAGCCTGCTGTCCGGGCCAGGCAGATGCTGGAGCTGAGCAAGATGCAGGGCCTCGCAGGTGGGAGCCGCGCTCTCCTGGGCCTGCTCCTCATCTGTCTGTACCTGCCAGGTATGGACTACTGGGGTCCTTGGGAGCCGGATTAAGGGTGAAGGCAGGAGTGTGTACACGTAGGAGGGTGGGCGCCTGAAGAAAGCGGCTTTCCAGAAGGGGCCAGCCAGTCAGAGCCGGCTCATTCACAAGCTGCTTCATCTTCCTTTTCCTGCAGGCCTCTCTGCGCGGAGCATTGGGGCACCGGAGGAGAAAGCCTCCCCGCGTTCGGGACAACCTTCCTTCACCAGCCTCTCCAGCTCCGGGCAGCCTCAGCCCAAGCTCGATCCCCTCAATGAGTTACCAAGGGCTCTTCCAAGGCTCGGTGACCCGCCAGGCGGCGCTGGACCTGAGGGGCCTCCCTTCTGGAGCCCGTCTCCCTGGCTCTCAGAGGACCCTCAGCAAGGCGTGGCTGCTGCCGCCCAGGAGGCCGGGGACTACTTGGAGCAGGAGCCGCCGGAAGCCCTGCCATACCTTCCCGGAGGCGGTCCCCTGCCCGTGGCTTCCTTTGCCCACGTCAGGCAACCCTCACCAGAGACTTCCCGGCCTCAGGACTCAGAGCCCACATGGCAGCCCGGCTCCGGTCCACCGGGATCTGAGGCAGAAGCCCTTGCCCAGGGCCCGTTCTGGTTCCTCACCCACAGCTTTCTGCCTGCTTTACCCGGGAGGAGCCTAAATGCCAGAGCATCTTGGGGAGGTGGAGGGGCTGGAACGGGGTGGGGAGCGAGGCCCATGCCATACCCTTCTGGAATATGGGGTAGCAATGTTCAAGGATCAGGTGCTAAATTGGGGGTTAATGGCTGGAACCCAGCAGGCGGCTGGGGGGGTAATGGCCGGTTCCCAGCAGGCATCTGGGGGGGTAATGGCCGGTTCCCAGCAGGCATCTGGGGGGGTAATGGCCGGTTCCCAGCAGGCGGCTGGGGGCGTAATGGCTGGTTCCCAGCAGGCGGCTGGGGCGGGAATCGCCTGTACCCAGCAGGCGGCTGGGGCGGGAATCGCCTGTACCCAGCAGGCGGCTGGGGCGGGAATCGCCTGTACCCAGCAGGCGGCTGGGGGGCGTAATTGTCGGTCCCCACCAGGCAGCTGGGGTCTAACAGAAGCGGCCTACGAGCTCCTGGCTCTTCCAGCAGCCTCGCTTTTCTCCCCACCCCTTTGCAGCTGGTTTAGGACTCGGTGGAAGCATGCGCAGTCAGGCTCAGTCACAGTCACGTGGTTTCCCCTCCCCTTTCCCCGCCCCCTGACACCCGGCTTCTCTGCCTCGCAGCCCTGGCTGTCCTGGACCCTGTAGACCAGGCCGGCCTCGAGCTCACGGAGACCCACCTGCCTCTGCCTCCCGAGTGCTGGGACTGTTCCTCTGTTGACCTGAGCTGGTTGCCAATAAACGCACGCGGTTCTTGCACGTGATTCCTCTCCGTGTCGTTTCTGGGAGTAACTGCAGCTCACCTGGGCCCTCCTCATTTTCTGGCCGTCCCGCCATCTCTCCAGGGGCCCCTGTAGGCCTCACCTTGGCCCCTTTTGGGGGCGGGGAGAAAGACCAAAGCCCAAGAACGTGAGGGTGGGCCCACTCCATGCTCCCACCCTGTGGGGGGGGGGAGTCGGTCCCACGTGAAGAGAGAGGGCGGGAGGGCGGGCGGGCGGCCAGGAGGGACAGGTACCCTCCCATTCAGGGAACAAGGGCCCAGGGAAGGTCCTGCGGCCTGCGCTCGTCTTTTATCCCCCGACGGTCACGCTTCTTGGAAGGGGAGGGTGCGCTGATCTCCGCCCTCACACGCACCGCTGAGCGCTTTGTGTGCGCTCGGAGACCTTGAACGTCTGCGGCAGCCTTGACAAAGGGAGCGGAAGGAGGGCGCCCCCCACCCCCCGGGCCACCGCACCTGCTGCTTTGTTCGCTCGCTCACACAGCCCCTTCTCCCTCGGGTTTCCCAGGAGCCCAGCAGCCTGCTGCAGGGAGGGAGGGCAGCCAGGGCGGAGGCAGAAGTCAGGGGGACAGACAGCTGCGTTTTCTGCACTGTGTGCCCTCCCTGCAGCCTGGCATCACCCCACACCCAGGAGGCTTGGCAGCCGGTAGGAGAGGGGCAGGAGGAGCCCGAGGGGCGGGAGTGGGGCTGCTGCCCTGGTGTCCGTGGGAGAATTCCGTGTGGGGACACGTCCTCCCAAGCCCGTGTTTCCCCTAGCCGACCGCCCTTCTCGTCCCTCAGCCTTCCTGCCCGCTCTTCCCTCCTTGGACGCTTGATTCTCCCCAGTCCTGGGGTGAGAGCAGGGACGGCCTCCAGCTTCTCTTTTCCACAGGTCCAAGGTCGTTTCAGGCAAGCTCATTTCCCTCTCTGGTTGCCTCCCTTGCTGCAGTCACCTCTATTTGCATTTTCTTTTCCCCCCCCCCCGAGACAGGGTTTCTCTGTGTAGCCCTGGCTGTCCTGGAACTCGCTCTGTTGACCAGGCTGGCCTCAAACTCACAGACATCCGCCTTCCTCTGCCTCCCCCAGAGCTCGGGATTAAAGGCTTGTGCCGCCACCGCGCCTGCCACAGGAAGGAGCACAGAGGCATGAAGCCACCCACACAGGTCACGGAGGGCAGACGCAGTGACTTCCTAACCGGCCAAGGAGGGGTCCGGAAACAAAGCAACCAACAAAAAACCAAGCAAACTTTAATGGGGGGGGCAAGGCAACGAAAAAGGGGTCCGAACAGAACCCTCCAACCCAACCCTCCGGGAAAACGCAAGGCCCCCGGCCA
>REGO01000826.1:75680-88571 GCA_010120015.1 Rhombomys opimus
GAGGGCTGAGGCAGGGCTGAGGGGGGTCTGAGGAGGTGGGCTAAGGAGGAGGGCTAAGGGGGTGAGTGGCCAGCAGGACTCAGTAGGGCCCGGGGTCTGCTCTCCAGGACCCACATGGCAGAAACTGAGAACTGACTCTGCAGCTCCCTTGTGATGACGTGCTCCCTCTGTTGTCTGTACATCTGTTTTATGCACCTAACACACATGAGATTATACATATTATTTTACTTTCAGACCTGGTCTCCTCATGCAGCCCTGGCTGGTCTGAAACTCGCAGGGATCCTCCTGCCTCTGCTTCCTGAGCGCTGGCGTGCACCACCAGGCCCTTTGTGGTACTTTTAAGGGTGGTGTCGGAGCAGTTATCTCTGCATTTGGTAGAATCCCAGAAGCTCCCAAAGGAGCGAGGTCCATCCTCCTTAGAGGAGGTTTCGAACCGACGGTTGTGCTGTGTCCATCCCTGCTGCTCCGTGGGCTGAGGTGGGAGAATCATTTGTGCTCAGGAGTTCAAGGCCAGTTTGGGCAATGAGATCCCATCACCACCGCCACACACACACACACACACACACAATGTGTGCACACAACGCTGGAGATTTTACTGTTTAATTTTAATAGATTTGCTCACTGTTTCATGTGTATGAGTGTCTCACTCACGTGAGTGTCTGTGTGCTGCGGGTGTGTCCAGCGCCTGCAGACAGCGCTTACAGACGGGGCCTGCAGACGGGGCCTGCAGACGAGGCCTGCAGACGGGGCCTGCAGACGAGGCCGGCAGACGGGGCCTGCAGACGGGGCCTGCAGTTTTAGACATCTGTGAGCTGTCGCCTGGTTCCTGGGAACCTAATCTAGATCCTGTGCAAGAGCAGCAAGCGCTGAGACTTCTCCCCAGGCCCCACACAGTTTACACAGTGATAGGAGGAGGGAGGGAGGGAGGGAGGAAAGAAAGAAGGAAAGGAGGGAGGATAGGAGAGAAGAAGGAAGGAGGGAGGGAGGAGGGAGGGAAAAGGTAGGTCAGTGGGTGCTGAGTTACAGTTAGGAGCAAGAAGCCCTTTGAGCTATTACACAGCAAGGTGACTAGAGAGCCACAGTGAAATGTGCGTGTGTGATATCCATATAAATTACATATGTAATGTGTAAGTGTGCATTAAGGGTGAGCAGCATGTGCGCGCAGCAGCGTGTGCGTGAAGCGTGTGTGTGCAGCATGTGTGCGCAGCAGCGTGTGTGCGTGCAGCAGCGTGTGCGTGCAGCGTGTGCGTGCAGCGTGTGCGCGCAGCAGCCTGTGTGCGTGCAGCAGCGTGTGCGCACAGCAGCGTGTGTGCGTGCAGCGTGTGCGCGCAGCAGCGTGTGTGCGTGCAGCAGCGTGTGCGCGCAGCGTGTGCGTGCAGCTTGTGTGTGCAGCTTGTGCGTGCAGCAGCGTGTGTGTGCAGCGTGTGTGCAGCACCCATGGCGGCCGGTGCAGGGCCGGAGCTGCAGGTGGTTGTGAACCAGCTCGTGTGCACAGGAATGGAGCCCAGGTCCCCGCAGGAGCAGCAAGCGTGTCCTCCGCTCTGCCCTTCACTCACAGCCCCCGGCTTCTGCTTGCTCACTTCACATAGTGGCTGAGGTTAGCCCACCCCATCAGGTCATGGCGGCTCATTGTGGGGCATGGTCCTCTGAGCAAATCGGCCGCCCTTCTCTACCAGGCAACTGCTCTTGCTTCGGGCAGGCCTTCCCGAGGGCCTGCGGGCTGCTGACTGTGCCGCAGAGGAGGGGTGAGGGGGTCACTGGACCGCTCCCTGGGATTTCAGCTGCTCTGTCCTGTCCTGAGGTTGGGGTCTTGGGTGCTGGGGTAGGCTATCTGGGCGGGGCTACGTCTATGCAGTTATGGGGAGCATATCCACCCTGTCACCCACCCTGGCTCCCTGGGGTGGACTTTGGAGGAGCTGTTCTTGGGTTTTTCACTGGGACCTTACAAGGATGGGTAGCCAGTGCCATGTCTCCCCAAGGGACGAAGCCTTGCAACACTCCTCTGTGGGAGCTTCAGGCTGCATATTGAGTTTGAGCCCAGCCTGGAGATGTGAGACCCAGTCTCAGAGAACAGAAACAGCTGGGTGGTCAGGGCAAGCGCCTTTAATCCCAGCTCTCAGCAGGCAGAAGGATCTCTGTGAGTTCGAGGCCAGCCTGGTCTACAAAGTGAGTCCAGTACAGCCAGGGCTACAGAGAGAAACAATGCCTTGAAAAACTATTAGAAGAAAAAGAAAAAGAAAAAGAAAAAGAAAAAAACAAAAACAAAAACAACAAACAAACAAACAAACAAAAAAACAAAAACAAAAAACCCTGTCTCAAAACCAAAACCAAACCCAAAACCAAATTTGCAAGCCTGGGGATCTAGGGATGCGGGTGTGCCTCTTCTTTTCCACGGGCACCTTTCTTTTGTTTGTGGTCTCAGGGTTGGAGATGAGGCGGCCAGTGTGGGAGCCGGCCTTGCCACTGCGTTGAGTTCTGGTTTGGAGGGAGGGAGGCTCCATGGAGCTCACACCAGGACCCAGGACAGCTCCCGAGACAGGCCTGTGGGCGCCTCTGAGGGCGGCTCTGGGTTTGGTGAAAACTGAAGCGGGGGAGGGGCCCTTCCCGTGGGCTGGGACCGTGGGCTGAATAAAAAGGGAAACTGAGAGCTGGCGTGGACGCCTCAGACCTTGCTGTGCCTGCAGGGGACCTGGGCTCAGCTCCCAGGGACCACGTGCTGGCTCACAGCCACCCGGAGCTCCAGGGCGAGGGGTCTGATGCCCTCCTCTGGCCTCGGTGGACACCAGGTGCACATGTGCACACACACACACACACACACACACACACACACCCATAAAATAAATAAACCAGAGACACAGAGAGACAGACACACAGAGACAGACACTCAGAGACAGGCAGAGACAAACAGACACACAGACAGACAGACAGAGAGAACCGCTGGCCACAGCACTCTCCTCTCCCCTCTGTTTCCAGACAGCAGATACAATGTTTCTGACACTTGAAGCTCATGCATCAGCCTCCTCCGGCAGGACAGACAGACAGACAGACCCTTGCACTGAGTTGATAAACCTGCTGGAGTCCCTCTGTCAGGAGAGAGGTCACTAACAACCCCCTGGCAGAAAGTGTTGGGGGTGGGGGTGCACCCAAGGCTTCCTTCACAAGCAGGGGCCCAACCACCGAGCTCCGCTCCCGCAGGCTCTGAGTGTGAGGCCGGACGGCTCGGGTGCCTGTGGCCGCTTCCCTCCCGGTGCTCCAGCGTCAGGAGTCGGCACCTGAACCACGAGTGCATCCTCACCCGAGGCTCCGCGCCCGGGTAAAGGCCCCCAGGGCTGTGGCTTTGCCTCTCAGGCACAGTCGGTGCGCACTCAGCCATCAGTTAGTGAGGCCCAGGACCTGCACCGCCGGCTGGGCTCACAGGCGGCAGCCCAGCCGAGGGCCGGCTCCCACAGCGAGGGCTGGGAGCGGCCACTCTGCAGGGAAGTGTGCAGGCACACCCAGGCCCTTGCGAATGGGAGCAGAGGCGAGGAACCGTTTGAGGGAGCTGTGGCTCAGCTGACAGAGGTGAAGGAGAGAGAGAGTGGTCCTCCCTCTGAGGCGGAAGACACTGTTCTTAAGCAGCCAGCCTTTGAGAGCGCTGCCTGCCTGCTGGTCACTGCTAAGGCCGATCAAAGCCACCTCCACCACCTCTCAGTTTCTACCCGGCTAGGAAGGGGAAAACCTCGTCAGCCGGGAGGCATGGCTGGCGAATGCTGTTCCTGTGGCGAGCCTGGACATACTAGCAATCAGCGTCCGGACAGGACAGGAGGCCCCCTAAACCTCAGCGCGCCCGGTCCGGCTCGCTGTGGACATGGTGTGCCTCGTTGGCTATGCCCTGGCTGCCAGAGAGGTGGTACACTCCCTTTTCCGTGGCCCCTGGTGGTGGAAAGCTCCTGTTAGGACAGAGAAACCAGGCGAAGGCCACCCCAGACCCCTCAGTCACGACGGTGAATCAACAGCCTCCGACAACCAACCCATCTGTCTGCAGCGGAGGACAGTCCAGCAACTCAGCGGAGGACAGTCCAGCAGCTCAGCGGGCTCAGCGGAGGACAGTCCAGCAGCTCAGCGGGCTCAGCGGAGGACAGTCCAGCAGCTCAGCGGAGGACAGTCCAGCAGCTCAGCGGAGGACAGTCCAGCGGCTCAGCGGAGGACAGTCCGGTGGCTCAGCGGGCAGCCCCAGGCAGGGGACCGGCCTCTGCTCCACCTCCACAGCATCGCCTGGCTCCCCTGTGCTCTGCCCTCTCCTAAAGGGACACGGGGCTACACCTCGGTGCAGGGAATAAACGTGGTCCCTGGGGTGGTTGATTCTGACTTTCCTGGAGACATTAAGATTATTGTACAACCTCCTAAAACAAAACAAACAACAACAAAAACTGTTCAGAGTCACTTAGGACGGCAAATTGCTCAGCTGCGTCTACTGCCCTCTCAGATTTCAGGCAACACTATTACCCGAGCTCCAAGGGGAGTCGAGGGGTTTGGCCCAAATGGGGGGAAAGGCTCCTGCCCATTAAAAGCCCTTACCATTCAAGGAAAGGAAATGAAAGGGCTCGTAGGTACGGAGCCGATGAGTCCGGTACAGCAGGAAAAGACTGGGCTTCAAATCGGTCTGTCTTGGTTACATCCTCTGCCGTTATGGGGCCGGGCCGGTGGGGGGGGGAGGAGCCGGGGAGGCCGGGGCGGGGGCGGGGGGTGGGCCGGGCTGGGCATCTCATATGGCTAAACGTTCAGAAATACTACATTGGTCTGATGACGCAGAGCAAGGAACTCTGCGGCTGCGTGGTTCCCGCTCTCCCTTTTAGTCGTGTTACAACAGACGCTAATGTTGCTAATGTCCTCTAATGACCTGCTGTCAGCTCAAATGTTACAGATGGGAGCTGATCAGAAAGAGGCCTGGGTAAACAGGCCCAAGGCAGGATTGAGCCAGATGTCAGGCAATGGCGAAAGTGTTGCAGTTTCTTTGGAAAATCAGCCGGTGTGGATGTCTGAGTGGATACTTAGCCTCACGGTAGTTATACTTTGTAGCCAGTTCTCTTCCCGCTGAGCCCCAGGCTCTCAGCATCGTCACACAGCCTTTGCTTCACTGTTTCACGATTTGGGGAATGTCAGGGCCTTTAAAAACGGACAGTGCTCCTGTTTCTGCTTCAAAAGCTTTTTTTTTTTTTTTTTTTTTTTTTTTTTTTTTGTTTCTCTGTAACCTTGGCTGTCCTGGACTCCCTTTGTAGACCAGGCTGGCCTCAAACTCACAGAGATCCCCCTGCCTCTGCCTCCCAGAGTGCTAGGATTATAGGCGTGTACCATCCCGCCCAACATTTCAAAAGCTTTTAAAAGTCGGTGTTTAACTTACGGCATTTCACACTCCGCTGGCCGTAATCCGCAGGGACAGGCTACTGTAGAGCGAGACCATCAAACCTTAGAGGCACAGGTCTCTAGATCACAATATAGAGATTATAAAGTCTCCTCGTTCTATTTTAAGTCATGCCTTATATGTTATCAATCGTATAAACACTATATAGAACAAAATATAAGTCTCTTCAAAAACATTTTAAAATAAAATTTACCCCAAAACCTCTAATAAAATCAGCGGATTTGCTAACGGCACAGTGGAAAAGAGCAGGTGTTTTGTTCTGGAGAAGCTTCCCTTGTGTGTGTCCGCAGGAGGCAGACCCGCCCTCGTGGCTGGCACACTTCATGCCAGGACTTTCTCCACTGACAGAGGCAGAGACTTTTGCCCCACACCCCCCTTCAGCCATCCATCTCTCCGCCTCTCCCCGGGGTGGGACACAGAGGTCCTGGCCGCGGGTGCTGGGGGTGAACCCTGGGCCTCTGATTTTTCACCTCTTGCTGTTCCATACCCAGGGGACATGAAAATTACTAAGAACGGGTCTATGTGTGGCATTTCCCGAGGAACCCGCTGTGCAGCTAGTTGCATAAATTCTGCCATGTGTCCTAGTGTTTTGTTCTGTTTGTTTTTCTCCTGGAATATCGGCCACCTCTGCCTCCCCCCCCCCCCGCTGTTCTTCCCCTGCGCTGGTTCGGGATTCTGCCTCGCTCTGGAGTGGGTGGCCCATGCTCCCTGTTGGCTGGGAGGGTCGGCGCTGTCCCCGTGTGGCGGATGTGTCAGCCTCAGCTGCTGGCTGGTTCAGCGGTGCACGCTCAGCACACGCTTCCTCGTCCCGGGAGGCTTCCTTGCCTTGACTGCCAGGGGGAAGCAGGCCGAGGCTCGGCCGATGAGGAAGCCATGCCTTACATGCACCCCCAATTCAGACGCTAAGCCCCGCCCGGCCGCGCCCCGCCCAGCCGCCTTTAAGTGCATTTGTGCCACGCCTCCGCCGCGTGTTTAGGAACGGGTCTGGGCTCATCTCAGAGGATCCTGAAATAGCCTTCCCGTTGTGCTGAAGGCTCTTTACCCACAGCTCGGCATGGTTCGCACGCCAGACTGCGAACCCCTCCAGCGAGCAGGGGCCAGCTCTCCTCCACGTTAGTGGGGAGTTTTGCTGAGCACAGTTCTTTCTGGCGCGTTCTCGGCACTTTAGGGACCGTTATTCTCACTTCTGCTCCGGCGTCCACTCACCCTCAGCGTCTAGGAGCTGCCATCGCTCTGCCTGGGGAGACGCGTGGCTGGGCGAGAGGAACAGCCAACAGCTTTTAGAACTCAGGAGGGCGGCCCACTGGTTAGCGCAGCCACCGTGGCTGTTCAGAGAGGCAGAGTCTGGGGACTGTGTCTCCTGAGGACGTCAGGCTGTCATGGAGCATCGCTCTGCTTGCTGCCTTCGTGGTCTCCAACCCCCCATAACCTGTGAGCTGTATGGAAACTCTAAGGGCTTCCAGCCCCTCTCGGCAGTGTCATTGGCAGGTACAGTAACAGTGCTTGACCTTTTCCAGGCATTGCTGCTGGAGCAGGTTCATGATTCAAGCGCCCTTGGAAAGAACTTAGAGATGTAGTTAGGCTAAGATGCTTTCCTTAGTGGCTCTGATGTAGAAACTCTTAACAAACAATTTAAAGTTCAGAACGGCACAGTTCTGATAATTGAGCGAGGGGTGTTGTGAGGTCAGGGAGCAAGAACAATTGCAGCCCGACTGATGCTAGCTGACGCGCCTTTCTGCTAAAGCTGAGTGGGTGATCAGGGCCATGGTTAATTTACTGTGCCTGTTTCTGCCCTCGGCTTCCTGATATGATTTAATAAAATTGTTAGTGAGCAGGTGTGTACTCTGAAGATTTAGAGTAGAAATGGCTGACTGTTTTTATATAAAGG
This sequence comes from Rhombomys opimus, assembly GCA_010120015.1. NCBI lineage: Eukaryota > Metazoa > Chordata > Mammalia > Rodentia > Muridae > Rhombomys > Rhombomys opimus. Next base: position 82,970 of record REGO01000826.1, read on the forward strand.
TTTAGATTTCTGATGCTCTTACGGTTTTTCTAGGATTAATTTTTAAAATAAATAATAACATGATTAATCCTTTCTTTGTAATTACAAATTGCAGCTTGTCAGTAAGAGAAATTGGCTGGAAAAAAATAAAAGACCTTGCTTGCTTACTATTTGCTAATCTGTAGCATGAATGTTTGTGGGTCCTTGGGAATAATTTTTCACCTGTAATATGGAAAATATTTAATAGTGTAAAGGCACTGGGGAACATGCTGGTTTTTACTTGTGCTCACTGTAATCACTCACTTGAAGAAAAACAGAATGTCAGCGCATTGAGCTTTTTATATTGCTTGAAAGATTTTGCTTTGATATACAAACTGTGGGAGAAGAAATAAAGTTGTTGGAGTCTTGCTTCATCCTCTACCAGTGTGTGTGTGTGTGTGTGTGTGTGTTCGCCAGCCCCAGAGAACTAAGCTTTGCTCCCTCATAGGAAAGTGTGCTGAGTGATTAATTCCGACTCCACACCTCTCCTCTGTGGCCCTGAGCTGTGGGAGCTGCCCTAGGCTGCCACTTGTTAAAATTGAAGTGAGCGCCTGATTCTTGGGTCCTGAGCACAGACAGGAGCAGCTGTTCCTGAGGAGCCCAGAACACAAGGGCAGGAGAAGCCAGAGCTGCCTGACCTGTGCTCAGGTCTCCGAGGTGGGGTGCCCTACTGGTGGTTCCACAAACTCTCCGCAGGACGGCGGTGTGAGGCCTACCCAGCCTGCTTCTAAGACTCTCACGATTCCTGACGTGAAGCAGCCCAGATCTTTCCATTTCCTCTGCTGCTCTGTCTGCAGTTTGTCCTCCTCTTACGGACATGTCCAGACTCCCATATCTGCCTTTCTCGGGCTGACCTAGGCATCACTGGGTCTTTATGTGTTTTTTTTTTTTTAATTTCTAATCATTACTTTTATTAATTTTCATATGTGTTTTATAAAATACAAAAGAAGAAAATTACATGTTTTTAATTTAGGATATTTTTTATTTTTTTAAATTATTTTTATTTTTATTAATTACAGTTTATGCACTTTGTATCCCCCCTCTACCTCCCTCCCTCTTCCCCTCCTAATCCCACCCTCCCTCTTCCCCACCCCAGTCCACTGAAAAGGGAGGTCCTCCTTCCCTTCCCTCTGACCCTAGTCTATCAGGTCTCATCAGGAGTGGATGCATTGTCTTCTGTGGCCTGGTAAAGCTGCTCCCCCCTCAAGTGGAGGTGATCAAAGCACAGGCCAATCAGTTCATGTCAGAGACAGTCCCTGTCCCCATTACTATGGAGGCCACTTGGATACTGAACTGCCATAGGCTACATCTGTGCAGGGGTTCCAGGCCATCTCTATGAGTGGTCTTTGGCTGGAGTATCAGTTTCAGAAAAGACCCCTGTACCCAGAAATTTAGGATCTGTTGCTGTCCTTGTGGAGTTCCTGTCCTCTCCAGGACTTACTATCTCCCCCTTCTTTCATAATTCCCTGAACTCTGCCCAAAGTTTGGCTATGAGTCTCAGCATCTGCCTCAATACCCTGCAGGGTAGAGTCTTTCAGAGGCCCTCTGTGGTAGGCTCCCGTCCTGTTTCATTTTCTCCCTCCTCCGATGTCCATCCTCTTTGCCTTTCTGAATGGGGATTGAGCATCTTAGCCAGAGGTCTCCTTCCTGATTAGCTTCTTTAGGGGTCTTTATGTTTTAAAGAATGTATTTACTTACTTTGTGTACATTTGTCTAAGTGGGCGCATGTCCACCATGTGTGTGCAGGACACTGTGGAAGCTAGATGAAGGTTTGGAGCCCTGGGGATAGAGTTTCAAGCGGTTCTGAGCTGGGAGATTGTTGCGACCCGCGTAACCGTCTCGCCAGCAAGAACGCACACGGACAAACAGGATCCTTCTGCAGCAGGCTTTATTATCATGCGATGAAAGGAGGAAGACCCCAGGCCCCAAAGTGGTGCTGCTTAAATAAGCCCTGATCGCACCTAAGTGACTTGGAGTGATGTGTCATACCCTGATTGGCTGCTTACTCATTACCCATCTGACGGCCCGGGGTCAGCCAGCGGCTTGGCGCGCTTTGGCATCCAGCACATGTGCCCCAAAGCTTGTTATCACTACAGAGACTGGATGCCGGCGCCATCTTGTAATGGCGTCTGAACCTCGGCTCTCCACAGGAGATGGTTCTGGGAACCCAGGTCCTCCGAGAAAGCAGCGTTTGGCCTCAGGGCTGGGCCCTCTCCAGACATGTTGTTAGCTTGTGTCTCATGTAGCTCAGGCTGCTCTCAAACTCACCTTATACTGAGGATGGCCTTGAACTCCCGATCCTCTACTTCCAGCTCCCAAGTGACAAGATCACAGTGCCCATGACCAAGCCTGCTCCATGCTGCAGACCAAAGGCCGGGCCCCACAGGCACTAACCAGGCCACATCCCTACACACTCCTGACTCTCACAGCCCTCCTGCCGAGTGCTGAGGCTGCAGGTGTGTCCACACACCTGTGTCATGCTTGCATTTTTGGCTTTTTTTCTAACAGCCTCCTTTCGTTTTCTCTGCTCCTTCCCCTTCCTGCCTCCTCTTCAGCCTCACAGCGTTTCCCGTCTTCCGCCCTCAGCTTCCCTATAGTTTCTCCGGGTGCGTGTCTCAACAAAGTTCTTGTTCACAGCCCTTCTCCTTCCTCCCCAGCTCCCAATACCCCCCCTCCACACACACACAAATATGCCCTGTGGAGGCTTGAATAGGAAGTGTCCGTCATCGGAGCAGATGCCGGAATGCCTTGCCTCCAGCTGGTGCCGCTGTTTGGGGAGATTTAGGAGATGTGGTGTCGCTGGAGGAAGTATGGGGTGGCCTTTGCTCATGAGCTTGACCTCCTTCTCCTTTGCGCTGTGTGCTTGGTGGCTTTGGTTGCAGATGTGAGCTCTCAGCTCTGGCTGCTGTACTTTCATCTTCTGGAAGCTACAGTCACCTGCAGAAGCTCACAGGGTCTCACTCACTCTGGGGGTGTGGCTAGTGGCAGGTGTGGCCGGGTAGGGTCATTCCAGTCCCTTCAGGCAGCACTCATTAGATTCAGTGAGTCATGAAAGTGTGAGGAGCTGTGTTCGGATGCGGGGAGTGTGTTGGGGTGTGAGGGGATAAGCTGGGGGCAGAGGAGGTGGAGGTGGATGTGATCAAGACACAGTAAATACTTGTATACATCTGTCAAAGATTATAGAAAGGCGTTTTAACCTAGCGCTGGCCAGAATGTCTGTGAAATCCACGTGTTTCTCTTCTTCCCGTTCCTGCTGGGCACCCTGGGTGTGTTTGTTTGTTCGCTGGGGCACAGCAGAGCTTCCTGGCTGGTTCTGCACTCCTTTCACAGGCGATCAGCTCGTTCTTGGTTTTTTGTTTTTCTTTTGTCCTGAACACCCTGCTCTGCCCTGCTGGCTGGCTTCCTGTTGGGCAGGCCGAGCTCCTGACTCCTCCCTGTGGTGTTCCTAGCCCCCTGCTAACCCCGGTACCTTCCCTGCGTGGTGCTTTCTAGCTCCTCAAGTCTTCTGCCCGGTGGGTGGCCATGCCCTGGCTGGCACTTCTCTAACTCCTGTCTGTCCCATAATTCTTCATAATCCACTGTCTTCTGCTGCTAGCAGCCCTGCCTCTCCCTCTGGGGCAGGACGATTGAAGCGAGGACCACGGCCTGTAATTCAGCTGCCTCCCCACACAGGACCTGCAGGTCAACCTTGTCCCCCACCCTGCCTCCCTCGTCTCCCCAGCTTCCTGGGACCAGGCAGGCACTTAATGCTGTTCAGTTCGAGAGTGGATGGAGAAATGAGGAGGCGGATGGGAGTCTTATGATGATGAGTCTTATGAGGGATGAGGGAGAAGAGGAGCTAGCTGGACGGCAAGTCTCTGCTTCAGAGTGTTGTTCTATGGCCCTTACACAGTTCTTATTTTAACAGAGGTAAGGTTTCCAACGTTCTAAAGCACACATCTCAAGCGTCCATGAATCTCAATGCTTTCTATGCTCAAGTTTATTTTTATTTTATGTGTATGGCTGCTTTACATGCGTGAGAGTGTATCATGTGCCTGCGTTGTCTGCGGATGTCAGGAGAGGGCTTCGGAGTCCCTGGAATTGGAGTTACCACGGTTGCAAGCAGCCAAGGGATGCCGAGAGCCAAACCTGGTCCTTTGCAACAGAGCAAGTGTTCTTAGCCGCGAAGCCAGCTCTCATGTGGGCAAGCCAGCCACCCAGGAGGCCCTCAACAAGAGCACTGACATAGCCCCAGCCCCTGGACAGATGTCCTGGCGTCCTTGTCAGAGTCCTAGATCGCAGGCCAGGCCCAAAGGCACGATACCTACCCACTTTCCTCATGGAGCACTTGTGCCTGGAACTGCCCAGACAGAACACCTCCCGAAGCCCCACCCACCCCACCCCCTCCACCTTGAGATCTATCTCACTCACTGTGAAGCACAAACCCGAAGTTCACACTGCCTCCCCCAATTTCACTCTGTTAGGCCCAGCATGAGCCTAATTTTCAGGAAGGATGAAGAGAACTCAGGAGACCAGATCTCATCGATGCAAAATTGCAAGAGGTTTATTAACCATTGCACAATGGTTAGCAAAGAATGGCACCAGGAGACAAAGGCCTTGGGTTTTTAAAAGACAAAGTGCAGGAATTTTGAAGTTGCAGTCTTGGCAATTTAGGATTGGATGAGGAAGCTATAAAGTAAGATAATTGGTTAGTCTTAGGTGCTCAAGCTTGGCCAGTCCTGCCAAGTGTGGATGCAGCTGCAATTGAAGGTGGGGGTAGTTAGCTCATCCTTGAAGATTAGGGCTGCAGGCTTTTGGCTGGAGGTCAGGAGCTACTCAGAAGAAGGATTGAGGTCGTCTGGGTTGGTTGCTGAGAAACACTATCTCGAAGACAAGGGTCTGGTCCTTCTTTTTGCTGACTGAAGGTCATTGCTTGCTTGATTTTTTTATATCTGTCCTCACAGATAGGGTCACATTCTGTGACTTCTCCATTCTCTGGAAAAGTACTAAGAGGCTTTAGCTTAACCTGGACTTAAAACTCAAAACTATAGGCTTTAGAAGACATACAGCTTACGAAGTTAGTCTAACCCTTTCAACTCAAGGGACTGAGAACTGGGGGAATTCTGGGAAGGGTGTTTCTGGGCCCCCTGGTTTGACTCGACGCATCCTCCCAATGGAGGAGTTGCCTATGTTAGGTCGGCCTGTGGGTACACCTGTGGGGGGTCATCTTGATGGCTAATTTATGCAGAAGTGCCCAGCCCCCCCCCGTGGGTGGTTGGGGTGTGGGTTGGAAGTCCTGCTGTGTAAGAAAGCTAACTAAGTGGGAGGGAGGGAGGGAGGGAGCTGGGGCGAGCCGGCGAGCAGCGAGCAGCATCCCGTGGCTCCTTATCCAGGTTCCTGTCTTGAGTTCCTGCCCTGACTTCCCTCAGTGATGGACTGTGACCTGGAAGTGAAAGCCAAATAAACCCTGTCCCCACCCCCACCCCACCTTCACCCCAAGTTGCTTTCAGTACGAATTCTGTCACAGCAGCAGAGAGCAAACTGCAGCGTGGGGGTGGGAGGTTGCGGTGGGGAGGTGGGGGGTAGGAGAGGGGATGGCGGGGGT
>REGO01000826.1:94614-107088 GCA_010120015.1 Rhombomys opimus
TCTCTTCTCTCCCCTCCTCCTCTTTCTCTGTCTCTCTCTGTCTCTCTGTCTCTCTCTTCTCTGCCTCTTCTCCCTGCGACCCCTTATCCCCTTCCCTAATAAACCTCCTGCGTGGAACCGATCTCGTGGTGTGATTTGTGGACCCGCGTGTAACCTCACATTTTCTATATTTCCTAACAGTCATTTCCTTCGCATGGGTAGCTCAGTTCCGCAGCTGCCAGCCAGCGTGACTGCTCATAGGTGACCACAATGTCAGCCGCCACTGCGGAATCCAGGCAGCCTGAGTCTGCCACCCAGGCAGGAATCAGTGCCGCAGACCCATCCAGTCCTCCTCGAGGTAGGGTCTGCTCTCTCCCGAACTTTAGAGACAGGGAGACGGAACGTGAGCAAAACAAAGCAGCGGGCTGCAGGCAGACAGGCGTGCAGAAGAGTCTGACCCGGGGCTGGCGCTCACGGCAGACAGGCGTGCAGCAGGCCTAACTCAGAGACGTCTGACCCGGGGCCAGCTCTCAGGGCCCACACTGCAGGCCTAACTCAGGGAAGTCTGACCCAGGGCCACTCTCACGGCAGACAGGCGTGCAGCAGGCCTAACTCAGAGACGTCTGACCCGGGGCCAGCTCTCAGCTCTCACGGCCCACACTGCAGGCAGCAGCGGCGGCACAGGGCCGTGATGTGGATTCTCTGGTCTCCCAGGAGGTTTTACAGGTGGAGCGCATGAAAGGGAAGGTGGAGTGGCCTGGATGTGCAAATGGCGCTGTGTCCTTCTGGAGACTCAGGTCGGGGCAGGCGGAAACCTGTACTTTACCACCATCAGGAAGTACTTATGCACACAAGAGTTGGGGGGTCACCAAGGAGCCCCCAGTGGCCTCGGCACACACTCAGCGGAGCCACCAGGTGTCACCTCGGCTGTCCTCCGGCTTCCACGTTAGCCAGACTCACGGCAAGGCCCCCTCTCCTTCCTCTGATTTTCCATCTTTCTGTGCCCAAATGTTGGCCTTCTGAATGTTACCCAGGATCCCCTGGGGGCACAGGTGCCTCCCTCCCTCCACAGCGCAGATGTTTTCTTTCCTCACTGACTAACGTGGAGAACACACTTTTGTTTATGGGACGAGCTCATGGTGCCTGCAGTTAGGGCCAGGGCGAGAACAGGTGAGAGGCGGAGAGGAAAGGCTGACCAGAGGGGGAGGGGTGGTCTGTAGGAAAGGCTGACTGAAGGGGGAGGGGCGGTCTGTTTTGTGTCGCTCAGAAGTACAAAGAGAAGGAGTCAGACCGTGGGGGAGGATTTCAGAAAGAACTAAAGGCGCTTGATCGTGTAGGACCAGGAAATGTGTAACGTGGCCATGTGGCCGGAAGGCAGGAGTGGACCGCGGGGTGTGCGGCCAGAGCCTAACCCTACCGCCCCTCCCAGCCCACAGCGCCCGCAGCAGGGGCTTCATTACAAAGGGAGTCAGTTTGCTTCCCCAGGCAGAATGGGAGACGACGATGGACCAGGTTGCAGAGAACCATCCTTAGGACCTGATGAGAGGTGGGCAGGAGACAGGTGCAGCTAAATGTCCCCCAACTCCCCCCAGTCCCCAAGGTTGCCCTTTTGTAGGTAAAACCACTCACCATTGCCCAGAAGCAGAAGATGGGCCAGGCACAGTGTCAGAGCAGACGCTCTCCTCTTCATCTTGATGTCTGCGGGGTGGAAGGGCCTGACTCTCAGATGTGACAATGGTCTGGAAGGAAAATCAGATTCGGAGCAGGGGCGGGGGTGGGGGGAGGCTGGGCAGTGCTTTGAGGTGGAGATCTTCGGCTGGAGCCCTGGCTGTCCTGGGAATGCCAGGAATGGATCTCAGTCCTAAGGGACAAGCAGGTAGACGAGCAGGTGGTGGACGAGCAGATGGTGAATGAGCAGTTGTTGGTGGTGGATGAGCAGGTGGATGAGCAGGTGGACGAGAAGGTGGTGGATGAGCAGGTGGTGGACGAGCAGATGGTGCTGAGGAGGTGGACAGCAGGTGGTGCAGGAGCAGATAGACGAGCAGGTGGGGACCCAGCAGGTGCAGGGTAGGAAGGCTCCTTCTACAGAATGCTGCATCCCTCCCCACTCTCAAGGAAGGCTTTTATACATTCTGTGGGGAGGGAGGGACTGAGCGGCTACTGGACACCTGAGCTGGGTTAGGAGGGACAGACAGTGGAAGGTGCTTGGTCCGGGCAGGCAGGTCCTGGGCAGGTGCAGGAAGCACAGCGGGATGAGGGGATCAAGGCTGTCAGCTGCAGTGGGGACCCACCCTCTGAGGCAGAGATGGGGCTGGGCTCTTGTTCTGCCTGGGCACAACCTTTTCTGGATGAGAAACCCCAAGGCCTGGGAAGCCTGGGGAGGCGGGTGTGAGAAGGTCCCAATGGACCCAACAAGAGGAGGTTTCTAGCGGATGAGACCTGGAGACGGGGTCCCTGGTGTCGCTGAGTATGGGGTGCCCGGCCAAGCGCCTCATCTCTTTCCAGCTCTGCATTCTGTGATTCACTCTGATGGCAAGACTTTAGCCTCAGACTGTGTCTTAGAGGCTCCACTCCCACCCAAAGCCTAGTCAGAAGGACCGACCACCACCGTGAGGGCTAGGATAGATGCCCTTGCTGCCAGCCATCCGTGCCAGGACCCTCACTGCCTTTGTTGGTGGTGGGTTTGTTTTGTTTTTCGAGACAGGGTTGCTCTGTGTATCCCTGACTGTCCTGAACTCACTCTGTACACCAGGCTGGCCTGGAACTCGGAGATCCCTGCCTCTGTTTCCCAAGTGCCGGGATTAAAGGCATGCACCACCACCTCCCAGCTTCTCCTTTCCATTTTTACAGAGTTCACGGGAAACCTTCCACGGCTGGAGCAGGGCTCTGCGTCTCTGAACCATCCGGGAGGAATCTATCCCGTGCCTGAGAACTAAGTCCTTACCTCCCCAGCTCTCGGGAATGGAACAAGACACACCCCAGCCCCCACCCCCAAGACAGGTGGATTCTCTGTGTAGCCCTGGCTGTCCTGGACTCACTTTGTAGACCAGGCTGGCCTCGAACTCACAGAAATCCACCTGCCTCTATCTCCCAAGTGCTGGGACTACAGGCATGTACTCCCATGCCCGGCTGTTTTTGAGTTCTTGAGAGTCTTGTGTAACCCAGGCCCCAAGGTGCTTTAAACTCCTGATCCTCCTGCCTCCACACCCTAAGCTCTGCACCTATAGGCCTGCACCATCATTCATGGCTTGCCATCCCATCTCATTTGACAGGATAAGGTCAGGAGATGGGGTGCAACATCAGCCGAATTATCAGGACAGAACAGGACACCCACGGGATGCAGTGGTTGGTTGGTTGGTTGGTTGGTTGGTTTGTTGGTGGGTTGGTTGGTTGGTTGGTTGGTTTGTTGGTGGGTTGGTTGGTTGGGGGGTGGGTTGGTGGGTTGGTGGGTGGGTTGGTTGGTAGGTTGGTTGCTTGGTTGGTAGGTTTGTTGGTTGGTTGGTTGGTTGGTGGGTTTGTTGGTTGTCTGGTTGGTTGGTGGGTTGTTTGGTTTGTGGGTGGGTTGGTGGGTTGGTTGGTGGGTGGGTGGGACCTGTGACCCCCTTCACCATGAAAGCCCAGGGCTAGACTGTGGGCTATTTGACTTCATATCACGAGTGAACAAATAAGCTGTTGCTGTGTCCTCCAGGCTTGTTGACAGAGGAAGAATCTCGGAGCAATTAGGTGTGTGCACAGGCCATGAGCAAGATGAGGAAATGTGAGTGGGGCTGACACTCAAAGATAAAAGAGCATGAATGAACAAGTCCTAGAAGAAGGAAGGAAGGGGATCATGGTAGAAAATGGGGTGTTGGGGGAGAGGGAGCAGGAATCAAAAGTCTATAAAGCCTGAGAAAGGGATTGGAAGTTGAGCTGGCTATGTGGCCGCGCTGATTCTTGTCTGCCATTCCTATAGCCCAGGTTGATCCCCTGTACTGCATAAAAACTGGGTGTAAAGCTAAACAACAAGGAGAACCCTAGGGAAGGTGCTCAATCCTCACCCAGAAGGGCGAACAGGATGGACATCAGCAGTGGGAGAAGACAGGGAACAGGACAGGAGCCTTCCACATGGGACCTCTGAAAGATTCTACCCAGCAGGGTATCGAAGCAGAGGCTGAGACCCATAGTCAAACTTTGGGCAGAGTGCAGGGAATCTTATGAAAGAAGGAGGAGATGAAAGACCTGGAGGGGACAGGAGTTCTACAAGGAGAGCAACAGAACCAAAAAATCTGGGCCTAGGGGGTCCTGCAGAGACTGATGAATCTACCAAGGACCATGCATGGAGAGGACCTAGACCCCCTGCTCAGATGTAGTTCATGAGCAGCTCAGTCTCCCTGGGGGTTTCCTAATAAGGGGAGCAGGGGTAGTCTCAGGCATTAACTGGTCTTTGATTGCCTGGTCTTTGATCACTTCCTCCTGGCAAGGGGCTCTAACCAGACCACAGAGGAAGAGGATCCAGACAGACCTGATGAGACCTGATAGGCTAGGGTCAGATAGTAGGGGAGGAGGACCTCCCCTAACAGTGGACTAGGGGAGGGGTATAGGAGGAGAAGAGGGAAGGAGGGTGGAACCAGGAGGAGATGAGGGAGGGGTACAGCCGGGATACAAAGTGAGTAAATTGTAAATAATAATAATAATAAATAATGAAAAAGCTGGATGTGGTGGTGTACACCTGTGATCCCAGCATCCAAGAAGTTGAAGCAGGAAGATCAGAAGTTCAAGGCCATCCTCAGCTGCACAGTAAGTTTGAGGCCAGTCTGCGCTACATGAGACTCTGTCCTGAGAAAAGAAAATGGGGGCAGTTGTAAGTTATTTGGAATGGACTGTTGCATGCAGGGGGGAGATGAGTGTGGTCAGAAACCCAGTGCTATGAGTGAAATTTCTCACACATTTTCTTTAAAGCCAATCACAGGGCGGAGAGCCGGCTCAGCAGGGCTTGCATGCAGCATACATACGTACATGCATATTACATATATACATACATGTGTGCCTACATAGACACATATACATACATGTATATACATACATATACATACATACACACGTACACACATGCAGGCAAACCACTCACACACGTAAAACAAATATGTTAACAAGCCCATTCAGCTTGCTGGTGCGTCAGCTGCCTTTCTCAGCGGCGAGGCCCCGCTGCTCTCTGGCTGTCCTACTCTAGGCACCAGGGGATTGTTATGAGGACGAGGAGGTTGTGAAGCCAAGAGTTCCAGCCGGAAGCTCGGCACACACAAGTCCTCCAGAATGAAGACCTGACAAGGTGCTCTTAACGGCAGCATGGTCCGGAGTCTGCACTTCCTGAGCAGTACTTCTGGTGCGCTTGTCTCTCCGTGGTCACTGGTTTTGTCTGGAGGTGTCTGAGCGTTCGCCCTGAATTTGAAGGTTGGCTCCGTGTTCCACCTCAGGGCCAGCCTTGTAACTCCTTCAAACCTCGCTCTGGCTGGCCCTGGCTCTCCCACGTGTTAGAAACTGTGGGGACAGCCGGAAGGTGCTGGAACACGCCTTTAATCCCAGCACTCAGGAGGCAAGGGCCAGCCTGGTCTACAGAGTGAGCTCCAGGACAGCCAGGGCTACACAGGGAAACCCTGCCTTGGAAAAGACAACAAAACAGAATCTGTGGCGACATCCAGATACTCCCCATTAGGAACCATGGGAAAGTCATGCTTGCAAATTCAAATTACCACATTAGGGTCCTGTGAATTGGCATGTGGGCATTCTGAGGTCCGTTTGTTTGTCTACTAAGACCCTAATTTTAAAAATAGATGTCTTTGCTTTATGTGTATATTTTGCCTGTGTGTATATGCATGTACGTGTGCTGACAGGCGGTTGCAAGCCGGCATGTGGGTGCTGGGACCTGAATGCGTGTCTGTAAGAACGGTGTGTGCCCTTGACCCCTGGACCAGCTCTCCAGCCCTGCCCGGTTTGTTTTCCTTTTATAGGATTTACTTTTCTAGTTTGTGCGAGTGCTTTGCCTCCACCTGTGGGTTTGTGTACCCTGTGTGCCTGGTGCCCCAGGGGTCATAGAGACTAGAGTCACAGATGGTTGTGATCCACCATGTGGGGATTGAACCCCGGTCCTCTTCTAGAGCGGCTGGTGTGCCTAGCTGCTGTCCACCTCTCCAGACCCTCTGTTTTCCTTTTAAGATAAGAGTCTCACTATGTAGCCCTGGCTGTCCTGGAACTCTCTCTGTAGATCAGGCTGGCCTTGAACTTGCAGAGATCTGCCTGCCTCTGCCTCCCGAGGGCTGGGGTCAGAGGCATGCTCCCTCACCAAGCTGTGGAGTTGATGTAACTTGTGTGACTGCACCCTATTGATGCTGCCTTTTGAAGGCTTCAGAAGGGAGAGCACTGAGATCTCCGACTGGCCGGGGCCAGCTCTCCGCCTGGTACGGTGTGAGGGCATCTTGCTGGCAGTGGGCAGGTCTGGGGATGTCACTCAGTGGAAGCATTCTTGTCTAACAAGCACAAGGCTCCAGGTTTCACCCCAGCATCGAAAATGAAACCCTGCAGCCGTATCTCCCCTGTGCTGACTGCAGGGGGGAGCAGGGCTACCAGCATTCAGGGCACCAAGGCAGGAGGGCCTGGCTGAGGCCATACTGGCCTTCGTAGTGAGGCCTTGTCTCAAAATAAAAAGTTGTGAGCTGCATGAAGTGGGTGCCAGGAGCCAAACTCTGGTTCCTGTAAAAGCAGCGGGCTCACCTGGCAGTTGAGCCGTCATTCTGTTTTCTGTTTGTTTGTTTTTGCTCATTTTTAGTGACGATGTCTTTTTTATTTTCTTTTTAAGGAAGGATTTCTCAGTGTAGCCTTGTCTATCCTGCAGCTCACTCTGTAGAGCAGGCTGGCCTTGAACTCACGGAGAGCCGCCTGCCTCTGCCTCAAGTGCTGGGACTAACGGTGGGCCACCGTGCTGGATACCCAGCTGTCACTTTCGTATTGACTCTTGGATATCCAGGCTCTGACTCCTTTGTCAAATGTGCTCTTGCAATGCCTCCCTTCTTGGCTTTTCTTTTTATTTCTTTCCCCCCTTTCTTCCTTTTCTTTTCAGGGCGGGATCTCACCATATGGTCCTGCCTGGCCTGGAGCTCATAGAGATGCTCCCGCCACAGCCTCCTGAGTGCTGGGATTATGTGCTCCGCCACACAGGCCTCCTTCACACTCTCTTAAAGGTGTGTTCAGACTCGGGACTTTCTGATACTGACTTAGCGTTGTTTTTTTCTTCCATCATTAGTTCTTGCTCTGTTGTGCTTAAATCTCTAGGCTGTCCTCAGGAGTGTTCAAGGAGTCAGGTGTCCAGTCTGTGACCTGGATGGAGCAGGTGGGAGCTGGGTCTGGCTTCCTAGTTCCTGTAAAGCCGGCAGAGGGCGTGGGGAGGAAACTCAGCCACCCGGGAACTGATCTGGGTGCACTTGGGCCCTCGTTTCCACTGGGGGCGGAGGGGGCCCATTATAGGTGGAAATGCACATCCAAATTTACCAAGTACTGATGCTTCAACTCCATCCCTTCAGAGGCTCTCCAGAAGGGCTCTTGTGTGGCTCTGTGTAGGCAGAGCAAACAGGGAGGAGTCAGCGGGTGATTAAGTCAAAACAAGGGTACTCCTCAGGGTGGGAGGACGGGGAGGGGCAGGAAGGACCCTGCAAAGTGACGATTGCATGAGTTAAACCCGGTGATTCAGAGCAGGGCGGGTTGAGGAGGAAGTAGGAAGGTCATGCCTTCTAAGCCGGTCTCACACAGTAAGGCCTTGTCGGACAGACAGACAGACAGACAGACAGACAGACAGACAGGCCATTGGGAGGTAGTAGACGCTTTGAGATGAGGCCCACGGAGGTTTTCCAGTCACTGGAGACAGAACCTTGAAGATGGTGGCGTCCTCACCTTCTCTTCCTGCCTCGCACAGGGGAACAGGGTCGGCTGATCTGGGCAGAAACCTCTGAGACCTGTGAGCTGAAATAAACCTCATTGTAAGCAGATCTGCGGGTGTTCAGCTACAGTGACTAACAGGCGCCTCCATTGTCCGATAGATGGGTTCCCCTGCTCCCACCCCGGTCCCGGGTAGAAGTTCGGGGCGATCACTGCTCTGTGTCTAGACTGTAAAACTTTCCCTGAGGCTGAGGACCCTCTGGGGCCAGCTTGTGCCTCAGAGAGTTGTTCCCCTGCTGACACCCCTCAGGGAGGGTGGAAGAGGGTCACAAGAGGGTCACCCGGGCACCTCCCTCCCCCCTGCTGTGTGAAGTTCTGCCCTAACTGCTGTCGGGCTGGGGGAGGGTTACAGCAGGCCGGGGACCGGGAGGGGGCAGCTCTGCAGCTTCCCCCCCCCCCCCAGGTAAAGGCTCGCTGAGGAGCTGCTGACGGCGGGTGTGGGAGTGGAGGCCTCTCACCCGTGAGTGAGGAGCGTGCTCTTCACGGGCACAGTCGTGTCAAGGAGTCCATAGCCCCGGCCCCACGGGAAGTGGCGCTCTGCATGTCGCTAGCGTGTGCGAGAAAAATCCTCCCTGGCTTCCTCCTCCGGGTGCTTTTGCTTTGCTTTGGTTTGGTCTCTGTGTGTTGTTTTTGTTTTGTTTTGATTGGTTTATTTTTTTTTTCTTCAAAACAGGGTTCCTCTGGGTAGCCCTGGCTGTCCTGGAGCTCACCCTGTGGACCAGGCGGCCTCGTAGACTCACTCTGTGGCCTGGGTGGAACTCAGATTTCCGCCTGCCCTGCCTCCGCCTCCTGCTGGGATTAGAGGCACCACCATTGCTGCTGCTGCTACTCTATACCTTCTTCCCGATTCTCGAGGTCGGATCACTTCTCAACATGGTTCCGTAGGTCTGGGTTGTCTCCGATGTGACGCTCAGCTCCAGCATGCGCTCCTCATCTGGGCCTGAGGGCCCTTTCCACAGCGCCGTGGCTACTACGTTTTCCTCACAAACAGCCTCCAGGGCCTTCCTGCCTGGCACTCGGCTTACAAGAAAATACAGAAATGGAAGGGCGGGAGCTCGGGACGGTGACACACTGCGCGCTCAGCCTGCGACCCTCAGCGTCTGGAAAGGAGGAACACGGGGCCGGGGGTGGGAGTGGGGGCTGTACAGAGGACAACTAAACACATTCTTAGGAGGAAGACACCACAGACGTGGGTGTGAACGGTCGTTAGCGCGGCCTGGCGCGCTGAGCCTGCGTCCCGCCTCCATGCGCAGTGTGGCGCCCGGGCCTCTGACTCTGCACGCTCTCACAGTCACAGGCGGCCTCTCCTGCTGGTGTGGCATTCCCTCCTGCCTCAACAGCAGTCTTGCTGCCGATTATGGAAAACTGTGCATTCTAAATATTTACCTTTTGGCATAAATGTAATAATCTCAGAGAATGTAATTTGCTCTCCACTGCAAATGCAGACGTTGAGACAAATGTTTCTTGCTCTTCGAAGGGTCTTTGCTCAGGTCAGGTGGTGATGGCGGGCCAGGGCGGTGTCAGGATAAAGAAGTGGCTTACAGCGTCGTGAGACGGCTCAGCAGGTAAAGGCACCTGTGGCCAAGCCTGAGCTGCACGGTGGGACAACAGCACAGACTCCCACAAGTATCCACGGACAGCCACACATTCACCATGGCAACCCACACACATCACACAGCATGCATGTTTACATACATAGATACATATATCACACACATGTATACATATATACATGCACACAGCACACATACATACACGTATACATATATATACATGTCACACATACATGTATCCACTCATCCACACAATGCATAGTATGCACACATATGCACACATACATACAAGTTGGTGATTTTGCAATGCATCCTGGGTAGCGATGTCAACAGGCTCTGTGTGCACGCTCTAACTGCTGAATGGAATGAGGGCATCATGGCAGTCACGTGACTAGCCCTCTGTGGACTCCTCCTCCTGGCCTCTCTCCTTCAGGGCGCTTGTTATTTAGCCGTGCATGTGACAGTGTGTGTTAGCATGATGCACCTCTCAGCGTTTGATAGCTTCATGCGGTACATTTCACTCACTGTCCGGCCCTCCGGCTCTCGGTGTGCTTCGGGGCGACTCGCTGTAACTGGTGGTGGCTCGGCTGGGCTGTGGGTTGGCACACTTGGGAGGCGGGACCTCTGTTCCAGCCTGGAGAAGCATGTGCAGGGCGTTTTCCTGACTGCTGACTGCTGTGGGAGGCTGCACACTCAGAGTGGTGCCTCCGGGGCAGGTGGGCCCAGGCTGTGGGTGACGGCAAACCCGAAAGGCAAGCCGAGACGCAGGTCTGCTTGGCTGCCCTCTGTGGCTTTAACTTTTAAGATGAGAGAAACCCTCTCCTGGCTTTCGGTCAGTGGTGTGTGTGTGTGTGTGCGTGTGTGTGCATGTGTGTGTGCGTGTGTGTGTGTGTGTGTGTGTGTGTGTGTGTGTGTGTGTGTGCCTGTGTTGGGAAGGCAGCTCTGGTGGTTTTGTTGTTGCTGTTTTGGTTTTTATTTTCAGACTGGGTCTCAGCATGTAGCCCTGCCTATCCTGGGCTCACTCTGTAGACCAGGCTGGCCTCGAACACCCAGAGAGCCACCTGCCTCTGCCTCCTGAGTGCTGGGACTACAAGTGTGGCCACCATACCCGGCCCCTTCATATTTTTTCCTATTACCTTTTCCAGCTTTCCATCGGCAGGAGGCACCTTTGCGGGATGGTGGACACGGCTCCTGTTTCGGGCTGAGGGATCCTTGAGAGAGGTGACAGCAGTGACTGACGCTGCCGCCACCTGGGCTGGACTCAGCGCTGCCTCCCTGGAGAGGCTCACTTCTGCCCTGCTGTCCCTTCTGACGTCCAGGGGGAGGTGTGAGCAGGAGCTGCTGGTCCTTCCCTGGCTCTGCCCCACGGGAGAACTCTCTCGCTCTGTGGATTCAGACGGATTGTGCAAGCAGCTGCCCCCGCCAGACCTGGAGGGCCAGCAGCCCCCTGCCCTGGACTGCCAGAGTGATGCAGGGGAGTGGAGACCCACTCCTCGCTCCTCTCCCACCCGGCTCCTCTGGCTTCTGCGCACAACAACCTGATTCTAAACCAGCTCTGCCTCCCTGAATCCCCAGCCGGGCGGTTTGAATGACAGTGGCTCCATGGGCTCCCATGCTGACTGCTGGGTCCCCGTTGGTGAAACTGTTTGGGACGGATTAGGAGGTGTGGCCTTGTTGGGGGGAGTGTGTCGCTGCGGTGTCGTTCCCGGGGTTTCTCCCTCTGTCTCCTGGTTGTGTCTCAGATGTGGGATCTCAGCTACGGCTCCAGGAAGCCCGCCTGCCTGCCCGCTGCCATCTCCCCTCCATGCTGGTCATGGACTCTAACCCTCTTAAACCAGCAGTGGAAAAATAACCAAGACTCCAGGATAGTGGCTTCTGTGTGGAGCAGGAAGACAGAGAGTGGGAACACATGGATCTTGAAGGAGGCCTCTGGATTTTCCTGTGGAGACTGGGAAGGCCACACAGAGTCTAGTGGGAAAGCACTCTGGGATAACTGGGCAGTTTCCTTCCGAGCTCTGGACACCCACCCACGCACACAGATCCTCTCTTCAGACATGTTGGATGCTTTTATTTCTTTGTGGAATGACTGACACAGTGCTCCCCTGGAAGGGAAGCATGCACCCTTCCCAAGGACAGGGACCCAGGGGGAGCTGGGAAGGGACCGGAAGAGGGAATGCAGAAGGGGCAGCGACAGTGGCTCGGCTCCCCTGAAGGAGGCAGCCCTGGCTTCACAGCAGGAGCGGTGGTTATCTCCCATTCATCTCCATGGCCTCGGAGACTAAGCTCTCCAGGACCAGGCAGGGCTCCCCGGAAGCGTGTGGGGTGCTTCAGGACTATAGTGGCAGTTGTAGAGCGATATGTCAGCGTCGGCGGCATTTCTCAGAGACAGGTATCTTCTCTAGAAAAAACACCCAGAGTTTAAGAATCACGTCTCCCTCACCCAGGCACTTACTCAGGACAATGCTGCAGCCACCTCCTCCCTCCACAACCTTTCTTTAACGTTCCATCCGTCTCCATACCTAAAGCTCCTCCCCGGCCTCCATTCCTCTTAGCATCTTTTGCTCAGACTCAGTGGTTTTCTCCTCCTTTCTGGTTATGACTTGCTGTTTCTGCTTGTAACTCTCCTGATTTCCTCCCATCTACTTCCGACTGTGGCCTCTGATCCACCACCCTCTCATTTCCCTAAGCAGCTTGTATCCCAGCGAAGGCACTTACCACATAAAAGAAGAGCCCAGCACAGAGCCCCAGAACCATGACGACAGATGCCAGGGTTATGAGAAAGATTTCCCAAGGCTTCAGGGACCCCCTGGACTTCTCCTCCATCTCTGGAGTCGCAGCAATGGTGTCAGTGTGGATGGAGGTGCTGTGTGTTCCTGCTGAAACTGTCAGGCTGGGGCTGCTGCTGGGACGCAGGCCCGAGCTGGAGCCTGTGCTGGTCGCAGCGGTGGTCGGGGTGGAGGAAGGGCTGGAGCCTGTG
>REGO01000826.1:107776-119947 GCA_010120015.1 Rhombomys opimus
CTGTGCTGGTCGCAGATGAGGTCGGGGTGGATGAAGGGTCAGAGCCTGTGATGGTCGCAGATGAGGTCGGGGTGGAGGAAGGGCTGGAGCCTGTGCTGGTCCCACTTGGTGTAGGGGTTGATGTGGAGCTGGTAGCTGTGCTGGCCTCAGCGGTGGTCAGCATTGATGCAGAGCTGGAATTTGTGCTGGAGGTGATGTGGACAGACACTGTGGGAGAACACAGGTTTTTGCTGAATAGAGTCATGAATGATGACAGGTGTAAACTGAGCAGCGGTGCTGCCTGCTCCTGCTCTGTCAAGTTTAGTGTGTGGGTGTTTGTCCTCCGTGCTCTGAAGTGCTCCTCGGGTGCCACTACTATCAGTCATAATCACGAATTAAAAATTGATGGTTTCTTCTTACCCGTGGTGCTATGTGTTGGAATCCCTGAAGCTGGATTTGCAGGTGGTTGTGGGCCAGCATGTGGGTTGTGGGAACGGAAGCTTGATCCTGTGAAAGAGCAGCCAGTGCCCCAAGCTACTGAGCCGTCTCTCCAGACCCATGGGGAATCTTACAGCAGCCTAGACTACATCAGACCATGTCGAAACAAACAAAAACCCACAAGAAACCTAACAAAGAGCAGTAATAACAGCAAAAAGCAAGATTAAGTTTATGTGATAATAAAGCTATTCTATTTTCTCATATAAAATAACAAAAGCTTTGTTAAAATGTCATAAAGGAGCGATGGGCTGCAGCTCAGCTTAGTGGTTTGTCAAGCGTGGGCAAAACCCTGAATGCGGACCTCAGCTTGAATGTGCAGACACACACACGCAGACACAAATGCAGAGAGAGAGACACAGAGACAGAAATAGGGAATTACCAGGTAGCCGGGTGACACAACATACTCTGTGCTGTTACAAAGTCCTCCGGCACAGGCTGCCCTGAGGCAGGAGGGACCTGTTCTGTTCACATTCCCACATTCTCATCCGCCAGGGAAGCCTAACCCAGAGCTGGCATGGCAGGTGAAGGGGGTGGGTTTGAAGGATGAAATCGTAGTTGGAGGTGGGTGGAGAGGTGGCTTAGTAGCGAGGTGCGAGTGCCACTCCCAAGGGTTGGTTCCCGGCTTCTGCGCCGGCGGAGCCCCACCTTGGCCGGCAGCTCCAGAGAGCCGGCGCCGGCTGCTGCTCTCCTCACGGTGCACGCGTGGCACGTTCATGCGCGCAGCTAAGGTATTTGGCTTGATTTGGGTTCAGAATGGTGAAATCCCCGAGGAGCCCTCTTCCCCTTCTGTGGAGGCAGGGCACGAGTGTTAACTGACGTCAGAGCCGTGACGTGGTTTAGTTTTTTTGAGTCAGCAGCGTCTCACTCTGTACCAGGCTGCCTTTGAACTTACTCCTGACCCTCCTGCCTCAGCTTCCTGCATGCTGAGATAGCAGGCCCCTGCGGAAAGCACTGAGGGGTCTCCTACGGCCGCAGTAGTGGGCCTTGACGCAACATGTCTGAAGCCTGGTGGGAGAAGCGCCCGGCGGCCCAGCGGGCTGTCTCACCCTGCGCTCCTCTCCGGGAGAACCCGGACGGTTCTTCCTGGCTGCCTGAGACACTGCCTCCTTCACAGCGGCCTCACGCGGGGCCTCCCTTTGCTCTTACGACTCTTGTCTTTATAATCAACTTGCCCATAAATCACTTATTATCTTCTCCCGAGTTTTACGTTCAGGCCTGGCTGGCTGCTGAGACCTCAGACACGAGGGACCGAGCCCAACTCTATTTGTTTGATTTGATTGATTTTTGTTTTATCTTTGGCTGAATTCCAAACCCAGGGCCTCCCCTATGCTGGGCAGGCGTCGTGGCCGGGAGCTACCCTGTGCCTCTACCCTTGTTTTATTCTGTGCCGTGTTATTTCGGGACAGGCTCTCGCCACCTTGCCCAGGCTTCTGTTGAGCTTGCTTGACAGCCTAGAGAAGCCTCGATGTCTTCCTGCCTCAGCCTCACCAGTGGCTGGAATTACAGGCTTGAGCCACTGGCCACAGCTTGATCTTTAGATCCTAGTCTTCTTGATGGGAGGACTTAGGCTGACATGGAGTCAGGGCTACAGACAGGAGAGAGATTCAGTTTCTAAAGTATGAAAGACTGACGTTTAAGGAGCAGTCAAATCTTTTTACTGCTTGAACAGTGCCCACGCCACACAGGTTATGGCCTTCAACAGACGCACACACCGAGGCGGGGCGGGGGGCAGTCCCCATAGAGTGCTCACTAAGGGGAGCCGGGACTCAGGTTGTGGGCACTGTGAGACCAGAGCCCACCGTGCCGTCTCCTGGGTGAGGGCGCGCTATCCCCTGAAGAGATGCGGAGATGCGTCTGTTCTCTGGGGAGAATTGGAGCTTTTCACAAGCCCTCCCACCTCCCCAGAAGCCCCCAGACCATCCACATTTAGGTAAAACCACTCACCACTGCCTAAAAGCAGGAGCTGCCAAGGCAGCCAGCACCAGAGATAGCTTCCCCTCTGCATCTTCTGCCTCCCTGGGGCCAGCAGGCAGAGACACCTGGATCCCCAGCGTGGCCAAGCCTTAGAGAGCTCTTGAGGAGGGGGAGATGAAGCTGGGCTCCCGGGATCCCAGTTCCTCTAAGGGCTTGTGCCTGGGGAGGAGGTGGTTGGGTGCCTGCGCTGTCAGGTGTCCCGAACACCAGGCTGGCACCTCCTTCGCACAGAGCGGCTGCTGCGACCTTTATAGATTCCTTTGGGCCAGGGAAAGGCTGGGCTCTGAATCCTGACAGGCTGCCAGCTCTGAGTGTGTAAGGAGACAGTGCTGAGCCCAGGAAGGCAAGCAAGGGTCAAGGGGATGGTACAAAAAAGAAGAATGACATGACCACACTGTCATGGGTTGAAACAGGAAGAGAAAAAGGAAAGGTGATCAAGATTGCCCGAGACAAGGGACCCACCCCTGAGGGATGGGGCCAGAAACCCGTTCTAGCTCATTTGTTTCCTGGTCAAGAAATTCTGTGGTTTGACTTGAGCAGAAAAAGAAGCGAAAGGATCTCAGCTGAAGGGCAGGGCCCCGCGTCACTGGAGCAGATGAAAACGTGAGACTCGGAAGGGAGCAGTAAGCAGGGTCTGGGCTTCCGGGCTGTAGGCGGACAGCACACACGCCTCCTCCTGCGCTGAGTCAATAGGGGAAGAGGGACCCGGGGTTAGCGAAGCCACCCGGGCCTCTGCCTTTGTCCATTTTCTGGTGTTATGACACAGTGCCTGCCCTAGTTTGGTTTCTGCTGCTGAGACAAAACTCTCGCCCAAATGCAACTTGGGAAGAAAAGATTTATTTATTTGGCTTATGCTTCGGGGTCACAGTCCGCCATTGAGGGGAGTGAGGGTAGGGGCCTGAGGAAGAGCTGAAGCAGAATCCATGGAGAGAGGCCATCGTTCTGCCTCGCTCTCTGGCTCCCTTGCCAGCTCATGTTCAGCCAGCTTTCTCTTTTTTGTATATAATTTTTTTTCTTAATTTTTATGGACATTGGTGGTTTTGTCTGTATGTCTGTGCGAGGGTGTCAGATCCCCTAGAACTGGAATTACAGACAGTTGTGAGCTGCTATGTGGGTGCTGGGATTTGAACTCGGGTCCTCTGGAAGAGCAGCCCATGCTCTTAACGTCTTAGCCATCTCTCCAGCCCCTGCCTGGGGATTCCTGTGTCGATTAGCAAATAAGACGGCCTCCTATACTGACCTATCAGAGGCCGGTATGTTCCAGGTTGTTTCTCCGTCCATACTTCTCTCAGATCACGCTGGGCTGTGTGAAGCAGACAGCGACAGTGCCCGAAGCTGGAGACTTTATTAAAAAGAAAAGAGAGGTGGGTTTAGCTCACAGCTTAGGAGCCTCAACGTCCGAGAATGGGCAGCCCATGTGCTTGGCTCTGGTGAAGGCTCCTGGTCTCGCCATGACGGCTGGTGCCACGGTAGAGGATGTCAAGAGAGATGCACGTGTGGGCATAGCAGATGACGTGGTGAGATGCGAAGAAAGGGTCCTTAGGGATATTCTAGGCTCTCTGATAACACCCGCTGTCTCCAGAGCAGGAGAGCCCCCCACCGAGAGAGAAGCTGACCCCTCTCAGGTCAATCTCCTTCCTTAGGCTCCGCCCCCCGACTTTCAGTACAGGGGTGCTCCTCCCCTCCTGGGATCCTTCCAGACAGGCATCTCTTGGAAGCACCCGCCAGCGCGAGCGCAGGCTCTGCCTCCGGGGCGAGCTAACGAGAGGAGGTTAGGCAGCCTGAGTCCTCTCGGACGCTTGAGTCCGGGTGGACACTTGGGTGTTGCCAGCACTCACACACGGTCAGCTGGCGGAGTGTGGCCAAACAGGTCCGGGTGAGCGGAGGGTTTGGAGGACACGGGGAGGGACTCCACACGCCCGGGATGATGGGTGCCCCTGGCCAGTCTGCCTGCCGCCCCCCATCCTCTGCCACAGAGGAGCTTCACACAGAGGAGACATTTCTGAGTGCGTGTGCGGGTGAGCGGACCTTCCCCGGGTGGAAGCGCTGCTGCGGGGCAGCCGTCAGGGGGTGTCAGCGGGCTTGGGAGGCTGGGTCTGAGACAGGAAGGGATGCAGGGAAGCCCAGGGGTGGGCTCCCCCAGGCCTGCGGTGCCGGGGAGGTCCAGGCTTCCGCAGCCTGACAAAGACCTCGCCAGCCCAACGCAGGCTGGGCCGGAGGGAGGGGCCTCGGAGGCACATCAGGGCCCGTGATTTAGCTGCTTTCCAAAAAGCCGAACCCGAGTCCCGACCAGAATCTAAGCGGAACAGAGCCCTTTCCTCAAGCAGGAAGCCAGGAGCGCTTTAATAACGCTCCTGACTCACCTCCAGGTCACGCGCCAAAGCCACACGCACAAGCCACACGCACTTTCTGCCTTTGGTGATCTGCGAGTCTGTTCGCTTCCTGGCACAGGGGCTTGCGGGTAGCCCAGGTTGGCCTCAAGCCACAGCCGCCCCCCCCACCTTCCCCGTGCCGGGTTAGGCTAGCACACCCAGCATTTCTTTCCCCTTTGAGTCTGTGTGGCGCAGGAGCCCTGAGCCTTGCTCGCCGGCAGCTCTAGTCACCCCCGCAGAGCTACAGCCCCGGGCGTGAATCCTACCTTCCCCCTTTTCCTTCACGAGATGAGACTAGCGTTCCTGGCTCACGTGCCACCAGCCATGTCACACAGCTGTACGCAGGGGCAAGGGAAACAGCCTGAGCAGCCTAACCGGGCGTGATGGCACTCCCCCGGAATGCCAGGACACGGGAGGGAGAAGCAGAGGAATGAAGGGTTCAAAACCAGCCTCCACCAGGGAGTAACCAACCCCAAAGCTAAAGCTGGCCAAGGAAGCCCGCAGGCAGCTCTGACGTGACGCACGTGTAAACCGCTCTCCTTTATAGTCTGCGTGTAACGGGCCTGCTTCGCGTTGCCCCTCTTTCCTGGCCGGCCTTCACGCCTGCTGTCCGTTAGGGGGTCTGACACTGTGTGGGCTTCTCACAGGGAGTCACCTGCAGACATCTGAAGGCTGAACTGAGCAATGACCTTCCGAGTACAACTGTGCACCTTTCCCAGGCTCACACAGGCATGGCCACGTGAGGATTCCTTAAATGGGGCTACAGGACTGAGGGGTTTTGTTTTGAGACGGGGCCCTGGGCGTCTTGGAACTCACCACGTAGACCATGATGGCCTTCAGTTTACCGAGATGCCCCTGCCTCTGCCTCCCGAGTGCTGGAAGTAAAGGTGCGGAACTCAGCACTTGGCCTCATTTTCTCCTATTAAAAAACCATTTTATGTCAGGTATGGTGGCACACCTCTTCAATCTTGTCACTCAGGAAGCAGAGGCAGGAGCGTCTCTCTGAGTTCAAAGCCAGGTGTGTGGGGTGGGGCCCACGAGCACTGATCCTGGAGCTGAGGCACTTATGTGGGTTCTGAGCACTGAATCTGTGTCTCTGGAAGAACAGCAAATGCTTTCAACCAAGCCAGCTCTGTTGGTTTTATTTTTTATTTTTTTAAAAACACTTTTGTTGGGGCCGGAGTGATGACCCACAAGTAAGAGCAGCACCGGTTTGTCCCAAGGGCCCAGGTTAGGGCCTAACTCCACACGATGGCTCACAGACAGAACTCCAGCTCCGGAGGATCCAATGTCCTCATCTGGGTCCCGGGGCGTTGCACTCATGTGGTGTGCTGGCATATATGCAGGCAACACACGCACATAAAATAAAAATAAATACACTCAAGCCACGCGTGGTTCACCTTTAACCCCAGCACCTGGGAAGAGAGACAGATCTTTATGAGGTTAAGGCCAGTCGGGTCTATATAGTGAGTTCCAGGCCAGCCAGTGAGACCCCTTTTGAAATAAATCAATGACAACAAATAAATAAATTCAAGTCTGTTGGACAGGTTCTCTCAACTCCAGCAGGCTAATCCTCAGGGGCCTCAGGACTGAGGTCTTTCGAGTGACCTTCATTGTGTGTCTCCGGCTGGAAGCCATGTTAAATCCAGCTGTGTTTACTATTTGTTTCTCAAGGTATGCATTTCTTACCCTTCTCCGCACCGTGCCTAGGGACAGGCAATCTTACTTGCATTTCCTTCTAGGAAGGATGAGTTTCGCTTTAGTTTATATTCTCAGAGAAGGCTCGAGATTTAAGTGCAGATCTACCTCTGGTCAGGCCACCTGGGCTGGGGTCAGGCACCTGGGCTGGTCCCCCGAAGGTTGAACAAGCAGGAGCTCCAGTTCCACAGGCTTCTTCTTACTTCCTTCTTTGGTTTCTTTGTTTATCATGCCACATAGCCCAGGCTGCCCTCAAACTCTTGTCCCTCTATCTCCAGCCCCCTGAGCGCTATAAGGCTTATAAGTCACATCCACGGACAGCAAAGGACCTGTCCTAGCTGCAGCGGAGAGATGTCCTCAGAAGTAAAGAAGATGCCATCTTAAAAATATTTAAGCATATTTCTTTTCTGTATACAAGTGGGTGTATGTATGTGCACTGCGTGCGTGCTGGTGCCCACGGAGGTCAGAAGGCACTGGATCCTCTAAAGTGCTGGGACTGGAGTTAGACAGTTATGAGCTGACACGTGGGTGCTCGGAACTGAATCCATGTCCTCTCCACGAGCAACAAGAGCATTTAGCCACTGAACAATCTCGCCAGCCCCAAGACGCAGCTTTATCAGGCATGCCTCACCATGGCTGGCTCATCCACTTTTTAATTTCAGCACTGTTCCCTTTCCTGTCAACTGCCACAACGCCCTGAAGATTTACCAGCCCGTCTCTTTCCCTCAGGGTATTTCCTGAGAGGACCCCTGGTCTGTTAAGTAGGTTGTAGTTTCATTCTGTTACTGTGAGAATACACCCCGATGTAGAAAGAGCAGCTGGGGTTGGGGGAGGGAGTTTACTTAGTTTACAATTCCACAAGACTATCACCGAAGGAAATCAAAGCAGGGATCGTAAGGTGGACCTAGGCTATACTGTGTAATCTTGAAGGAAACCCAGTCTGTGTCACAGTCCAGAGCTGCTGCTGACCCCTGAAGCACAGCCCTGTTCAGTCTGAATTTATTTAAACCTCAATCTAGAGCCTGTGAGATGGCTTCATGAGTAGAGGTGCCCACGGCCAGGCCTGAGAGACCCCAGTTTAATCCCCAGGACTCACACAGTACAGGACAGGATTTACTCTTCGGGTTTCCCCCCTGACTCCCATCTGCCAGCCATGCGTGCAACGCCACCTCTTGCCATCAATAAATAAATGCAGTAAAAACTTTAAAGAATGAATTTTATTCAAATGCTACCGAAAATCTGCAGTTTGGATACTAGAATGGAGCCTCTTTTCTTCTTCCAGCGAGAAGCTCCTTAGATCCTCTGGCATGGTTTCTGTTGATACAGGACCTGGCCTTGGGAGGCCGTAGGTTTGCTCCTGCCTTCTTAGGTGACCTGGGCTAGCACCAGAGCCGTCCTCCACTCACCCCTGTTTCCACACATGCTCATTTACTGTGCAGAAACTCAGTTCTACAATATGCATAGCAACTCAAACCAGGAAAACGAGGAACAGGTGTGAAAACATCCAGCTGCTTTGACCCTCTGGGGGTGGGGCTAGGGGAGGTGTCCATCGATACTGGCTCTATTACACGGGAATTGGGAAAGGTGGTCAGTCAGCGGATGGACTGCCTGGTCTTTTGATCTGAGCAGGAGGAGGCAGAGGCTGCTGCCACATGGATATGCCCAGGCTGGAGGTGTTCGGCACTGCTGAGCTGGCATGGAGTCCCTCCCAGGAGTCGTGGTGATGGAAGCAGTAGTGGCCATATCAGGTGCTGTAGTTCCTGTGGAGGATACAGCCATTGTCCAGGGCATCTCATGGAGGCTGCAGTGGTCTCAGAGCCCGAGCTGAAAGCCAGGGTGGACACGGGTCCCGCAGAGGAGGAGGTGATGGTCTGGGAAGTGCTGGGGGACTCTGTGGCTTTCTTGGAGACAGCGGTGGTCCCTGGAGGTGAGCTGGAGACCCTCACGTGCACAGATGTGGTGGAGGATGTGGTTGGGGTGGACGTCGTCGTGCGTGGCTGCACAGTGTGGCGGAAGGCATGGCGTGTGCGGATGTCATCACAGGGCATGTGGGAGGCAGGGACACCATGACGGCAAGCAAGGTGACCACGGGCATTTTCGAGAAGACCCTGTAGACACAGGGGCTTGAGCAGTTCAGAGCTGAGGGGAGGAAGAGTCCCTAGCAGGATGGGAGGTTGGCCAGGGTGTGCAGAAGCACAGCGCTGTTGACAATGGTAGCTTTCGAGCATTTGGCTTGGTCTAGGGAGGGAAATCTAGGCTGCCCCATCAGTGATTAGGGCAGAAACTGACCTAGTAGATCTCATGCTGGGAGAAGAAAGAAACCCAAGATCCAGGCAGCAGGAGGAGGCTCAGGGCAGAGAGAGCACCAGGTCGATGAGAGCCTGGGCTCCAGCCCCTGCCCTCTGGGTCCTGCCCTCTGGGTCCAGCCCTCTGGGTCCTGTGGTGACCTCCAGGAGGCACAGGGACACCTGCACACATGAAGAGAGTGTTTCCCCTCCAGACCTGCTCAGCACACGGCTGAGCTTCATGTGGGCCCAGCCCTGCGCTCATTAAGAGACTTCCCTGTGCAGTTCAGGGCAGTAATTAGTGACAGGAGCTCCCAGGGGAGCAGGGCTCAGTGGGAAGGTTGGACTCCAGGGGGAGAGGTTGTGGCTGCTGTCCTTGTGATTGTGGACAGCTATGCTGAGTCACATCTGCCCGGACAACTGACAACCACACATCCTTCTCCTCTTCTTCTGGGAGTCCCTGCCTGCCAGGGGCTTCACCAGGGGCCTAAGTCTGGGGTCCCTCTGGCCTCTGAGGTACCTAGTTTCTGAACCCCAGCTTCCATTCTGCCCCCAGCAGAGCCTGTCCCCCACATGGGACATCGAGAGAGACCTTCGGGCCAGAAGCAACCCAGATAACTCAGGACCATCCACTTCAGGGCTGGGGAAGGTTGACCTCGAGAGACCTCCCACTATCCAGAAATAAAGAGACAAAGGGGGCACGTAAAGACCTGTGACCCCGCTGCCTGTTTGAGGATGGCATCTGGTGGGGAGGCCTATGGTACGCTGGACTGCCTTGGCAGCCACCTTTTTCCAGGGACAGTGGACATCATGGCTCTGTGGGTGATGGGCAAAGTTCTGTGGAACTCATAGTTTGGGCATCTTAACAGAGAGACATGGTTGCTTATAAATGACGGTTTAATTATCCAGGTTATTTAATCTGAACAGCACTTCCTGCTTACACAATACTTCCTGTATGCACAGTACTTCCTGTATGCACAGCCCTTCCTGTGATGACTCTTGAGGCAGTCTTCTAGTGTTCCTGCATTGTGTCTCAGGCGGGAACCTTGTCCTACATGTCTTTGTATCAACAGCCCATATATAATGGATGCTTAAAAGTGCGGCTTATGGGCTGGAGAGACGGCCCAGCAGTTAAGAGCATGCACTGTTTTTGCAGACAGGAGTTTGGTTCACAACACCCATACTGGGTAGTTCATAAGCACCAGGAGAATCTGATGCCCTCTTCTGGCCTCTGTGAGCAACTGCCTGTGTGCAGGCAAACACACACACACACACACACACACACACACACACACACACACAGTCTAAAAAGAAGGAAACAGAACCTTTTACCAACCTGAATTCCCCACCCCCCTAGTTTTGTCACCTGCAAATAAATCCACACTAGATTAAAATGAGCTTTTGCCTAAATCCAGAAACAGACATTTTAGAGATAGAAGTCTGTCTCCTCTCTCTGCCCCTTTCAAAGAACTCCTGTCCTGCCCTCCAACCTCCCCTGCCCAGGGTCACCCAGAGGGCCACCGAGCCAGGGACAGGAGCCCGTTCTTCCAGTCTGCACGTTACATTATGCTTTATTAGAGAAATCCAGCAGAGGGCACCTGCTCACCTGCCCGTCAGTGCCAGGTAAGAGGCATGGGATAAGCTGGAAACAAAAATCCCCAGAGCACACTGAGATTACCTGCCTGCAAGAAGGAAAGGGAGCATGTGGTGGGAGGGTGGGGAGAGGGGCTGTAAGGTGAAGCCAGCACCGGCCTTCGGCGAAGGACGCAGGAATACAGCTGCTGGGCGGGCACCCCAGCAGGGAAGGTTGGCGAGCAGGCTGTGTGGGCGAGACTGCAGGCAAACCCACACCCAACCACGAACGGGAGCCCACCACTGACATCCAGAAAACCAAGGGACCTCCCGAGGAAGCAGGCGGAGCCGTGGGGTGGAGGAGTTTTGTGGTCTCTGTCTGTCTGTCTGTCTGTCTGTCTGTCTGTCTGTCTGTCTGTCTGTCTGTCTGTGTCTCTCTCCGTGGTGATGGAGAGAACAGAAAAGAAAATCCTTCCTTTCTTCCTTTATTCTTGGGCCCTTTTTTAATTAAGAAAAAGATACGATCTGGTATCTCGGGAATTCGGAGGTGTGTGCGTCCCGTGGGTGAGGGTGTGGACAGAATTGCTATAAATCAGTTCTTTAGCCTGGGCGCGCGCCCCCACTCCCGCAGCGCCCCGGGTCTTCGAGCGGCCTCGGCCTCCCTAGCCACGCCCCTCGGCCCTCGGGGGCGGGTGTCCCCACAGGCCCCGCCCCACCGCTTTGGAGGGGAGCGCGCATCGCGCGTCCTTCCTTCTCTTTCCTCCGAGGGTCACTCTGTCACCCTCGCCACCTTGTTCTTCGAGATGTCAGTGAAGAGCCGGCCGATGGGGTCTACAGCCGCTGTCAGCTTCGCTCCCCTTTCCGAGTCCGCGAAGTTGGAGTCCTGGGCCCAGCTCTTCCAGGAAGGGGCGAAGCCTGGAAGAGCGGGGGTGCAGTCTCAAGGTCATGGAGGGGTCGGGATCTGGTTTGGTCTCAAGTTCTGCTGCTCCATCAGGTAGACGGGGTAGGAGTTGTGGCCCCCAATGTCCTCGGGGTCGGAGTCCTCGGAGTTCCGGCTCAGCGCGCGGCGTGCGCGCGAGGCGCAGGAGACCTGCGGAGACAAGGGGAGGGGGAGGGGAGAGGCCAGCTCTTTGATTTCCTCACCCGCCCCCGGGGCGCCCTCGTTGGGCCTGTGCCTCTGCCCTTCTCCTTGTCCAAGATTCTAGCCAAGCCTTGGTCCATGTTCCAGACCTGGATTCCAGAGTCCAGGCCCCACCCACAACCGGCCCCGCCCCGCCCACCTTCCCCTATGGAGCCGGCCCCGCCCCGCCCACCTTGCCCCTGTATCTCCACCTCATACCCACGACTTTCCCCAACTCCCGAGTTTCTCGCTCACCGCCCCCCACCCCAGCCCCAGCCTTCTGGCGCAGCCGCCCATCTCATGGATTTTGCTTTCTCGCTTTCACCCGGAGCCCACTATCTCTCTAACCCTGACCTCACTCTCCTCTCAGTCTCTCTCTGCCTCCTCCCCGCCCCATTGCCCTTACCAAGAAGATCAGGCCCAGGGAGACCAGAAGGACGATCACGGCCAGGAGGATCACGATAACTATGGCCCACGCGGGGAAGGAATCGGCCCCCCGCCTCGCCCCAGCAGCGTGCGGGCCCGCGGGGGAGCTGTGGGTGCTCCGCCGGGGTCGGGGGGCTCCCGAGGGGGTGGGGAAGCCCACGTCCGTCCTAGTTGTCACAATGCCAAGGACTCCTGGGTGTGTGGTCTCGAAATGAGGAGGGGGAGCCGTGGCCCTGTCTGCCGTGGC
>REGO01000826.1:119996-131382 GCA_010120015.1 Rhombomys opimus
GCCGTGGCCCTGTCTGCCGTGGCCCTGTCTGCCGTGGCCCTGTCTGCCGTGGCCCTGTCTGCCGTGGCCCTGTCTGCCGTGGTCCTGTCTGCCGTGGCCCTGTCTGCCGTGGCCCTGTCTGCCGTGGCCTTGGCTGGGCTTCCCGTGGCTTTTATGGTCCTGGCGTCTGGTGCGGTTTTCTCCAGGGATCCCGTGGGACTCTGTGAGACTTTGGGGGCTTTCTGGGTGGTGGCTGAGGCCTCTTCTGAGTGGTCTGTAGACTCCGCTGAGGCGTGTGTTGTGTTTTCCCTGGCCGGTGTGGTGCTGTGTTCTATGGGCATCACTTGGGCATGCGTGGTGCCCTCAGTAGCTGATGTGGTTTCTCCCCGGTGCTGTGCCGCTGTTGTTGGGGCTCTTGCGGTCCCACTGGCGGCCTCGCTCTGTCTTTCATGGTCGGTAAGCGTCACCGGAGCCTGCGTGGCTGTTACAGTCTCTCTTCCATACTTGGTGGGTGTTAGGGATATTGTGGCCTCCTCATTGGTGGACGTGTTATCTACCTTATGCTCTGCTGACGTCACTGGGGGATTGGTCATCTTGCTGGCTGACGTGCTGCGTTTGGCGTGTTCTGTGGTGGTGTGGACAGGCTTGTCTGAGGCCAATGGAGCCCTGTGGTCGTCAGCTCCCGGGGTTCCTGGGGTCGCTTCTGTGGACTTTACCGAGGAGGGAGGGCTTTTCCTGAGCTCTGAGTCGTGGGGACGAGTCGAGGGCTTGTGCGAGGCCGTGCTCACCGGGCTGCTGGCCTCCACAGGGCCCACTGGCGTCCCCGAGTTCCTTGTGACCCTGCTTTTGCTTGTGGTGGCTTTGCACACCGTGGTTCTCCGGGGCGCCGAGGTCGGGCGTTTTCCCCCTGACCCTTTCTCCGTGTGGGTGGACTTGGGGTCGTCAGCTGAGCGTCCGTTCCGGACCATCGGGTCTTCTTTTGGGCTGCTGACCTTCTTTTCCAAGGCGGGAGGCTTTTCATGATCATCGGTGGCGCCCTGGGAGTCTGTGGCTTTGGAGTCGTCCACGGGTTTGTGGACGGGTTTGGCGAGGCGGCTGACGTTGCACTGCTTTCTGGGCTTCTGGGTTGCCGCAGGCTCCGGGAGGTCAGGAGGCTGTTGTCCTGAGTTCAGGTCTGCGTGCTCAGAAGGAGCTCTGTGAGGAAGTCCCGGGGGAGGAGGAGGTGAAGGCTCAGCTGCTGGAGGTTCGCCAGTCTTCTGAAGCTCCAGGAACACGTTAGCACCTGGGGAGAGGGAGGGAGGTGAGAAACTCCCGCCTTCTGGCCTGCTTCTGCAGTAGGAATCCTCAGGAAGGCTCCCTGGTATTCCACACTGCAACCCCGCTCTCACCTCGAGCTGTGGAACCTTCGCTTACACTGTACCTCAAGAGGACTGCAGCCTCTGTCCTTTCCCACATCCTCTCGGGCTCTGGCATCCTTCCTGGTTCCTCTAAGCAGCTAAGATATAGACTCATCTCTCATTGGTCAATATGGTCTCTCCCACGCACCCTGTAGGGGCTGCTTGGACATTTCTGGTCCTCCCATTGGCTGACACGCTGTCAATCAAAACCATCTCTCTTTACGCCTTTTATTCCCTTTTATTCCCTTTCATTGGCTGTGTGTCTGCCAGCATCCACTCCCCAGCACATCTATGCAACCCTGAGGTTTTGAGAGCAGGGCAGACTGGTATTTCATTGTTGGGTGTTCTAGAACTCCGTGTGGTCGGGAGAGCTGAGAGGGAACAGAATCCATGCCAGACCTTTGTCTCTCTGTAACATCCACTTCCGTCCCAGAAGTGACAGTATGAGAAACCGAGACACACTTCCGGCAGAACTTCCTGGGCAGAAAGCTTGTGAGAGGAGGGTAAGATGGAAGAGGGTGAGGGAGAAGGACGGGAAACCCCCATTCTGGTGATGCAGGTTGCTCTGAGTGGGGAGGGAGATATGGCAGCTCAGCCGCTGTAATCTTCCCTTGCTGGGTCCCCTCCCTTGTTCTGTCTGGGAACAGAAGAGCATGACTTTCTCTACAGAAAAGGGTCTGTCCTTGTGGGAACTGGCAGCAGTGAGCAAGGCAGCTGGATTCTGGGAGTAGTTCTATTTGGAGACAGGGTGTGAAGGAAAACACCTGTATCAGTGGACAGATACGGGCCTTGAGTCAACGAAAACAGTAACTGGAGAGGGACAGAGGAAGCGTCTCCGATTCTGACCAGAATAAGGAGAGCCAGGAGATGAGCAGGGAGGAAAGAGACATGACTGAGATTGTCAGCCATGTTGGCCCAAGGTGGCACCCAGCCTCTGGACCCATTCCTTGTCATGGGAAACAGATCCGTCCCCCTTCCACTGATGAGAATGGGGGCTGGGAATTCAGTCCTGGAGAGAGACACGGGGAGAGCAGACAGCAAGGGGGTGAGAGAGTACAGAAGCTCAAGCCCCATGAGGGACCTGAGTCAGCAGGAGGAGGCCTCACGGTCTCCGCTCTCCTGTGCCCTGAGCAGCACTCTCCCCTCAGTGCTGGGGAGAGTGCCCCACAGGAGTCAAATGCTTAGCTGCCAGGTTGGCCGCACGGGAGGCGACAGACGGGTGGAGGTTGGGATGCCGGAACACATCCCTTGAAGAGACCATTACAGTGCCAGCTCCTTCCTCCGCTGGCCAGTGAGTGGCTTCAGCCTGTAGACACCCCTGTCTAGACGGACGGCACCAGGGCCAAATGTCACGGGTGCGATCATCAAAAACTCCAACCCAAGACAAAACATTAGTGGTCAGGGGTCAATAATCTCCGCGATGGTTGCAGAAAGCTGACGCAGTAGGCCCGGCGCTCCATCTCTTCACAGAGACAGCCTTTCACGACTGAGCTTTCAGCCCTCACCGGGCTCTTAGAAGTCTCCCTGTTCCCCCAGATATGGCACTGGAATGTCACGGAGAAAGTGCCGGCTGCTCGGCAATAGCAGCATAACTTTTGAAGAATATTTCCCATGAGCCTCATTCACTTGTCCCCCAAACCTCTCGAGAGTGGGAACTATTTTCCGTTCGCCCAGCTTTATACCCGAGGGAACGGGGTTCAGAGAGGCTGGGTAATCTCGAGACACTGAGCAAGCAGGGTGGGGGCTGCCAGCCCCAGACTGGCTAAGACCTCAGTACGGAGTGCGGGCCGGTCCCCAGGTCGGGCAAGGGCACAGCTGGCGCCTGCAGTACACTGCTTACGTGTCTGCTTATTTTATCTTTTCACAAGCCCACGACGTGGGAGTTATCACCGCACATTTTTCCAGGCGAGAAAAAACTTGCGAGTCTAGCTGGCATGGCCAGGTTTCCGCTACGCTCCATGTGCCAGACACGATAAGCGACCGATAGAGACAGCAAGGGAGCAAACAAGCAGCCATGGCGGAGAGCGGGGTTCCACTGGCCTTGCGGAATTGAGGAGCAAGGCTGCAGTGCAGGCTTTGTGCATCAACTTTGTCCTCGCTGCGGCCGCCTCCATGCTTGGAAGCTCAGAATAGCAGCCTCCCTGTGACACAAACACTGGATTGTCAGAGGAAACAGTAGTTTGAGATGGTTGAAAAGACTTTAGAATGCCCACCGCTTTCTACCATGCACATTAAGAAAAACAACAAGCCTGTGATCCCAGCACTCAGGAGGCAGAGGCAGGTGGATCTCAGTGAGTTCAAGGCCAGCCTGGTCTACAGAGTGAGTCCAGGACAGCCAGGGCTACACAGAGAAACCCTGTCTCTGCAAGAAAAAAAAGAAAGAAAGAAAGAAAGAAAAAAAGAAAGAAAGAAAGAAAGAAAAGAAAAGAAAAACAACAACGAATGTATTTGTGGCTTCCAGCGGTTGGAAGAGCCAGGAGCAGCATCTGCCGTGTCAAGTCACTGGCTTCCGAAGGTGAGCAAGCAGAAGGAAGGTGGCTGGCCACCAAGTCTGGGTGGGTGTCAGTTATCTTTTTAACTTATTATTAATTAATTAATTAATTAATTAACTTATTTTGAGGCAAGTTCTCATGGAGCCCAGGCTGGACCTGAAATTGCTACGTAGGCCAGGATGACCTTGAACACTTGATCCTCCTGCGTCTACCTCCCTGGTGTTAGGATTACAGGCGTGCACACCCATGGAGCAGGAACGTTATTCAGGGTGTGCTTGGCAAGAACCTTACCACTGTAGCCGCGTCTCCAGCCCGGTCCCGACATGCCCTGTCCACGCTGAATCTGTGTGCTGCCCCTCCGGCAGGCGCTGGGCTTCTGCACCTGCCTGAGTCTGGGCATCACCAGGTCGGGCGGACAGGTGCTGAGCCACACCAGAGCATGTTCCGGGGGCCTCGCTCACCCGGGTGACCTCCTCTCTCCCTCTTCTCTCTCTTCTGTTCACAGGCGTGTGCCCAGCCCTGGCCCACACCCCAGACTCCATCCCACCCCTCGTGTCACATTCTCTGTGTGCCTCCATCCTCTCCCCGCACCCTGCCTCACCAAGCTCAAGGGTGCTACCGACCACACCCATCATGAGCGCTGTACCCCGCCTCTGTCCAGGTGACCACAGCGAGCCTGCTTTAGCTCTGCACCCCCCCCCCCCCGTAGGTTTGTTCTGTGCAGCAGCTTGACCCCCGGTGGACCTCAGCTGACACAGGAAGGGAAGCGGGAAGCTCAGGAACAGGGGAGCTGAGACCAGCGCCCGTGCTCTGCTGCAGGACCCTCTGGGCAGGAGCATGGTGTCAGCTCGGGATGCCGACAGAGCACCCTGTAGAGGGCTGTCTGAGGTGCTGAGTCTCGGCTCCCGCCCCTGCCATTCCATGGGACCCTGGAGCCTTTGTTTTTTTGTTTTTGTTTTTGGAGACAGGGTTTCTCTGTGTAGCATTGGCCGTCCTGGACTCACTTTGTAGACCATGCTGGCCTCAAACTCACAGAGATCCTCCTGCTTGCTCTGCCCCCGGAAGCATCCGGAAGCACCCCGCCCCCACATTCCCCTAACCCCTGTTAGAGATGGGGGTGCCCTGCCTTTTTGTCCACACGATGAAGACCCTCCTGTAGATGCCTGGGCCCCCTCCGTGTGTCCTTCATTTGGCATCTCTGCTCCCTCACACTGCCCCAGCGCCGTCTGTTACCTAAGTGAACCGACTCAGCGATGCTGCCTCCACCCCTGGCATCTGTCATGCCAGGCGGACTTCTCCTATCCAAGCCTTGGGGTATTTTTAGACGGGGACAGAACCTCACTGAGCTGCCATGAGGGCTAAGTGTCTAAACACGGACACGGCCCTCAGAGCCGTGCCTGGTGCAGAGTGCAGTGTGCCCGGGTGCTGGCACTGGCTGGCAGCACCTTCCTGCTTCACCATCGGCTAGGGAGCTAAGTGGCTGAGTCAAGTCGAGGTCCAGTCTGCAC
The DNA here is from genome assembly GCA_010120015.1 of Rhombomys opimus. Taxonomy (NCBI): domain Eukaryota; kingdom Metazoa; phylum Chordata; class Mammalia; order Rodentia; family Muridae; genus Rhombomys; species Rhombomys opimus. The sequence continues at coordinate 125,373 of REGO01000826.1, forward strand.
AGAGCTCTCTGGAGCCCACCCCAAGCCCCCAAAGCTTGCCCCCTCCAGCCGTGTGATTTGGGGCGGTTCCCTTGCTCCCCAAGTTCCCCAAGTTTCTCCTCCACTGGAAGATGGACGTTAAGGAGATGAAGTTCGGTGAGCATCAGTGAGCTCCTTACATGTAGGTATGCGTAGTTAGTGGCCCGTGTGTGCCAGCTCCCTCCCCGTCCCCAAAACTAAGCCCACACAGTGCCTTCATGCAAGCTTGAGGCTCTGGGCAGGCGGAGCCCTCGAGACCTCGAGTCAAAAGAGACAGCAGAATCAAGATTCCTCTCCTGTATGTCGTGAACGCACTAGGCAACCCTTCACGACACCCAGGCCACTTGCCTGCGCTCCCTCCTGTGACTGGCAACCGGCCCCATCAATACCGAGAAAGAAGCCGTTCGTGATTTCGAACCCCCGCCCCTCATAATGGTGACCCCTTTACCTCTCTGGGCATCTTACCTGCCTCCCAAGAAGCTGGAAGGAAGAGGAGGCAGCAGAGGAAGCCAAAAGTGGGACAGAGGCCACTGGTCAGCTGAGCCATGTCACAGCTGGGTGGCTGGCTGGGGACCCTGCGTCTTATAAGGGGTCAGGTTTGACGTCATGGGGGCTGGGGCTGCTCTGAACTAAGCCCTAAGCAAATGGAGCTGCCCCACCCGTCGGGGGTGCCCTGATAGTGGGAGACCGCAGCTGTGTCATGGAGCTAGGCACCTGGGTTCCACCAAAGGGTGGGAGCTGGGGGCACGGAAGGGATCTGGGTGGGTACCCAGCTGGCCTCCTGACCCAGCCCCTGCAGAAGGAAGGGCTTGCCCTGGGTGGCCCGCAGGCTCGGAGCCAATGTCCATGTCTGGAAGGATTGGACGGCGCACGGGACATGTCTGCGCTCTGGGAGGAGGCACACTCACCCTCTGGTGTCTCTGGCGTCAGCCAGCTCCACACCCCTTCCTCACACATGGTCACTCTCTGCCCAGGGTGGAGCTGTCCCCAAGACCGGGTGAAAGAGCAGTGAAGGGGGCAGCCCTCACGTGGCCCACAGGCAGCTGCGCTCAGGTGTGTAGGATGATGGCACAGACCGCGGGGACAGCTGAGGCAGCGGCAGGGACAAGACAGGCAGGGGGCATCACAGGTCTGGCCTGCGGGGATGTCTGTCCTGCCTGTCCCTCTCCTACCAGCCCAGGCCAGCAGCTGCCTCGGCAAAGCTACATCTACCCCTACAGAATGTGGACCCCCTATAGCATGTGGACCCCCATTTTCTAGAAGCTCTGCCATCCATTCTCACTTCCATATTCCCTTTGAACCCCACACCCCGAGATTTCACCCATCCTGGCCTAAAGCAAGCATCAGTTTAGACAGCAGCTCTGCTGGGGCTCCTGGGGAAAGGGGGGTCCCCACCCCTCCCTAAAGCTGTTCCTGGGGAAAGGGGGGCCCCACCCCTCCCTAAAGCTGCTTTACTTGAGGACCTCCCACACTGTGAGCGCCCTGGGGCGATGTCTTCGTCCTATCACCTCCGAAGCCCAGTGTCTTCTTCCACAATCAGCGGTCCTTTGCCGGTGTTGGGGATGGGGCTCAGGGGAGAGTGCCTGCCGTGGGCTCAAACCCCCAGCACCCTAAGGAATGTGCATCTCCTGGTGGGTTGGGAGCAGGGCTGTTGCTCCCTGAGAAAACTGGGTAGCAGAGGGTTTGGACAGAGCTGAGACCAGGGTGGGAGGCCAGGCGCTGTGGCCGTGGAGACTCATGAGGACTCTCGGTCGGTCTGACGTGATTAGGGCCCACACCCTAGGTAGGGCTGCATCAGGAAAGCAGAGAGGAGTCCAGGTGCCCGATGGCTCAGCTAATGAAAGGTTAATGAGCCCTCGTGGGTGGGTCAGAGACTGGTGGCTCAGAACTGGGCAGCCTGAGGAGCACACAGCGCGGCCTGCAGCATGAGGAAACTGAGGCAGACAGGACTTTCTTGGGGCTCCTCCAGGAGCCATTCTTGCTCCAGAGTGGTGACAGGAGGCAGCTGGGGATGCTACTGGCTGTCTGTATGGCTTGGAATGCCTTCCAAGCCGAAGAACCATCCAGCCTGAGTGTCAGTAGTATCAAGGGTGAGTGAGGAGTTCTTAGAGTAAGCATCAACCAGCACTTGTGCACAAACACCCTCTTCCCACTTGGCTCACAACTCATGGAAGACCCAGGCGTCTGGAGAGGAGGAACCTGGGATAGGTGGAGGCCAGCAGCCTCTCAGTTTTTAAAATAACTCACTGTCATTCCCTTTCTAATGTATATGGCTGTTTGGCCTGCACACCTGTCTGTGCGCTGCCTCTGTGCGGTCCCCACGGAGGCAGAATAGAGTTGGAGCCCCTGGAACTGGAGCCGCAAACAGCTGTGAGCCTTCGTGTGGGTGCTGGGAATTAACCCTGGTCCTCTGGGTGCGGAGCCAGCGTCCTCAACCTCTCCAGCCCCATCCCTAATTTATTTTTAAAAATTTCGTTTTCTTTGCTTGGCTTAATTCTCTCTTAATCTCTCTCTCTCTCTCTCTCTCTCTCTCGTTCTGAGACAAGTTGTTCTGCGCTCCAAGCCGGTTAATGCCTGGCTCAATTGTTTTGATTTTGGAGGCAGGGTCTCGGTATCTTGTCTTGGCCGACATGGAACTCGTTATGGATTCCAGGCTGGCCTCCAACTGGTGGCTAACTCCTGCCTCTGCCGCCTGAGTGCGGAGCTTACTGGTAGAACGTACCATGCCTGTTCCGAGATGACACCTCACAGTCTCGAGAGGTGACTGAGCCGGAGGCAGAGGGGCCAGCCACAGGGTCCGCTGGACTCCTGGAGGCCAAGCGCCTCTGTGTATCTAAACACCTCACCATGAAAACTCATGAGGTCAGCCTCGCCATCTTGTTTTTTTTTTTTTCCAGATGAGAGCATAAGAGCCTGGCTGCAGGGGCAGACTTGCTGAAGCTGTACCTGGGGGGAGGCAGAAACCAGCCTTTGCTCAGGGTCTGCTCAGCTGTGAAGCCCACCTGGGAGACAAGTGGAGGGAGGTGACAAGCTGTCACCCCTATGGAGTGGCCCAAGGGACACCACAGGGCAGGTGAGACATCCCCTCTTGCCTCGAAGGGAGAAAGTTGGATGGAGGAACCCTGGGGACCAGCATCCGGCAAAGGAAAGGGGCTTTCAGTGGGGAAGTGTTGTGGGCTAAAGAGCTTGTGTGACATTTGGGGGAGGGGGGGTTTGAGGGGCAGGAAGGGGTGAGAGTTCTAACGGACCCCCTCCATGACAGGTTAGGGGTGGTCCCGCCATCCCGAAAGAGCATCTTCCGGCTGTGGCCCCCTGCCTCGCTCTGGGAACTGAAGCCGGGGTCTACTGCTGAGCTCACACCCAACTCCTGTTTGTTTCTCTGCCTCACATCATTTTGTTTTGTTGTCTCGCTTTTGTTTCTTACACCAGCTGGAGCTGGCTGGGCCAGTGAGAACAACCCCTTCCCTTTCTCAGGTTGGCAGAGATAGCCACCATCACCTTAGGTGCCAGGTCTATGAGACAGAGAGAGGGCACAGACAGAGTTTCGGAATGGGACCCTTCGCCTGTGATGCCAAGCATGGCTGCAGCTGCTACCACGATAACATGAAAGGTTATCAGTTGGGTTAGCATCTCCCTACCATGGGCATGGCCACCTCTACCACTGACAGAGAATCTCTGTAAGTTTGGGGCCAGCCTGGTCAACAGAGAGAGTTCAGGACAGCCAGGGCCACACAGAGAAACCCTGTCTTAAAAAAACCAAACAGTTATTACTAAGCCCATTGGTCCAAGCATGGGGACCTGTGTTCCATCTGCAACACCCATGTGAAAGGCCTGGCATAGGGGCTGGAGAGACAGCCTAGGGGTTCAGAGCTCTGTTGCTCTTCCAGAGGACCCGGGTTCGATTCCCAGCACCCACACGGTAGCTCACATCCTCCTGTCGCTCTGGTTCCGGGGGATCGATGCCCTCTTCTGGCCTCTGTGAGCATCACACATGTGCTGTCCACACACATGTGCAGCACAGCACTCACATACAGCAGAAACTAAGGTGGATGGTCCTCGCGGCCTGGAAAGGCGCTGAGGCTGGGGGAGGAGCCAGGCCTCATCCGTCCCTCCCTGGGACTCGCATTCCAGAGCCCTTCCAGCAGTTAATCATTAAGCCTCCAAGAGCCGCTGGAGGACCCAGGCTTAGGTGGGGCCCAGACACCTGTGGGAGCCCCCCAGCCCCCTCCTCCCACGTCTCCCTCATGCACCCTCTCCCTCATGCACCCTCTCCTAAGGTCTAAAGCAAACAGTGTGTGTGTGGGGGGGCTGCCCTCCAAATTACCCAGGAGTCCATGCGTGGCCCTCTCCAGGGTCATGGGGACCGCTGGGGGGAGACTGGAAAATCCGGTTGCCAGCACTGGTGCTGAGGACCCGGGTGAAGAGAGGCCGTTCCCATATCCCCTCTGCCATCCGAGAGGTGAGGTAGCCGAAATGGCGTCTTCAGTGCACCTCTTCCTCCTCCTGGTCCTCCTCAGCAGCTCCTGTGCAGCAGGTGAGCGTGGGAGGAGGGCAGCCTGGCCTTGAGGTGGGCTGGTGAGAGAAGACGGGATTCCTCAGCATCCTGACTTGATGGGGCAGCACGGGAGGAAAGGGGGTCTCTAGGGAAGACGGGACATGTGCCCCACCAGGAGGGTAACATGACCCCAGCTGCAGGGTCCTGAGCCACAGTTTTGGGTTCCCAGGGCCAAAGGTGATTTTGCAAGTAAAGTTGACTGAGGCTTCTCAGGCCAAGGCCTCCCAGGACTCCGGCTTTCACAACGTGCTCCAAAAGGTAGTTGTTAAGATGCGAGAGGGTGCTGTGTGTGTCTGCGAGTGCCTGCCAGGGGCTGGCTGGGCCAAGTGGGGTACCCCCTCACACGGTCTTGTTCCCCAGATCTGCCACCTCCTCCACCTCCCACTGGGGACCAACGTCACCCTCCATCACAAGGGGCCTTCACACCACCTCAGCTGCGGAGCCTGAGGGCAGCGGAAGCCGGCGTGGGCCTGGAGCGGGCGCTGGGAGTGAGCAGGCCTTGGCCTAGCAGGCCCCTGCCCTGCTGCGTGCTAATAAACACGAGAGACCGGGTGATTGCCTCGGTGTCCAGAGGGTCTGTGTGCACAGGGCAGCCGGTGAGCTGCATGCCAGGGTCTCTGACTGATTCTCCCATTCGCTGAGCAGGGGTGCCAATGGACTCCCTGCCTACACCACAGAGGCCTGGAATGGAGGCGAAGGAACTTCAGACAGACAGACAGACAACACACACACACACACACACACACACACACACACACACACACACACACACCCATGTAGAGTCCTGCTTCTCTACGTGATCCCTGTGGCAATCCTGAATGCTCTGTAACAGGCCTCTTCATCTTCTAGAAGAGAAAAGCGAGGCTGGGAGAGGGCTGTTTGCCTGGGCTCAACAGCAGCCAAGACGCCAGGCTCCGCACAGATGTCAGCCGAAGCAGGATTCTAACCGCAGCCCCGGAGGCCTAGGCGGCCTGCGGGCAGGGCGGGGTGGAAAGCAGGGTGAAGGGCACTCGGGGGGGGGGGGGTCAGCTGAGAAGTCGAGGTGCCGTGGGGAGGCGCTGTGGACCACGACCTCAGGGGTGCACAGACATTTTGCTTTGCCTCTTTCCCTCGTTCTGACTGTCCTTCAACATGTAGCATCAGGCAGAGGTAAGCACAGGTCCCCAGGGGTCCTCCAGGCTCTGTGACCTGTCTTGGGCTGCATCCAGAGGGAGGTGGCCCCATGGCTCAGGGGTGCAGACTCCAGATCGGGGCGGGCTTAGGGAGTGGAAGAGGTGTGTTCTTCAGCCCTGCTTCTAGCCTTTTCCTAGAGCGCTACAGTTCACCTCAGGGTTCACCAGGGCTGAGGGGAGTTAGAGGAAGGAAAATGAACGCAGTCTCCCAGAGTTAGGGGCGACTCATTCCCGGAAGACATTTCAAGGAGAAATGGCAGGAAGG
>REGO01000826.1:136668-152753 GCA_010120015.1 Rhombomys opimus
GGAGGGCCCGCAGCGCCTGCACCACCTCTTGGACCCTGGAGAAGCAGCGTTCCAGCTCAGGCTGACGCCAGGACTCCTGGTGAGCAAACGCAGCATCAGCACCGACTCAGCCTTTTGATTCTCCTGGCTCCGCCCTCTCTCCACCTGCCTCCTCTCCAGCAACAGCTCCCCCTCAGGAGGACAGCATGAGAGCTGCCGACCAAAGGCTGATGCTTTTCCTCACTCTCAAGATGCCAACCAACCCCAGCTGAGCTACAAACCTAAATACTATCAACGCACAGAGCCCATCGACTGTCAATTTTAAATCTACAACAATTGTACTAGGTATAAATGTTTTGCAAGCATGCATTTTTATGTGTAACATGTGTGTGCCTGCTAAATCCCCTGGAACTGGGGTTACAGACTGCTGTGAGCCACCAAAGTGGGTGCTAGGAATTGAGCCCAGGTCTTCTGCATGAACAAATTCTCTTAACCTCTGAGCTGCCTCTCCAGGCCCGGACTTCCAGACTTTCGTTCTTCTGTTTTGTTTTGTTTTAGACAAGGGTCTCTGTAGTTCCGAGCAGTCCTGGAACCGGTTGATCGGGCTGGCCTCCCACTCAGAGATCCTCCTGCCTCTGCCTCCCGTGCTGCTAGAGGTATGCGCCACCACCCCCAGCTCAAACTTGACTTCCTGAGGCTGAAGACAGCATTGTAGTGACACAATAGCAAAACCAGTGGGTCGGCATGGTGCCATGCCAGCACTCGGGAGGCAGAGGCAGGTGGGTCCAGAGTGAGTCCCCGGCAGCCAAGGCTAGAGACCCTGTCTCAACTTACAAAAAAAAAAAGTGTGTCTGGGGAAATGATCAGCAGCTCAGCCTGCCAGGCGAGCCTGGCGACCTGACTTGGGAATTCACGTAAAGAGCTTCCTGGCTGACAGTCACCTACAGCCTTCAGACATCAAAGGCTGCCCTGCTTCCCGGATCCCTGCCCGTCCGTGACTCACCAGGCTGTGGGCACTGGGGTAGGGGGCCACACAGATGCTGGGGGCAAGGGCGCCACCCTGCCTGGGCGGCAGCCGCTGCCAAAGTTCTTCTGCCAAGAAGGGCATCAGTGGGGCGAGGAGGCGCAGCCCGATGTCCGCGCAGGAGAACAGGACCTGCCGCGGTCCCGGGGGGCTGGGTACATTCGCCAACACCGGCTTCACCGCTTCCTAAGGAGAGAGCTGACGGTAGAAGCCCGGCTGCGGCACACCCTTCGCCGCTGTGCCGGTGGGGACCAGTCCCCGGGACAGGGAGGGTCCTGCACATCTATCCTTGGGCATGCTATCCTGGAACGTGCATGCGCACATGGTCCACAGCACGGATTCCCAGAGACGGGAGAGGAAGGGTACAGTTTAGGAAAGAGGCACAGACGAACTAGGAGGTCTGCCAGTGAGCGTGTCCTTTGCCGAACAAGGCTGAGAAGCAGGGAGCTCAGCACACAACCACCTCTGCCTGCCCTGACCGCCCGAGAGGCACTCTGGGCGGCTGTCACGGAACCTGGTCTGGAGCCCAGCACACCACGCTGTCCTCCCAGCACGTAGCTGCCCACACTCTAAATACAGCAACGTGGGGTTGAGGAAACCCCCTCTGCCCCACTCCCCCGGCCCCAACTGTTCTAGACTCCTCCACCTTCTCACTAGGAGAGGCCGGCCACAGCTCTGGACACTGCAGAGCCCAGGCCAGCGGAGGAGGGACACGCTCTTCCTCGATGAGCGGACAACCTGACACACCCAGAGCCGCAACCACCCAGGCCCCGACCCACCAGGCTGTACCGCCCTCACCAGGTACACATCACAGAGACTGTGCAGCCAGAAATGATACAGAGTGTGGGCGACAAGGGAGAGCTCCCGGCTGAGGAAGCCTCGCTCACAGTCCTGGGCTGCGCAGGCCAAGCGGCTCAGAATCCAGGCGTCCACGGCGGAGGAGGGAGACACCTGCAGGAGGGAGGGCATGAGGACCCGAAGGCTGGACGCCCTTCCCCTGCCACCCGGCCAGGCTGGCTGCCCCTCCCACCGTCTCCGGCGGCTGGGGCACGAAGCCTTCCCCCAGGGCCCGGAGGATGAAGCGCAGCGCGTTCCAGAGCTTGTTGCAGAAGTGCCGGTAGTTCAGGACCTCGGAGACAGACAGGCGCAGGTCGCCCCCTGCAGGAAGGAGGAGTCAGTCACCCTCGCCTGGGGCTGCCCACACAGAAGCCCTTGGCCAAACCACCCGCCTCGGCTCACCCAGGATTCCATGGGAGCACAGTGCAAATCGCAGGGCATCTGTGCCACACTCGGGGATCCCGTGAGGAAAGTCCTTTCTCTGCAACCAGAGGGAGGAAGGTGTGGCCAGCGCCTCCCTCTGCAGAGGAAGCTGCAGAGGCTCGGGCCGCTGCTGCGGCTCTCACCTGCGCCGCGGTCGCAATGGCCAGCTCTCCCGGGTCCAAGTTGCCCTCTGTCAGCTTGGCCTGCAGCACCTGGAGACGAGAGAGACGTTCATGGGCCGAGGGGTCAGAGCACGCAAATCGTGCCCTGAGCTACAGCCGTCTCACCTGCAGCTCCTGCCCGCCGATGACATCCCGAGGGTCCAGCACGTTGCCCAGGGACTTGCTCATCTTCCGGCCCTGCCCGTCCCGAACCATGGAATGAAGCAGCACCTGGAGACGCAGAGCGGTCAGCCGAGGGCTTGGCCGGGGCTTCCGGGGCCGGCCGGGGCTTCCGGGGCAGGCCGGGGCTTCCGGGCCGGCCGGGGCACGAGAGCACGGTACCTTGCGGAAAGGCAGCTGCCCGGTGAGCTGGGTCCCCAGCATGACCATGCGGCCCACCCAGAACAGCAGGAGGTCGCTGCCCGTCTCCAGGAGCGAGAGCGGGTAGAAGCGAGCGAGGTCTGGCGTCTGTGGCAACAAACAGCCTGTGAGGCCAGCCTGCCCCAGCCTGCCTCACAGAGAGCATGAGGTGGCTTGGGGGGACACACACCACACACACACACACACACACACACACACACACGCACGCACACGCACACGCACACACACGGGGGACAGCTCACCTCTTGAGGCCAACCCAGGGCAGAAAAGGGGAAAAGAGCCGACGAGAACCAAGTGTCCAGGACATCAGGGTCTGGGAAGGAGACAGGAACAGCTGGAGCCTCAGGCCCCGGCCCCTGCTGCCCCTGGGGCTCACTGTCAGTCCTTCACGGCCTGCCCACCAGGCACTCACCCCTCTCCAGGGTCAGCTCTGGCCCTGCTCTGCCCGTCTGTTTGGCGGCTATGGCCCTGGCCTCAGCTTCTGACCGACCGACCACCCAACATTCCTCAGTGTCATCCTAAAAAAAACGAAGAGGGGACGCCAAGGGGTGTGTGTGAAACTCACTGTTCACCCTCCCGAGTGCTGAGCGGCAGATGGCTCTAGAGGAAGGAAGGCACTGGGAGGGCGGACGGTCACTCAGGAGGTTGCAGGACAGAGCCTGCCCCCCCCCCCAGGCTTCTCACTAACCTCTGCACTCTCTCCGACGACCTTGTAGGCTGGAATCTGATGTCCCCACCACAGCTGCCGGGAGACACACCAGTCCCTGTCCAGGACGATGCCCATGATGCCAGTGTGACCAGTGGGCCCCTCCCCCCTTCTGAGAGCCACCTTACCCAATGTGGGCAAACCAGTGCTGCCAGCTCTTCTGGTGGAAGGCGGGCCAGAGCTCCAGGGCCCCTGACTCCACAGCCTGTCAGAGAGAGGTAGCCCACGCCTTTAATCCAGACACACACAGGCGGGGCTCTGCGAATTCGGGGCCAGCCGGGGCTGCACAGTGAGACCCTGGCTTAGAAAACAAAACAACGACCCCTCCGAGGAGGCCAGTGTGAAGGCTCAGCAGGCAGAGGGCTTGGCTCACGCACGACGGAGACAGAAAGGAGGAGCCGAGTCCACGGCTTACCCTCTCAGCGCCTCATGCGAACCACAGGGCGCACACAGATGATTTCCAGGTTTAAAGCTCAGGTGTGTGATACATATGTGCACACGTACGGAGGCCACAGGACAACTTTTGGAGGCCACAGGACAACTTTTGGGAGCCGGTTGTCTCCGTCTGCCACCATGGTTCGGGGACTGAACCGAGGCTAGGCTTCACAGCCAGTGCCTTTCCCTGCTGAACCAACCATCACCTACGTCCCCGTGACAGCACAACACTGAAAGGACCGTAAATGCTGCCCAAGGTTCTGTGCCAGAACAAGGATGCAAGCCGGCCTTCCTCCATCTCCCCAGGGCCTGACGACAGGGGCTCCCCTCCTCCCAGGCCCACCCGCCCACACAGGGCCGCACCTGCGCCGCTCGGTCCCCCATTTCCTGGCAGCGCAGGAACCACTGGCTCTTCAGCAGGTGTTCCACCACGTCCCCGGAACGGCTGCAAGGGTGGCAGGGAGAGGCCCCGAGGGCTAAGGAGAAGCTGGGGACCAGACCCCATAGGAGCCCCGACACTTGAAGGGCTGAGGTGCCCCGGCCCGGGCCCTGTCATCAAGAGCGACAGAACACGCCGGGACACAGAGCCCAGGCTGTGGTCACTGTTAAGCCTTGTCCATTCCCTCCTGGTGCGGCCCCCGGTCAAGGCACCTGCAGATGGGCAGCAGCATGGGGTGCTCCCGTAAGCCCCGGAACAGGCCCCGCTCCCTCAGCGTGCACACAATCTTCTCCCGGGCCACAAATCGGTGAAGACCCTGGGGAAGGTGACAAGGTTAGGGGCCTCAGGCAAGAGGGGGAGGCGGGGCAGAGACAGGGTGACACCAAGGCGGGCTCACCTGCAGCCAGTCCCCACAGAGTGACGTCATGGTCCCGTCCTCTGCAATGACACTCAGGGGGGTCAAGCCGTGCCGGGCCCCCATCTCGGCATCGACTGGACTGTGAGCAGGCGTCACCTTCACCGCCCCTGGGGGAAATAGCTGCCTGAGGCTGGCTTGATGGCAGCCGTGGTTTCCAGAAGCGCCATATCCAGGCATCATCCCCTCCTTCCTCCTGCTCTCCCACCTTCATCCTCCTCCCATTTTCCCCTCTCGCCCTCCCTGCATGCTCGGCATCCACACACCTGTGCCCACATGTGGCTCAACTGAGGTGTCTGCGATGACAGGGAGCAGCTGTCCCGTCAGGGGATGACGAAGCTGTCGCCCGTGTAGATGCTAAAGCCAAAGGTGAGCTGTCAGGAACGGGCATGAGCACTCGAGAGGGTAGGAAGCAAGGGAAAGGGGCTGGAGCAAGGCGCAGCGTGCCGCTTCAAGGGCCGGGCTCCCGAGGGAGCAGCCCGGGAGTGTGGTCCACAGACGCAGTGGCCACACTTGGTCCAGAGGCCGTGGTCAGTTAACCCTGAGCGTGAGACACAGCAGAACAGCAAAAGCAGGCGAGCAAGGCTGGAGCTGGCACAGAGCTGAGGAGGGGTCCCAACGGAGGGCTACCACTGAGGACAGGCTGCCTCACGGGGCGGGAGGCCTGGCGGGGCACACACCACCCACTCACCGTGTACCGTGGGTCGTCTGGGTGGACGGCTACAGCCACATCGCCCGGCAGGGTCTCAGGCCTAGTGGTTCCCACCACAATCTCCGTGTCTGGAGACAAGATTCCAGCCCCAAGGTCAGCCATCAGGCCCAGCCTGCCCGCCCGCCCTCCCCAACAGGGTCCAGCGGGCCTCCTCCTGCCTCGTCTCTGAACGCTCTCCAACACTCACAGCTGCAGTTTAGAACAGGGCTCCTTCCGCACTGTCTTACCAAGCCAGGGCCTTGCATAGCCCTGGCTGGCTTTGAACTTGCTGTGTGGACCCAGGGCCCCACAGCACAGCAGGTACCCACAGCAGTGCAAACCTACCAGAGGTCCCAAACACCCCCCACCCCCCCACCCCTGTGCACTCGAGAGAACGGGAGGCAGAGGTAGGAGGGCAGCTTTCAGGCCCACTCACCAGGCTCTCCATCCACAGGGAAAGCGACAGAGACGAGGAGCCCGAAAGACACAGGGGCCGGGCAGCCGGGCAGCCGGAGCTCTGTGCGGCCGGGCAGGGGCCGGCTCTCCACCTGGCGGGGCGAGGAGGCAGGAGGGCCGTGTCTATGGTGCCCACGTGCAGGATGCCCACAGCCATGCGTTCTGTTCCTGCCACCCACCCCAGGGCTGGGAGCCATCATCCACCGTGAGGTCACAGAGCTCAGAAGCCGCGCTGAGCCTCTTTACAGCGTTCCTACAAGGCCGAAGCCGCCCTCTCTGAGTGACGGTGACCGGAGCGTGAGAGAGCCTGACACAGCTGCCCTCGGGGAGGGCTCTTCCTCCCCCCCCATGCCGGACTGGCTCCCTCGCTCACCTCAATGTCCGAGATGGCTGATCTCAAGGCGCACGACCAGTTGACCAGCTGGCGGCTCCGGTACAGCAGCCCCGCGAGGTGCAGCCGCACGAAGGCTTCCGTCACAGCTGCCGAGGAGCCCTGGAACGACCGAGTGTGCGCCCTGAACTCCCGCCCCCAAGCCAGGGCCCCTCGACCCAGCACGGCCCACACTGGCTCCAACGACCTCCCCCACACCGCCGGCCTGCAGGGGGAACTCACAGCGTCCATGGTGAAACACTCGCGGTCCCAGTCCAGCGAGGCTCCCAGCGCGCACAGCTGCTCGTAGATCTCCCCTCCTTTCCTGCACCAGAGACTCGGATCGGTGAACACGCCAGAGACTCTACTGACACTAACCATGGATGCTCGCCTCCTCGGCCAGGGGCGCACGGGGCGCTGACCCAGCCTGGAAGCCGATGGGACAGAACCACCCACATGCACACATGCACACACACACACACACACACACACACACACAGGGTGGGGCTTTCCGGGGCTTTAAGACACAGAAAGGTCTCAGCAATGCTCTGAACTCTCAGCTTCTCTGACACACACAGCATCAATGATGGTCACGGGTAACAGCCAGCGTTGTCTACGCTGCAGCCAGTGGGTTGAGAGCACACACACACACACAAACACACAAACACAAACACACACACACACACACAAACACACACACACACACACACGCACGTGTCTAAGCTGCAGCCCATGGGTTATGAGTACATTCATTTTGCATAATACTGTAACATGACATTGTGATCCAGGAAGTTTACATTTGAAAATTATGCAATAAAGAAAAAAAACCAAAACTCACTCACACTCACACACACTCACACACACATACACACACACACACACACACACACACACACACTCACTCCTTGTAATGCTTTACACAAGTTCACAGTCACAGCTGTGCTAGCTGGCAGGAAGCAGCACCTTGTGAAAAATGCAAGAAAGTGAGAGGGACACAGCATGGACGAGACACGGGAGGAGGAGGGTACAGGGGAGAGTCGGGGAGGATCAGGGAAACAAGACTAGCAGGTCAAAAGAAAGCCCACACGGGTATACATATCCACTCCTGGACACACAAATGTGGACATCCTACACAAACATCACACACACAGTGTTCACACCCTCACATAAACATAGTACACACACGTGTGCGCATCCTAACGTGAACATCACACATGACTGTGCACACCCTCACATAAACACAGTACACACACACACACACACAAGTGTGCACACCCTACCATAAACATAACGCACATGCAGACACGCATGCACCCTCTGCCCGCCAGAGCCCCTGCTCTGAGGACGTTAGGGACGAGACAGGAAGAGGCGAATGCTGCCAGCCAGGAGAAGCGGTGACAGCAAAGCCTCCCTGTCCCCCGCCGGCCCTGCCACCGTGCTCACACGTGTTTCCACTCCCACACGGCTCTGAGGAAGTCTTCCCGGCTCAGCTCGTGTCTCCTCACTCTCCGCTCCTTCCACAGCTGTTTCTCCACCACAGCCTGGGATCAAGTACAAAAAGATTGCTGGTCGAGTTGCTCCGGGTAAGGATACACCACTGAAGAAGCAAAGACCGGTCAACAGACACACCTGTGTAGCAATGCCCGCGTGATCTGAGCCCGGGACCCACAGCACTCGATCCCCACGCATCCGGTGCCTGTGACGGAAACACGTCAGGGACCCCGAGCTCACAGATGCTCACTAGCCCAGCCCCGCCAGCGGCCCCATCCCTCACCAGCGCACGAGTGCGTCCTGGATGGCCACTGTGAGTGCATGGCCGATGTGCAGGGAGCCAGTGACGTTGGGAGGTGGAATGCACATGGAAAAGGTCTCCCGGGTAGCGTGGGGCAGCCGCGCCTGGAAGGGAGGAAGTCAGGGGCCAGAGAGGAAGGGACGTAGCCCGGAAAAGCAGCACCCCCTGGTGACCTCGGCGCAAAAGAACCTCAAGGAGGCACACTTTAATCCCAGCGCTCAGGAGGCAGAGGCAGGTGGATCTCTGAGTTCGAGGCCAGCCTGCTCTACAGAGTGCGTTCCAGGACAGCCAGGCCACACAGAGACGCCGTGTCTCAAAATAATAATAGTAATAATAATAATAAAATTTCAAGAATATCCAACAAGGGGAAAGGGAAAAAAAGGAACCTCTGAAGCCAGGTGCCAAAAGAAGCAACGCTCAGCTGCGCCACCAGCTGAGCCCCCAACTTTGTCCCAGGGACCCCGCAGAAGGCCCTGCCTCGCACTAACCTGATACTCCGGCTTGAAGAAGCCCTCTCGCAGCCACCACGGGTACCAGGCCGCTTCCACATACCGGGGGCTGTACGCAGGGGGCAGGGGCGCGGAGACGTCTGCGGAAGCAGAAGAAAGGTCCCCCACCGAGCCGCACGCCGGCGGCCCGGAGCAGGACGAGCGCGAGCGCGCCCCACACTTCACCTTTCTTTTCACCCGGCTCAGTGGCGGCGTCATACACTACTACCTCCTTGCGACTCCAGGCCTTGGCGGGCGCTGCCGGTGCCTGCGGGGAGGAGACGAGGCGTGTGCGCGAGTGTGCAGCAGGCTGCACTCACCCGATCCGACCTCCTCCGCCCCGCCCCGACCTTGCTCTGGCCAGCTCGCCCGGCCTCCAGGGCCGCCTGCTTCTCCCGCAGGCGCCTCTGCTTGGCCTCGCGGTTCCTCCGAGGGAGGGGCGCGCCGGGCTCCGGCCGCGTGCAGAGCGGCTGCAGGCCCCGGGACGGCGGCAGCCCGCCGAGCGGCAGCCGGAAGGCGGCCAGAGGGAAGCGAGGCATCGGGAGCGCTTGGGAGGAGGCGGCGGCCCGCTCATCGGCGGGGCGCGGGGTCAGCCCCTCACTGCGTCCTTCCGCCGGGGCGCGGCGCCTGGCGGCAGCGCTGCGGGGTCACCCGCACCAGGCCGTGCAAAGGCGGGCGCTGTGCCCGGCGCCCCGTGCTGACGGGCTTAGAGCACCCGGGAGCCCAGCTAAGCGGCGCGGAAACTCGGAGAGCGGGGAGGGGCGGGGCGCCGGGGTGCGCGCGCACGCGGGGGCGGGGCAGGCGCGCGCTTGCGCAGAGAACGCCCGCTCGCCGGGCTCTATTTGCAGGAGTGGCTCCCGCAACTTGTGTGGGAAGACAAGGGCAAGCTCCCGGAGCCGCAAAGCCTTTTCCATACTTTTATTAAACAAGAAACGTCCCGGTTTGTTAAACCAAATACACCTGAGTCGGAAAGCCGCCCGCCCGCCCGCCCGCCCGGGGCCGGCTCAGGAGCTGTGCTTCTGCCGCTTCCAGAAGCGCTTCACGTCGCTGTGCCCCGCCGGCGTCACCACCATCAGCCGCTTGGCCGAGTTCTCGAACACGAGCACGCCCAGCTCCCGCGCGTGGGCCAGCAGCAGCTCAAAGTCCACTTGCGACAGGAACTGGTTATACAGGACGCCTGCGGTTGGGTGGGACAGGCAGGAGGTGAGGGGCTGCAGTGCGCTCGCTCGGCCCTCCTCAGCGTGCAGGCCGGGGCTGCCAGCCAGAGCCGCCAGCCAGAGCCGCAACACCCGGAGCAGACACACTTCGGAAAGAGCAGCATACAGCGCGTGCAAACCCGCCCCGTAGTGACTGAACCACCCCGCCCCTTGCCCTCGCCGACTTAATCCGGACTGCACTGATCTGGACATATCCTGCTAGCAGAACATCAAGATAAAAGATCAGCTTTTCTCTCCCTCTCTGTGGAAACAAACGTGGACTGCGCCAGGCCTGTTTCGTTATCATGGCTGAACTGTCTGTTGGCCTCACCTCGTTAGCCAGGACCCAAAATTAGGTCAGGGGCGCTCACCTTCAGTGAATCGAAGTCTGTCCCGCTCCAGCTCCCACAGCCGAATCTGGTCTGTTATGGTGGGGGGCAGCACAGGAGTCTGCAGGGACATGGGGGGTGGGGGGGAGCTATAGCAGTCACAGGGCTTTGGGTGTCCCTTTCTCACCCATCCGCTCACTGCGAGGCGCCCCGGCTGCCAGCACCAGCTTCCCGGGAGCCAGCCATACCTGTTTGAGCATGTCCGGATGGGCCCTGGTCCTTAGGAAATGGATTATCTAGGAAAACACAGGAGGCAGAAAGGCATCTGAGCAGCCACCTAATGTGATCTTCCAGCCGAGAGCTGCCGCACCCGGCCTGTCCCTGCGCAGCTGTTACTGCCGGGTGGGAGGCACCTGGCCCGCTATCACTAGCAGGTTACTCCCACTGGTCACACCTGCCACTCCCACGGCGCATCTTCTGCTCTAGCCATAGCCCTGCCCTGTCTTTCTTTCTACTGTCTCTGAGCACTTGCTGCTGAGCTGTCTTAATATCTAGTCTTCAGCTGCGCTGTGGGGTGGACTGCTGCTTCCTGGGAGCGGGGTGAGACAGACTCGGAGCTAGACCACCTCCCCTTCAGGCTCCGCCCTGAGTCCCTAATTCCTCTTCAAGTGCCTGGTGCTCAGGTGCCCCGGCACCGCTGACAGGCCCGAGGCTGCCTCCAGGATGGGCACAGCCGTCTCCTGACCTCCACTCCAGGCAGCTCACCTGCTGTGCTGTGATGCCGCTGGCGATGGCCTGTTGCACGCTCTCCCGGGTCACTTGGGCCACCACCATGTTAGGGAATCGGTAGAGCATCTCAGAGAAAAGGGCGATGAGCGCAATCTGCAGCTCCGACTCTGGCCCAGGGATGAAGAGCAATGAGGAGGCTGCCCACACCGCCCTCCTCCAGCCCTGCCCTCACGAGTAAGAATACAGACCGCTCACAAACCACCCAGGAAAGGTGGCCGGAACTGGGCTTTCTCCTGTGCCACCCCATCCAGCCTCACCCGTATAGGCGTACAGTCGGTAGTTGGTTTCTACGACGATGAAGCCTGGCTGGTGCACAGTGCCCCCAGCCCCGGAGACGCCGGATGAGAGATTGATGGCCAGGCGTGTGGGGTAGTAACGCCGGGACTTCCTCTGGAGGGCACAGGAAATCAGGGTCCCCATTCAGGTGACCACCCTAACACCCTCCTCCTCCACCAGCTGCCTCGTGTGAAACCGTCGGCCTTTACTGTCCCCCTTCAGGCGACCCGAGCACCAAGTCCTGCAAGGGCCTTCTACTGCCCCCAACCGCTTAGAAGCCAGGTGGCTGGGTGTACACACCTTCCTCTGGAAAACAAGCCCGAACTCACGCAGGTGTTGCAGGAAGTTCAACAAAGAGTCACTCATGCCCTCTACAGAGTAGTCCTGGAGAAGAGACGGTCCTTCCGGTCACTGCCAGCCTGTCCCTCCTCTCGCCTCCTCAGTGGTTCTGTGCTCACTCCTACCGTCCCGCCTCCCCATACGCTCTCCCTATCTCCCTCCTCACCTTGCCAAGGGTAGAGAAGCTGAGCTGGAAGAGGAAGGAGAGAATCTCCACCAGGTCCATGCCTCGGCTCTGAGGAGAAAGCGGAGATGAGATGAGACAGGAAGAGGGAGCTGAGTGCAGGGTGTGGCTGCCCCTGGGGGACTTGGGAGTGAGTGCACTGACCAAGGCCCTGGCTCTCACCTGGGCCGTCTGCAGATACTGCAGCATGAAGTACCAGAGCTGGGCGGATGTGTCCAGGAGCAGGAATTGGAAGCCAGCGGAAGTGATGCAGGGCGGCTCTCCAGGCTCCGTGCTAGAAACATAGAGGGGTCCAGAGAAGGGTGACACCTCCTCAGACTCTTCTCAGCCAACTCTCCAATCCCTCCTAACCCCCAGACGCCCCAGGAGAAGGCCGAGCTGCCGTTCTCACCTCTTCATAAGCCCAGCCTGGCTGAGCAGCTGAGCTAGGTCCTGGCTGACAGCTGCACTGGGGGAGCCCACCATGAAGTGCAAGACCACCTAGAGATGAAGGAAGTCAGGAGAGCGGGGGCTCGAGGGTTCAGGGGACGGGAGCACAGGGGCGCACAGAGGCCCAGTCCTCACCTCCCAGCGCTCCTCAGCGTACTTGTCAAGTGAGGGGACATCCCGGGCGTGCTTGTCTGGTCCCAGCTGACTTGTGTCATCAGACCAGGCCTTACCCCTGTGGCCAGGATGGGCAGGAGTGAGGAGCCCTGTCTGTTTCCTGCTTCCTGGGGCTTTTCCCACCCTCACACCATGGACCACGAGAAAGGGACATTTCCTATACCCACACCTGGTCCAGCATACTCTTGAAGGAGTTGGGGAGGGTATCAGGAGTATCAGGTATCAGGAGCTTCTCCCCATCAGCGTAAGCAGCAGTTCCCCTGGCCTAGCTCAGCAAGAGAGAGAAATGACATACCCACCCAGAAGAGCAATTCGGAGGTTCTGGCGGAAGACAGGGTTGAGGATGAGGCCCTGGAGTCCACCAGGGAGCAGTTGGGTATGCCAGATACGGAGGCCACTCAGCAGCCCTGTGCTTTCCTCCTGGGCCCTGGACAGGAGCACAGTTGGGTGGTGTGTCATGAGTGGAAAGACCGCCAGGGGCGCCACCTCTATCTTTTCTAAACTGGTGTCCTCGGAACAGTGTTGCAGAGTGAAGTTGTGTTTTCTTGCCTCAGATGTCTGTACTGATGCTAAGGAGAACCTGGTTGTTTTTCATTGCTGGTTCTCTGTTTTGATTTTGTTTTGTTGCAGAAAGCCTTCTCTGAAACTTGGAACAGCCTCAGGCTTACTATGTAGCCCCTGAACTTCTGATCTTCCTGTCTCCACCTCTCAACTTCCAGGCATGCTTTCTTTCCCTTTTTGTTTTTGTGTTTGTTTGTTTTTGTTTTAACTAGCACACAGCTAGTTAGTTAGCTAGTTAGTTACAAATATCACAACCCTCTGAAATGGAAAACACTGCAAGTGTATTCAACAGTCCCCTCTACATGGAGAGGGCAATCCCCATGTAGAGGGGACTGTTGAAAGGCCTAGGTCTGATCCAAGCTCCTGTGTATGTGTAGGCTGGATGCTGGCACCAGCTGAACAGAGGACTCACTTGCTGAACTCCTTCTTCACCCACAGGGCCACCGCAGCCTGAGGCAGAGGCTGCTCCAGGAACAGCATTCTCATCACCCAGTTCTTAGCCAGAGCAGGGAGCTCCCTGGAAGGTTCAGAGGCCACATGTTACCAGAAGCTACCTCACACCTGCATCTCCGCTCTCTGCCTCTCAAACATCTCATACCATCACCCATATCCTTGCCCATCCCACTGGCCCCACAACCTCCTTCTGTTTTGGATTGATGCACCTTAGAGCAATGTCTAATGCCCTGGTACTCACACTGGGCTAAACATCCCCCCATTATAGCTAATTTCAGTCTGCAGGCCCCGATACCTTCCCCCCACACTCTCCTTTCTTTGAAGACTCCTCACCTGAAGACAGCCAGACAAGTGGCAGGGTGCCCGTACAACCGGTCCAGCACCCCAGGGCTCAGGCCTCCTAAAAACTCCTGTAGATTTCTGCATTGTAGGTGTGTTCTGTTCAGTCCACCCCCAGAAGGGGCGCTTTCCATCACCTGACAGGGACAAATGTCAAAAGCACTTCTCTGTGATCCAGGCCAGTGTCACTCTGACACCAGATCTATCAAGTCCACTTTAACCCACCATTTCTGTACTTTCCTCTCTGGTACCACTCATCACCCATTCCTCCCAAACCCCTCATGTTCCTGCTTCTTCATCATGCAGCTCAGGATGGTCTTGAACTTGCTGTGTAGCCAAGGATGGCTATGAACTCCTGATCCTTCTGTTTCCACCTCCCAAGTGCTAGGATTTCGGGAATGTGGCTCACCTGGTGCTCCACATCTGCCCTAAAAGTTCAGCTTTTTTTCAGTCTCCAGGTGGCAGAACTGTTTTCATTTCTGTGTATGTTCCCCTGAGGAGCAAATCCAGATCCTCACCGGTGTGGACAAGTGACAGAATTACCTTGGCAAAACTGGTTTGCATATCAATGACGTCTCCAGTTCATCTAAGCAGTGACAAGGATGACTGTTTGAAGCCGGTCGTGGTGGCACACACTGTGGTCCCAGCACTCAGGAAGGCAGAGGCAGGGGGATCTCTGTGAGTTCCAGGCCAGCCTGGTCTAGAAAGTCCAGGACAGCCAAGGCTACACAGAGAAACCTTGTCTCGAAAACAAAAAACAAAAATCAGAAGATTGTTTGAGCCCAGTCTTTTCTCGGCTCCAAATCTGTCAAGTCCTTAGCTCTGATCTGGAGACACAGCTATAAACTGCCTTCATGCCTAAATCCCTTTCTTCCCCTTTCCCCCGGTCAGCTTCACCCCCTTCATTGAGAACCACGCCGTCCGAGCTCCACACTTCTGGCTTTCCTTTTACGCCACCTCTCGCTCCACGCCGTCCCTTTACCCCTCTCTTACCCCCTCACCACTCGGATGCCCCTCGCGCACCCCAGCTCACCAGCTGTCGCTTAATCTCAGCTAATGTCTCTCATTGGCTTCTGGAAGCAAAGGATGAGAATTCTAAACGGTGGGAGAACTACGAAGGACTTCACCGACAGGACCCAGCCAAAAAGCAGTCCAAAGATAAGGGAGTGCAGATAAAGTGTGAAGAGTAAAGGGGATGAGAATAGGCTATGCACGCGCCTGTCGCGGGGCATGTTGGGAATTGTAGTCCTCTTCCTGCCCGCATTGGAGCACCGTGAGGAGGCTCTGACTACAATTCCCGAAAGGCACCGCAAGACGACCAGCCGAGAGAAGCGGTCTTCCCATTGGGATTCCCTAGGAACACCTTTAGTCGGCCTGTTTGGTTCCGCGCCTCTCGTTTGCTGCTAAAGCCAATCTCTGTTCCGTCTAGGCAGGAGGCGGCACCCAATCCGGAGCTGCTCCAGAGGCGGCACGCTGAGACCGCTCAGTGGTGGGCGGCTCAGTGGTTGCGTGTTAGCTTTAGAGACCTCAAAACTGGGTTTCTGGACCTCTGATGTGAAGCTGAGATAATGCACAGTGAAGAGCATTTCCACGTGGCGAGGATTAACACAATCCAGTTTGTCCTTATTTGGCTACTAAATGCTCTTTTTTTAAATTTTTCTTCTTACGTACATTGGTATTCTGCCTGCACATATGTCTGTGTGAGGGTGTCAGATCCCCTGGAAATGAAATTACAGACAGTTGTGAGCTTCTGGGAATTGAACTCGGGTCCTCTGGGTGAGCAGTCTTAACCTCTAAGCCATCTCTCCTGCCCAGTTCTCCTGTTCTTATGGGGCAGATTCTGTTACTACATCACAGAATACCAAGCCCAACAAGAGTAAGAAATCTGCACAAGAAAGCACCAGTGCTAGGATGAGAAGCACATTTACCAAAGGCGAAGATGGTAAGACCACGTAAGACTTTGTCATGCTTTTGTTACGCCCGGGTATGTTGCTCTCTGGGTCTTTACTAATCCATATCTAAAATTAGCAGAGAACAAGAAAAATGACAAAGCTTCATCACAGCGAAGAGCCCAGTGTTTGCATAGTTCCAAACACAAAAGTTACCGTGTAGGAAGAAATGTTAGATGAATGAATGTTAGGCAGAATGAAAACAAAAACAAAATCTCTTACGAAGCAATAAAGAAATTTACGGCAGCCAGATGCGGTGGTGCACACCTGTGATCCCAGCACTCCAGGAGGAAGAGGCAGGCAGATCTCTTTGAGGCCATCCTGGTCACAAAGTGAGTCCAGGACAGCCAAAGCTACACAGAGAAACCCTGTCTTGAAAAACTAAAACAAAAACAAAAATAGGAGACAGAAAAAACAGATGGCCTGGACCTCAGTAAAGAATGTATAATTATCAAGAATAGCCTATCATT
>REGO01000826.1:152763-182121 GCA_010120015.1 Rhombomys opimus
AAAAAAAAAAAAAAAAAAAAAAAAAAAAAAAAAAAGAAAGAAAGAAAGAAAGAAAGAAAGAAAGAAAGAAAGAAAGAAAGAAAAGAAAGAGAAAGAGAAAATCACGAGGGGCTGGAGAGATGGCTCAGTGGTTAAGAGCACTGTCTGCTCTTCCTACAGGACCCAGGTTCTGTTCCCAGCAACCACACAGCAGCTCACAAGTGTCTGTAATGCCAATTCCAAGGGGTCTGACACCTTCATACAAATGCACATAAAATAAAACTTTAAAAGAAAGAAAGAAGGCACAGGCTGGTGAGATGGCTCAGTGGGTAAAGGCCCTCGCTGTCGTCACCTGGTTAGCAGAGGTGGAAAGAGAACTGACTTCTGTGAGCGTGCCACAGAAACACACGCCCAGCCTTTGCCCCTCTACACTAACACACAATAATAATGGAAGAGTAATTTTTTAAAAATTGAAAGTAATCTGACATCGTCTTGCCTGTAAATGTTAGAATAAACCTTGAACCAGAGGCTGACCAGGGCCTTTTACTGAAATTCTAGTCCCTTCCCCCTCACTGTCACTGCCAACTCAGTCACCCCCTGCGACCTTCATCCTGAGAGCAGGGCAAGGCAGTTTCTGTCGACAAAATGGCCTTTTTTGGACAAACAGCTCCAGAAGGGAGAAGCTGCAGGCTTGCACATAACCCCAGAAGTGGCACTTAACTTCTCATTCCTCAAACCTCGCCTGTATTCCCCAAGTAGCTGCTTCCCCTTTTGCAGACACCTTTTTAACACTGTGCCTGGTCCTGTCTGAAATAAACAGTGCAGTCAGTTGAGGTTGGTCTCCAGTCTCTTTCCTGCCTCCTGTCTCTTTAAGCTGCTTCAGAAATCTAACAATAAAATAATAAAAGAAGGGGGCTGGAGAGATGGCTCAGTGTTAAGAGCACTGTCTGCTCTTCAAAAGAACCTGGGTTCAATTCCTAGCACCCACATGGCAGTTCAGAACTGTCTATGCCCCCAATTCCAAGGGATCTGATACCTTCACACTAATTTGCATAAAATAAAAAATAAATAAATTATTAAAAATACTTTTAAAAATAATAAAAGAAGCGTAATTGACTAGGAAAAGAAATAAGCAATAATAAGAAATTCCAATGCCTAGAAAAGAAATGAGAAACGTCTGACTCTCCATTGAGGAGAGAGAAAAAAACAGAGACTGGACAGATGGTTCCGAGTTCAGTTCCCAGCACCCACACAAGGCTGCTCACAAATGCCTGTGACTCCAGTTCTGGGGGTCCAATGCCCTCTTCTGACACTCATGCCTATACATAACTTAAAACAATAAATCCTGTTTAAAAAGAAAAAAAAGAAGAAGCTAAAAGAAGAAAAACAACTGAAAGAAACAATCAAATCTTAGCAGGAAAGAAAAAAAATAAAGGTGAATGTGGGGTTGTTAATCCCCTACCTGTAATCCCACAGGTAGGGGAAGATGAGGCAGGAGGATCAGGAGGCAGGAGATCCCTGTAAAGTCAAGGCCAGGCTGTCCTGCGTAGAGAGCTGCAGGGCAGCCATAATGAGACCCTGCCTCAAAACACAGAACAAAAACTAGGCAGGCTGTGAACTCCCGATCGTGTCCCTCCATTTCTGGAGTGCTGAGATCACAGAGAGGCATCGCCACCCCAGCTACTAAGAGCAATTTTAACATGATTGTCCTGTGACTCAGCAAAGTCACCATTAGAATTCTATCATCCAAGCCAGATGTGGTGGCACACACCTTCAATCCGAAGGCGAACGAGGCTCAGGCAGGGGTATCTCTGTGAGTTCAAGGCCAGCCTGGTCTACAAAAGCAAGTCCCAGGACAGCCAAGGCTGTTTTACAGGGAATCCTCACCCACAGAATGAATGCAGATTTACCCATCAAAGATGCTTCCTGAACTCAGTGGGAACAGCTCATGGGGCTGTGCCAGAGGCTGGTTGGATAAAGCACAAATCATCCCAACATTGATGTGGAGCAGAGGGGAAAATTCGAATCACACAGTTTTGGAGCGCAGATGTAAGGACCAGAGTTCAGAGCCCAGACGGAAGTGTGGGGTGGGATCTCCAGAGCAGCTGGCTAGGGTAGCTATGCTTGTCAGGAAGCTCTGGGTGATTGGGAGACCGCGCCTCCATGGATAATGTAAAACCCATGGAGTATATCTGGGCCCAGGGGTCTTTTCTGAGACTGATTCTCCAACCAAGGACCATTAATGGATATAACCTTGAACCCCTGCTCAGATGGCAGCTCAGTGTCCAAGTTGGTACCCCAGTAAGGGGAACAGGGACTGTCTCTGGCATGAACTCAGTGGCTGGCTCTTTGACCTCCCCACCCTCTGTGGGAGGACCAGCCTAGCTAGGATACAGAGGAAGACATTGCAGCCAGTCCTGATGAGACCTGATAGGCTAGGGTCAGATGGAAGGGGAGGAGAACCTCCCCTATCGGTGGACTTGGGGAGGCTCAAGTGAGGAGATGAGGGAGGGAGGGTGGGATTGGGAGGGAATGAGGGAGGGGACTACAGCTGGAATATAAAGTAAATAAACTGTAACTAATATAAAAATTAAAAAAAACACCTTGAGGGTTCACCTTGACTTTGCCTCACAGAATTCAGTAGGTGACACAACACTGTTTAATAAGGCAACACGCCACCCTTGAAGAAACAGCCTGATGGGTCATCTAGAGGAGGTGAAAATCTTTCCAAGCCCAGGACATAGGGTAGACAGGTCACTTCCTACCAGCTTTGGTCTTTACAGCCGGTGCTACCCCAGGCACATAGCATAACCTAATCGAAAAGTGATCTTAGTGACTTTAATCTATCTATCTATGTATGTAAGTACGTGTGTATGTATGTATGTATGTATCTATCTACCTATCTACCTATCTGTCTATCAGAGAAAGACTTGACAGACTAGGATACACCCAACTCTCACAAGAACTGAGAGGAAAGGGAAACTATTTAAGGGGCAATACAGAAAGAGAGCAAAAGCAAGAGAGCTAAAGCGAGAGAGAGAGAGAGAGAGTGTGTGTGTGTGTGCAGTTTTACTAGGACAGTAATAGAGAGACAGGTGGCAGAGAGACAGAACTCAGGTGAAGACTGAATGAGCCCGAGAATGAGAAGGAGCCAGGAGTCTAGAGCAGATGGATGGAGTTAATTTGAGGCCAAGCAGAGCAATTCAGAGGCCAAGAGAAAAAGGAGATTGAGCCAAACCAGCCAGCCCTGAGCTCAGAGAGAACTAAAGGTGAGTTTGTTCAGTAGCAAGTCTCAGAGGCTGAAAATGTTCTAGGCTGTTTAGATCGTACAGAGGCTAGACGCTCCCAGGACTAGGCCTAGGATAGCAGACAGAGGCAGTAATCTTCCGAGACAACAGCTGAAGCAGGCAAACAAAAGTTACTTTTACAGATCTCTATGAATTCAAGGACAACCCAGCCTAGGCTACACATTGTCATCATCATCGTCATCACACATAAAATGTCACACAAAAAAAACAAAATGTAATAAAATAAATTTTTAAGGGGCTGGATAGATGGCTTAGTAGCAAAAGCAGTTGGCACCACACCTGACTAGAGAACCAGTTCCCGCAGGCTGTCCAGCTACACACACACACAGCACACACAGCTCCACATGAGCAAAATGTACGCACACTAAATAAGTGTATGTAATAATTTTTAAAATAAGGCGCAGAGGAGCAGGTGTGGGGCCGTCTGCAGTTCCAGCGCCCGGAAGGTGAGGGCAGGGGAATCTGGTGAAGGTCGTCCTCTGCAGAAGACCCAGTCTCAAAGCAAGGTTCCTGTGGTTGCAGAGCTGAAGACACACCAGAGAGGGACGGAACGGTCCCGGGAGACTGCGGTGTTGTGGCATGAGCCAGAGCAGTGGAAGCGTCAAGAAGGAACGAGGACCTGGCAGACCCGAGAGCTTCCTGCTGGACGGGGCTCGGCAGTGGGAAGGATCAAGATGGCATTGGTGCCACAGAGCGGACACTGCTGCAGGTGTGGCGGGTTTGAACACGCTCAGGCTGAACTTGGCAAGAACCTGGAGTCGCGTAGTTCTGGCACTTAGAGCAAGTCTGGGCTCGGAGCTCTGGGAGCTACGGCGCCCTGCCAGGGCTCCCATTGCTTATTAGTCTAACGTCTGACCTCTGAACTCCAACCCATCAATGTCTGTCTAATCTTAAGGCAACAGTCTGACCTGCACAGCTTTAGCAAGACGGTGAGATCTGACCTGGTCCCTGAGAGCCCATTAATCCAACCTCAGATTAAATTATCTCTGCTGCCCTCATTATCTATTTGGCTCCCTTTGTGAATGTTGTCATCCCAAACCCCCAGAGCCCTTATTTCACAGGACGGCTATGAAGGTTTTCTCCAAACCTGCCGGGGATTGTTTTCGGACCACCCAAGGTGAACTCTTTAAGGCGTTCACAGTGGCCTCAGCCTGTCCTTGCTGGCCTGAAGCGAGCCAGGCTCACTCTGGCTTCCACCAGACACCTCACACCTGAGACTCATGTGCGTGATTTCAAAACCTGACCCCGGGATCACCTGGGGCTCCCAGCCCTCAGGATCCTAGACTCCAGACAAAGCATAGAAGCCTCGCCTTTATACTTGATGGCTAGCTCTGCCCTTCCTGGTGAATGGGATTGGAGTTCCCGCGGCTTCCAGGGAACCTCTGACTGCCGCAGACAGGAAACGGTTCATTTCTGTTCCCTCTGCGGAGCAGTGTGCACAGGGCTCTCGTGGCCCGACAGGCTCAGGCCTGGATTACAGTGACAGCAGACCAATGCTGGACTAGAGGCAGGATGTGGGACATGGACTGGGGAAAGGAATGAGGGTGGGATGAATGAGGGACAGGAGGCAGACATTACCCAAACCCCAAGAAACGCATCCACAGCCGTGGAAAAACTCAACTTTTATTACTACCTGCCTAGTGCAGGAGATTAAAACTGCCTCAAGCTAGGTCCATATATTAGTGTAAAAATCTGTGTCTCTCTCCCCCCAAATGTACAAACCCCACGTGATTATAGAAAAACCAATGTGGTAGCTACGATAGAATCCCCACCCCCGGCCTTGGGCTATTGCTCCCTCTGTCCCCATCCTAGCATTTACTCCACAGACACATGTAGGCTGAGACGGTCTAGTTGCAGTGCGGCGGGTAGGAGGGAGAGGCTGTGACAGGGGTCACGGCAGGGGTCCCCCCAGGTCCAGTGTGTCGGGGTAGGACAGAAGGCGGCCACGGCTGAGGACCGCTGCAGGCGTTGGCCTTTCTTGTCCGTTCCCCCCAATTCGGTGTCCAGTGTGTGACAGGAAGGAGGCAGGGGGCGGAGCCTCCTCCCCGGGAACCAGTGTTGTCCAGTGGGGCCCAGGAGGTCCAGTGGGCCTTGTCCAGTGTGTGCCCTGCATTTGCCTGCGTCCTTGCCCAGGGGATGGCTGGAAGAAGTCAGGCAGGATCCCAAGCCCAGGGCCAGCTGGGTGGGTGGCGCTCGGGAGATGGAAGGAAGAACAGGAAGGGCGGGCGCGTGTGTATCCGGTAACAGGCTTCAGCTCCCTGGGCGGGACCAGCCCACCTGCAGAAGCGCTGCCCCTCGGGGACGGGCAAGTCAGGAGGTGGCGGGGTGTGGCGCCCTAGGCTTCTCCGGTGTTCGCGTCCAGCTTCCCCTGGCCGGCTCCCAACGGAAACGGGCCGCAGGGTCCCGAGTCTACACTGTGTTGAGCGCATCGTCTGCGAGGAAGCGATGAAGCTGGGCGAAGGGCGGCCGCTGCTCGGGCTCCCGACTCCAGCACCGTAGCATCAGCTCATACAGGGTCTGCGGGCAGGCGGGCGGCCTGGACAGGTAGACCTGCGAGGTGCCGACGGATGGCCTCTAGTCTGCGCATGCTCTGCCCGGGCCCCTCCCGCAAGCCGACGGATGGCCTCTAGTCTGCGCATGCTCTGCCCGGGCCCCTCCCGCAAGCCAGGCCCCTCCGCTCCGACCTGCCGGCCCTGGTTCCTGAAGAACTCCCCCGCGTTCTCGATGACCTGCTCGTCCGTCAGCTGCCCGAAGGGCTGGGACCGGCAGAGCATCAGCACCTCCCACAGCGTCACTCCGAAGGCCCACACGTCGCTCGCTGTTGTGAACTTCCCCTGGGGCGGCGAGAGAGGAAAGAGCTCGCACACCCACCCTCCCCCTGGGCCGTCCCCGTCTCCTACCCGACTCCTCTGGCCCTGCCTCCCCCTGCCCTCTCCTCCTCCCCCCTCTCTGCCTGCCTCCCGCCGGCGGGTACTAACCCAACCCCTTCTACCCCCAGCTTCCAACCCTGTGTAGCCGTGATCCTGGATCCGCTCTGTAGACCAGGCTGGCCTCGAACTCACAGAGATCCGCCTGCCTCTGCCTCCTGGGACTACAGGCATGAGCCGCCGCGCCCCGCAGCGCCCACACTCTCGATCCCCACCCCCACCACTCTTCCTTCCTTCCCTAGTTCCCTGATCCGCAAAGACCCTCGATCCTCACAGGAGGAGAGAGCAGGCCCAGAAAGGGAAGGGTTGAGGAGGGCAGCCGGCGTCCGGTCCCCGCCCTCCCCCAGCGCGCCTCTCCCGGCGCTCACCATGAGGATCGACTCCCAGGCCATCCACCTGATGGGGAGCACGGCCCGGCCCTGCACGCGGTAGTAGTCCCCCGCGTACAGATTCCGGCTCATGCCAAAGTCGGCGATTTTGATGGTGAAATTTTCCCCAACCAAGCAGTTCCGGGTGGCCAGGTCCCGGTGCACGAAGTTGAGTGTGGCGAGATAGCGCATCCCCGAGGCGATCTGGGCCGCCACGTGCAGCAGCATGGGGTAGCTGAGTGGAGGAAGAGCAGGTCACGAGCCTCCGGACCCAACCCTCCACTTACCACACGCGTGTCCGGGAGGGGGAGGGAAGCCCACACCTCAGCGGCTGGGGACATCACGGGCAAGTCCAACTCCAACCCCAAAGATTGATTGATTTATTATGTATACAGTGCTCTGCTTGCATATGTGCCTGCGCACCAGCAGAGGGCACCAGATCTCTATAGACGGCTGTGAGCCACCATGTGGTGGCTGGGAACTGAACTCAGGAGCTCTGGAAGAGCAGCCAGTGCTGCTAACCTCTGAGCCATCTCTCCAGCCCCCTTCCGCCTCACTCCCGCCCCCAGCCCGTGTTTTCTTAAGCTGGCACAGGGGAGAGCTCAGAGGCTCCAGCCTCCGCACCTGTTCCTCCTAAGATCCCGGCCTTTCTGGCCCAAGCTCCTGAATTCCATGGACACCCCCACCTTCCTTCCCAGCTTGAGGGAGCACCACTTGGGCCCTGAGGGGGGCCCTGCCCTGGGACCGCGTACCTGATGGTGGGCCCCTGGTCAGGCTCTGGGTCCCCAGGAAGGCCCTGGGCGGCCTTGTTTTCCAGCCGGTGGGCGCTGAGGAACTGGTTCAGGTCTCCGTTCTCCATGTAGTCGGTGATCATGCAGAGCGGGTCGTCCTGCACACACACGCCCAGGAGCCGGATGATGTTTGGGTCCTTCAGCCGTGACATGATCTTCACCTCCTTCAGGAAATCATTCCTGGAGAAGCAGCGAGAGGGCTGGCCGGGGGCAGTGTGCCCTCCCCCTCCCCCCTGACACAGGCTCAGCCGCTCCTGACGATCCCCCCTGACACAGGCTCAGCCGCTCCTGACGATCCCCACTCCCCACCCCTCCACCCCGCAAGGCTTCCTCCATTTTCTAGACGTCATCCCTGGCCCTTACCTAGCAGCTCTTAAAATTATTTTTTATTTAATTAAATTATAATTCCATCACTTTGCTTCACCCTTTCCTCCCTCCAACCCCTCCCATGTCCCCTTGAGGTGGCTCACTCTTTCAAATCCTCCGTGGCCTCTCACTCCTTAATTATATATTTAGATTTATTTGTTTATTATGTATTCGGTGTTCTGCATGCACGCCAGAAGAGGGCAGCAGATCTCACTATAGATGGTTGTGAGCCACTGAGTGGGTGCTGGGAATCGAACTCAGGTCGTCTGGAAGAGCAGCCAGTGCTGTTTACTCCTGAGCTGTCTCTCCAGCCCCTCAGCCCTTAGCTGCTACTGTCACACGCACGTGCGTGAGTAGCGCAGCTTGTCTGTGGAGGTGTTTAAGGCTGACCACTTGGGGTTGGGTAAGCATTTAGGGGCTGCTCTCTGGAAAAGGTTAATCCTCCCTCTCAGCAGCCCTGCCAACATCTCCCCATCCCCCGGGCACGGGTTATCACTATTGCTGCCCTGGGTCTCACCTGGCGTTTTTGGTGGCGTCTGGCCGGAGGATCTTCACCGCTACCAGCAAGGGGTGTCCCTTGTGCACGCTGATGGGGAAGTCGCTGCTGACCAGGTCTTCGGGGTCCTCTACCTCACACAGGTGTACCTGGAGAATGGCGGTCCTCCCATGGGTCACGAGGTCACGGCACCAACCGGCAAGCACGCGGGCATGGCGCAAAGCCCCCCTCCTCACCTCCCCAAACTGCCCCTCGCCAAGCTTCTCCTTGAAGCGGAGCCGTGACCGAGGGAAGTCCACTCTGGGAGGCCCGTCCCCCACGGCCCCCGGGGGCAGCGCGGGCACGGCGTAGGTGTTGCCCCCAGTGACGCCCTGCAGGGTGACGATGTCGGCCTCGGCGTAGTGGGGGACGCTGTTCTGGGGGGGTGGGGGGAGCAGCGGGGCGCCCGGCTTCTCGGGCTCCATGTAGTCCCCACTGCAGGCTGGGGGGGCAAAGGGGGAGGGCGGTGAGGCGGCAGCAGCCCATCCCCCAGAGGCCCGGCTCTGCGCCCCCTACACCCCAGCTGCCGGCCTCCAGCCAGAGAACGGGGCTACCCACCCAGAGGCTGGAGGCGCACAGATGGCTATGGCAGACGGTACCAGGAACACTTATTTACCCCCTGGGTAGCCCTGGCACAACCCTGAGCACCAGGTAAGCCTGGGCTGGAAGAGGGCCTCCTCCGCCCAGCATCTGAAGGAGGCCCAAGCCCTGAGTCTCCGCCCTGTTCCACGGACCAGCAGCTCCTGCCTGTCAGCTCCGCCCCTCCCCGCCACGGCTCCGCCCCTCCCCGCCACGGCTCCGCCCCTCCCCGCCACGGCTCCTCCCCTCCCCGCCACGGCTCCGCCCCTCCCCGCCACGGCCCCTCCCAATCGCAAACACACCAAGCTCGAAGACAGGCAGAGAGACAAGGCACACAGAGAGGGGAGAGGGTGACAGGCCCCCAAGACAAGATGTCTGTAGACAGGAGGGAGGCGGAGTTGTCCGCTCCGGGCCCTGGGGGAAGGGGCCACAGTGAGAAAGCAACACGGAGGGAAGGGGGAGCAGACGGGAGGGCGGCGTGAGCCTTCACCTCTGGGACTGCGGAGAGAGGACACGGGGGAGGGGGCAAGCGCCCAGGGTGAGGCCCTCCTCCTCGCAGCTCTAGAGAGAGGGGAGAATAAAGGAGGGGTTACAGAAGAGTGGGCGCCACAGCAGCGCCCTCCAGCTCTGGAGAGCGGGAGAGGAGGCGGGACAGAGCTAAGAGCGGCAGCCGGGCCCTCGGCCCTGGGGGTGGCTTTCAGCTGGAGCTCAGGAGAGCAGAAAAGGCCACAGCGGGGAAGCGAGAGTGCAAGGTGTGAGGCTCTCCGTGCCCGGTGGAGGAACGGGAGCCTGCAGAGCCCAGCGGCAGAGGGGCTTACCCTGGGTGTTGGTGGGTTTGGCCCAGGCGGGCGTGGGGGGGCCTGGGCCTCGAGAGGGGCGGGCGTAAGTCGCCAGAAGGAGGCGGTAGGCCGGATTGGAGAGCAGCAGCGCTGTCGGGAGAAGGAGGGGGAGACACGGGGAAGGGATGAGACTGAGGCGAGACGCACAGGGAGACCTGGGATAAGGCAGGACTGGGGATCATGAGAGTGAAAGCACAGGAGGCAGAGAGAGTAGGAGCAAGGCCCTTAAGGGTGATGGAGAGCTGAATGGACGATGGATAGATATGGAAGGATGAGGGATGGATGGATACAGAAGGGTGGATGAGTGGATGATGGGTGGATAGATATGGATGGATGAGGGATGATGGGTGGATAGATATGGATGGACAGATATAGATGGATGAGGGGATGATGGGTGGATAAATATGGGTGTATGACAGAATGATGGATGGCTACAGGCAGATGGATGAGGGGATGATGATGGACAGAGATGGATGGGTGAGTAGATGGATGGATACAGGTGGATGATGAATGAGTAGATGATGGATAGATATGGATGGATGAGTAGATGGAAGGATACAGATGGATGGATGATGGATGAGGAGATATGGATGGATGAGGGGATGATTGATAGATATGGATGGATGAGGGAATGATGGATGAGTAAATTGATAGATATGGACAGGTGGATGATGGATGGATAGATATGGTTGATGATAGGGGATGATGACTGATATTATGGAATGATCAGGGGATGATGGACAGACATGGATAGATGAAGAGATGGATGGATGATGGATGGATGGATATAGATGGATGGATCAGGGGATGAAGGATAGAGATGAATGGATGAGTGATGATGATGGATAGAGATAGATGGATGAGTGGACGATGGATGGTACTAACATTGATATCTAAAGTCTGGACAGGCAGATGGGTTCCTGAATACAGGTAGGCTGATGGGTGGTTACATGAGTGGATGGATGGACAAAGAAAGATGGACAGACGAGGACGGATAGATGGGTGGATGCGAAGTACAAATGCAGAGGGCACAACAGAACTCTAGGACACAGTGACAGGATGAGACCAACAGCATTCTGGGTAACAGGCAGGAAAGCCTTTGGGAGGCTACACGGAGGGGCATGGAAATGAGAACCGGAAGGTGTGGAGAGCACAGGAGGAGGAGGGCTACCTGAAGACACAGGCGGAAGACAGTGGACCGGGACAGGCAGGCCTTACCAGAGCCGTTGGGGACACAGGGCGCAGAGTGGGGTGGGGTGCCCCGAGGCCGGGGCTCCTGGTAAGGGGGCGGCTCTCGGGGCCCCGGGCGGTTGTTGATGAGGATGGTGTCCCCAGGGACGGAGAGGTGGACCGTCAGCTCCTCCTCCAGCACCCGGCGCTCCGCCTGGTTGCGGAGTAGACGTTAGGTGACACCGCTCAGCACGGCCTCCTGACGCGGTCTGGTCTGTCCCCTCCTGCAGCCCCACTTCCTGGAGGTCACCCCAAGGACCCAAACCTGACCCTAATCACAACCACGGCGGGAGTCACCCACACACACGTCCAGGGCCTCGGGCCACCGGCAACCTGCCCCTTTACCACACCCCTCCCCGCCTCGGCTCCCAACAGGCCGGTTACACCAGGTGGACACAGCGGAGGGGCAGAAAGTGACATTTGTCCTCTGGCTCCTCCCCAAGGCCTGCCTGTGCGCGCGCTTGCACACACACATACACACACACACACACACACGCACACACACACACACACACGCTGACACACACACACAGACATACACGCACACACACACACACACGCTGACACACACACAGGCACGCGTGCACACACACTGACACACACAGACACACACATACACACACGCTGACACACACACAGGCACGTACACACACCGTCACAGGCACGCACGCACGCACGCACGCACACGCACACGCACACGCACAGCGCCTGCCCACCTTGCTAAGCAGCCGACGCCAGTGCAGCCTCCACAGCATGAGGGCGATGATGAGCAGCAGCAGCAGGATGATGGCCACCAGGCAGCCGATGAGGATGGCCGTGGGGCTCCCCTCCGCCTTGGCCACGGGCTGCTGACCCCGAGGCTCCAGCTCTGACGGAGAGGAAGGGTCAGCACCAAGCCAGCAGGCGGCCGCCCCAGCCCGGGGAGCACGGGGAGCATAGGAGGAGGAGCCCAGCACGGGAGGACCACCCAAGCACTGCTCACCCAGGCTGCTGACGTTGGTGGGAGGCGGCCCAGGCGGCCACCAGGGGGCTGGTGGGAAGGTGTCGGTGGAATCGTTGACCACATCTGGGGAGAAGGAAGGAAAGGGGAGGGTCAGAGCAGGGACCCAGGGGGCACAGGGGTGTGAGGGCCAGGGAGCAGAGGCGCAGTCTGGAAGCCCTGCCTAAGGGAAGTGGGGAATTCGGGGGTCTCAGGGCTGTCCTTGGGGGTCTGCAGGCTCAGGGAAGAGGCCGTCTCTCAACTAGTCTTTCAGGCTTGACCAGACTTCCACCACCCTCAAAATATTTCATTTTAGGGGCTGGAGTGATGGCACCATCTGCTCTTCCAGAGGTCCTGAGTTCAACTCCCAGCACCCACATGGTGGCTCACGACCATCTACAGTGAGATCTGGCGCCCTCTTCTGGCCTGCAGGTGCACATGCAGGCATAAAAAAAATAAATCTTTAAAAATCATTTTGAAAATTAAATTAAATTAAAAAATCTACCTGGGTGTGGGGCACATGCTTTTAATCGCAGCACTCAGAAGGCAGAGGCAGGCAGAGCTCTGTGAGTTCCAGGCCAGCCAGAGCCACACAGTGAGACCTTGTCTCAAAAACATAATAAAATAAAAAAGAACTTACAAAACACCCAACCAAAAAAGCCTCTACAAAGCATTGGGGTCTGATTATGTTGCCCCGGTTTGAGAAATCTCACGGTGATGCGATACCGGGAGCCCACGCTCGGACACCACAGCAGTCAGAGGGCAGTTGGAGCTCACCGCCGGGGCTTACCCGAGATGAAAGACACCTCGCTGAAGAGCAACCAGGGCCCCGCGAAGAGGAAGCGGCACTGCAGGAAGCGGCCCACGCGGCCGCCCAGGGGCACCGAGATGGCCCTGGCTCTGGGGTCTCCGAGGCTGCCCCCCAGGGCATGGCGCGCAGGCTCTCCCTCCCAGGCCATGGCAGGGCCCCTTTTAAACCGGCATTCCACCCCGCCCGGCAGGCGGGCTCCCAGGGTGTGCATGTTGTTGCAATGGACCTGACGGGAGGAGGGGGGAAACTGAGTCAAGGCGGGGAGAGCCCAGCAGGTTCCCCCAGGGCGCGCAGGGCACGCACCTGCATGGTCTGGAAGGCCCTCAGCCGGTCAAACTCAAACTCCATCTCCACGTAGCCGCTGGGGAAGCTCTGGTTGCTCCAGCCCACGTAGTCATAGCCCGGCCACACCCGCAGCTCCTGGCTCTGCCTGAAGTCATCCAAGCCCACCACACCGTCCGCCAGCTGGCCCAGACCGCCATACTGCAGCCTGCTCGGAGGTGAGGAGAAAGGGGAGTTGAGGGGGGACGGCAGAGGCTGGAGAGCCGACTCTCCTCCGCTCTGTCCTCCCGGCGTCGTGCAATAAATACCCTCCTCTCCTGCACCCAGCCCAAACCACGCCAGGCCGCAGCGCAGCCACCACAGTGTGTACTGAAGAGACCAGGCCCGCAGATGGTCCTAGCTGGGGGTACAACCCCTTCTGGTGCTGAGGCAGCCTTGGCTGAGAACGGGCTGTGTGACTGCAGCCCCTCCCAAGGTCAGGGATTCCAGGGGCTGTGCATGTCAGGCAGGTCTTCTTACAAGGTGGTCCTTGTCTGGTCCACGGGGGTCTAGAGCAGCCTTCCGGCTGGCAGCCACCATTCTATCACTGTTCCCGGCCTGTCCTTCCAGGCCCTCGCTAACCCGCATTCTCCCCAGGCTACCCCGCGCTCTCCCTCACCTCCCATGAGAGCACACACACAGGGGAGCCTGCAGCCCGCTCCCACCCCACGCCCCCCAGGCCCATCCCTCTTACCCGCCCACTGTGTAGCCATCATAGGTGGAGTCGTTGAGATGCACCTCCTCAGACAGGACCATGGTCTGTCCCACAGGGGCTGTGTACGACAGCAGTCCATCTGGGAGGGGGAAGAGGGGAGTCAGAGGTGTGGGGCCTGGGCCCTCCCCTCCTCTCCCCCCTCCGCTCCCCTCCACGCTGACCTCCGGGCACTCACCCCGCCACAGGCAGCCATAGAGCTCCACCCGCAGACACACACTCATGACGCGGTCGGCCCGGGGGTAGAAGCGGACCAGCCGGGCCACCATGGGGGGCCCGAGGTCCTTCAGCACCACTCCGCCGGGGTCCTCGTTACCCGAAATCACCTGTGGGCCAGGAGAGAGGGCGGATGGTGGGTAAGGGCTGCGGGCAGGGCTCACCTTCCCAAATCAGCCTAGGGGCTTGCCCAGCACACGGCACCAAGGGATGCTCCTGGGCTCCGGAGGTCTGTCCTCGCGTACACCTCACCTCCCCCCCCCCCCCGCCCTGCCGGGTCCCATTGTCTCCAAGCCATGCACGCCACTGTGTCCGGCACCCCAGCTCGGCACCCCCCCCGCGTCCATTCACGAGCTGACCACGCTGGACCACATGTGACCTCAGTGGACAGCTGTGAGGAACAAGAGGCAGAGTGTGGGGAGGAGGGGGGTGTCCGCAGCTGCAGGACGAGACATCGCCGAGGGCTGGACACGCAAGAGGGAGCCTGGGGGTGTCTGGGGGAGGCTTGCCAGGCCCGGAGAGCGGGAGCGTGGGAGCCCTGACTGCCGGGAGGGGCCCGGCTTGTTCCACAGACGGCAAGAAAGACACACGGGTCTGGCCACAGGGTGTGCATCCTTGAGCGCTGAGCCCGCAGAGACCACAGGAGGGCGCCAGACGCCCTGGAGCAGGAACCAGGTGCACTCAGCCAGAGGATTGGGGTGTATTTTTCTGATAGCGCCAAAGCCAGGGCTGGGCTGAGGGCTGGGTGTGACCGTCTGATTTCCTTCAGCTGGGAGGGCGGCTGATAAGCAGTGGACAGGCTAAAGGGTTCAGACTTCGTCCCAGCGGCTTAGAGGTGGGATGGAGGGGTGGAGAGTGGCGGGGCGCAGGAGACCCACGGAGGTGCGAGTGGAGAGGAGCTGGGAGGGGAGCCGCGACGCCACCGCAGCCTGTGGTCGGGGCTGCTAAACACGGGACCGGGGCAGGCAAACTTCCCCTCGCTGAGAATCAGAAAAAGGACCGGGTGTGGGGCGGGAGTGAAGCCCGGTGCACGGCAGAGGCCGAGGTGAGGCGGAGACTCCCCCGGGACGTGCAGAGGCAGCCGGTTCGCGGCGGCCTGGAGCCGGGATGCCGGCGCCAGAGGGCGCAAGGAGAACTCGGCCCGCCCGGGCCTCCCCTCCGGCCTCACCTCCTGGCCCCAGCGGTCCCTCCAGTCCATCCAGCGCCGGCCGTCCCGGGAGTAGCGCAGCCGGTAGCTTCGGGAGAACTCCTTCCCCAGGCCCCCGGCATGGCGGCCCTGGGTGCCCACCAGGGCCACCAGGTGCAGCCTCCGGAGGTCCACCTGCAGGTACTCCTCCTCTTTGGGGAACACGGGCCCTGCGGGGCACCACGCCCCGTCGCCGTCGCTGCTCTCCAGCCTGGGAGGAGGTGGGGGTCAGGCCGGCACTTGACCCTGCTCTCCTTCCCCGGTGAGCAGACGCCACCACAGCCACTTAAGGGCACTGGGACTTGAACACAGAGCCTCATAGCCGCTGAGCACCCTAAGAGAGCCACCCTGGCAGCTTCCCCGCTCCCATGACACTGCATACGTCTCTCCGGCCTGGGCCTTCTCAAAAGCCTCTTGGCCCGTGCAGAGGGCCTGGAAGGGCACGGAGAGGTCCATAAGGGAGCTCCATCTAGGCGACCCCGAGTCAGGTACCTGCTGTGGCGGGCAGCAGTGGAGTCTGACCAGGAGCTGGACACGGAGATGTCGCTGTCGGGAATGGTGCGGTCCTGCATGCCCAGGGCGTAGCGGCACTTGGCTGGAGGACACGGGCACAGGAAGGGTTAGCGCCCCGAGACCTCGAGACTCCCACGCTCTGTCCCCGGAACCCAACAGTGAGTCTCCTCACCAGGGTCGAAATGCCCCTGCATGTCAGCGTCCCCGACGGTCACCAAGAGGAGCAGCAGCAGCAGCGAGGAGAGGGCCCCTGCCCCCATAGCTCCTGGTCCCCCGGGCCTACGGAGGGGAGGATGGCATCTCTGCAGGGCACAACAGGAGGGAGGCAGTCACCAAGGGACCTGGGCACAGCCAGCAGCAGGGGGCAGACAGGCCGGGTGCTCTGGGGGCAAGAACAGTAAAATGGCCAAAAGTAAAACTGAGAAGTCAGTCCAGAGAGTGGCTCTGCTTTCAGGCTGCCTCCTGCCCACCAGGCCCCGGCTGAGCCCTCACACGGGAGACCGTAACTTTACCTAACTTTACCGTCAGCCGCTGTGCAAGGCAGCTGCTAGGATCCTTATTTAACACACAAAGAAACTAGGCGGAGATCCGTTCATTGATACCATACCGAAGGCCTCCACCCCCTCAATCGATAAAAGAAAATAAGAACAAAAATAAATAAATAAATGGCTTCAAAAGATATACAACACAGAGAACAGGCAAAGGGCCTAGTAGTTATAATAAACCAAGAGCTCTTGTGAAGAGAAACAGTTCATAAACAACCCAATACAGAAATGGCCGAGATTCTGAATATCTACCTTACAGAAGAACAAAACCAACGATTTACAAAGAGTCAAATTCATCAGAACCAGAACCAGAAAAACACAAATCAGACTGACAAAGGAGTAGATAGATGGATAGATAGATAGATAGATAGATAATCTTCACTCTGTAGCCCAAGCTGACCTCAAACTCACTATGTAACCTCGGCTGGCCTTGAACTTGGCCGCAATCCTCCTGCTTCGATATCCCAAATGCTGGAATTACAGATGCACACTTCACATGCCTAACTTGACAAAGTTTTTGTTTGTTTGTTTGTTTGTTCTGTTTTGTTTTTAGATTTCTTAACTGGGGCTGGAGAGATGTCTCAGAAGTTAAAAGCACCGACTGCTCTTCCAGGGGACCCGGGTTCAATTCCCAGCACCTGCATGGCAGCTCACAACTGTCTATTACTCCAGTTCTAGGGGATCTGACATCCTCACATACATGCAAGACATACATGCAAGCAAAACACCACTGCACATAAAAACACACACACACACACACACACAGAGGAATCATCGAGATTGATTTTTTAATTTTGTATTCATGTTAGTGTTTGCCTGATGCACGGCTGTTCACCACATGCATGCAGTACCCGAGGAGGCCAGAGGAGGGAGCGAGAACCCTAGAACTTGAGTTACTGATGGCAGCGGGCTGGCAGTCACCTGGGCGCTGGGCCCTCTGCCAGAGCAGGAAGTGCTCCTAACCCCTGAGCATCTCTCCAGCTCCAGCAAAGTGTTCTTAACGGTTACCTCTTCAGGGGAAGAGGGACAGAAGGGAAGCCACCATGGTCTGTGTGTTATAGCAGTATCATCTGCTCCGAAAACACTCTGGCGATAGGACCCTGACAGTAGGACAGTTCAAACACAGGGCAGGGAAGAAGCAGGAGGAGTAAGAACTCAGCACTGCCCACAGATATCCACCACGGAGCCCTCGGTGAGGACCCAGATCCCTGTGAACGCCCAGAGGGGCCATTGGGGGCGGGGCTGTGTGTGCTGGGGGAGTAAGCGTCTCTGTCACCGTGAAAAGAAAGAGAGTAAAGATCCAGAGAGGCGACTCAGCAGGTAGAAGGCACTAGCCTCGAAGCATGATGACCTGAGGTCAGTCTTCAGGACTCCCGGTGAAGAACACCGGGGTTGAAGGTGAAAACAACTCCTTTTTACTTGTTTGTTTTTGAGATGGAGTCTCTCTACGTAGCCCTGGCTGTCCTGAAACTATGTAGACCAGGCTGGCCTTGAACTCACAGAGATCCACTTGCCTCTGCCCTGAGTGCTGGGATTAAGGATGTGTGACATCACCACTGCCATCCTCTGACTGACACACAACTGGCTTCTCTTCCAGAGCACCCAGGTTAGAGTCCCAGCACCGGCTCCGCCATTCACAACCATCTATAACTCAGGTCCTAGGGGACGCAGCGTTCTCTGGCCTCCCGGAGCCCCAGGCGTGACGGTACCACACAGACACACACGTAAGACAAAACACCCATACGTATAAAACAAAGAATAAATACGTTTGACTTAAAAGCAGGTCAGTGGCACACACTGTAACTCTCACGCATGAGAGGTGAAAGATCAGGAGTTCAAGGCCAGCCACAGCCCCATCCTAGAGTTGAAGCCAGCCTGGGCTACATGAGGCTGAATCAAACACCAAAAGCCCAAAGGCAACAAAAGTTTAAAAGGAAAAAAGGAAAGAAGGAAGGAAGGAAGAAAAGAAAATTGAGGGCTGGAGAGACGGCTCAGCAGTTAGGAGCTTTTGCTCGTCTCACAGAGGACTCAGGTTCCCAGCACCCACATCGTGGTCCACAGCTATCCATAGCTCCAGTTCCATGGAATCCAGTGCCATCTTCCAAGCTCCAGGGGTACCAGGCACACACACATTACACAGACACACATTACACAGACACACATTACACAGACACACATTACACAGACACACATTACACAGACACACATTACACAAGTTACATTACACAGACACACATTACACAAGTTACATTACACAGACACACATTACACAGACACACATTACACAGACATGCATTACACACAGACACACGTTACACAGACTTACATTACACACAGACACACGTTACACAGACTTACATTACACACTTACATTACACAGACACACATTACACAGACACACATTACACAGACACATATTACACAGACATACATGCAGGCAAAACACTCAGGAACATAAAAAAATATAAAGCCAGGCGTGACGGCGCACACCTGTGATCCCAGCACTCAGGGAGGCCGAGGCTGGCGGGTCTCTGTGAGTTCGAGGTCAGCCTGGTCTACAAAGTCCAGGACAGCCAGGGCTACACAGAGAAACCCTATCTCAGAATAAATAAGTAAGTAAGTAAATAAATCTTTAAAAAATTGCTTTAAATAAAAAAGTACAAGCCTGACTTGTCACGTGGGCCTCACAGCACTGCTGGCCGGGGAAAGCAAGACTAGGAAGCAATGACTCCACCCTGTGCCGGCCAAGGGTAAACAAACCTGGCCTGTAG
Source organism: Rhombomys opimus (assembly GCA_010120015.1). Classification (NCBI taxonomy): domain Eukaryota; kingdom Metazoa; phylum Chordata; class Mammalia; order Rodentia; family Muridae; genus Rhombomys; species Rhombomys opimus. Next base: position 171,740 of record REGO01000826.1, read on the forward strand.
GCTCACTCTCTCACATAGCTCTAGTGAGTGAGGCAGGAGAGGGAAGAGCACAGGAAACCGTGAAGAACAGGCTGGCTGTGTCGGAGAGAGGAACGGGCACCTGTGTGAAACCATGTCACATACAAACCAACATAAAACCCACTCTGATGTCGAAACATGAAGGCGTCTCAGAGAAGTCTGGCTGTTTGCTGAGGACAGCGCAACAGAAGGAAGCATCTGCTGGCCCTGAGCCCCTCACACCTGCAGGCCTGAACATGAGGCAAAGCCTCCTGTCCTCCACATGGCCACTGTGGTAGCGAGACCAGCCACCCGGACCTACCGGCTCAGAGTCCCCAGGTAACTGCCCCCTGAAGACTGGGGTGCTCCCTGTGTTCCTTCTGGGGTGCATCACAGCTGAAGTCTTATAAACCCGGGGATCTGCTGCCCTCCATGCTGGGGTCTCCTGGCAAGACCTGAGGCCTGCACTGGAGTCTAAAGGTCCTAGAATCCTGAGGGGACAGTGCCCCTCTCACACGGGGTCCCCCCAGCTGCCACCAGGTCCGCCCCCTCCCCAGCTGTCCATGCCAGCCTCCACCATCCCCGCTGCACCCAGTTCTGACTTTCTGAAGGTAGCAGAAGAGCCTTGGGCAGAGAAGGCTGAGTTGCCTAGGAGATGAGGGCAGGCTTAACTACTGGGAGGCCAGGTCACCCCAGGAGGTAGGAGGAGTTGGGGGGAGCCTCCCCCATCCCTTTGTCCTCCTTCAGCTGCTCCCACAATGCTCTAGGGCAGGAATGTAAGAGGCAGCTGAGACCCCCATCACTGAGGCAGCAGCTGAGGGGCTGACTGGGCTGCCAGAGGGCTATCAACCCAGAGAGGCTGGAACCAGAAGGCGCCAGTACCAACCTCTCGGGGTGCGGGGTGCAGGCCCCGTGGTGCGCGCCTGGGAAGCCTGGCAGGGAATTCCTGGGTGCCACTCTCCACCCCCACCACTGTGCAAACAGCAGGGCCCTTGTTCCCTGAGCAACCTTCATGCCTATCCCAGATGAGTCATCAGAGCCAGACAGTGCTGAGAGGAGCCTGGGGCAGAGACACAAAGCCAGGCAGGGACAGGAGGCAGGAGGCAGGGGGAGACAGCAGCAGCACAAAGCCAGAGGTAAATAGAGCAGGCTCGGAGAGCAGGGTGCGGGGCCAAGTGGCAGGGCTGCAGAACCTGCTGTCAGGCCCCGGGGCGATCCCTTCCCACCGTCCCCCAAGTCTTGATTCCCACAAGCAGACAGGCGGAGGGGCTCCACCCCCGTGGCACCCCACCTGGCCCTTCCTCAGCCAATCAGGACCCGCTGCCCCAGGCCCTTCATCTCCCCTAAAGTTCATCTCCCTGCACCCCCACACACAGAGTGTGCCTTGAGAAGTCCACTGTAAACACCAGAGTAAACCCACTCCGCCAGGCTCACGCCTCTGGGTGTCTCATGGCCTTGCACACACATTCTTTTTCTTCATAATCCTGACCCCTCCTACCTCTGGAGCCTACGGGTCCGCATCCCACCAAGACCAGCTCACACATAACCCTTACACACACACACACACACACACACACACACACACACACACACAGGTTGGCATCTTTGGTTGTGTCTGGTTGCTTTGTGTTTTCCAGGTGGGGGGTGGGGTAGGTTGGTTGGGTTTTGTTGTTTTGAGTCAAGGTCTCACCGTGTAGCCTTGGCTGGCCTGGAACTCAGAGATCCGCCTGCCTCTGCCACCAGAGTACCGGGATTTAATATATAAGATCTGGCTGGTTTTTCGAGACAAGGTCTCAAGTAGTTGACCCTGCAAAAGCTCACTATGATACCCAGGAAGGCTGACCTTCACCTCTTGATCCCACAGCCTCCACCTGCGATCACAGGTGTGTGACACACACCCCTGAGGTGACCTACAGAGTCAGATCTCGCCATTGACGGGGCCGCCACCTGTTAACATTAAATGGCAGACACATGCTCCTGTGCCCAGAAAACGGTGTAAGACACGCTCAGGCCCTGGGGTGCAGGGTCCCCAGGGGGCTGGGGCACCCCCAAACACATGGCTAAGCCAGAGGGAAGAAGCCAAGAGCAGGTGGGGACAGGTGGAGCTGGGGTAGAAGGGCGGCAGGAAGAAGGGGGGCCATGTCTCCACTTTCCGGCGCATTACAGTGCCGCTAGGGTCTGGACACACCTCCACGCTCAGGCCAGCCGGGCGGTGGCGGGAGAGGGGGTGCTGGGCAGGAATGCCAGGCCAGAAGGGGACCCTGGGAACGCCGCTCACTGGGCGGTGACCTGTCTCCTGGCACGGAGTGCGGCGGTCTGGCAGGCTGGGCGTCAGGCCGGCTCCCTCCGCCCGGGCAGCTCACCGAGCACGCCCGCGTAGGCACGGGGGACACGGACAGGATGACTCAGTGTGCCACACCACACAGGCGCACCTGTCCTCTGGGGGCTCGGTCCCCGTCACCCGAGAAAGGAGACTGTTCCCGAGGACAGAACACTTCCTCTGCCTGGAAGGGGAACCAGGACCCCCGGGGCAGAGCCGGGGCTCCCCACCGCGCGCGTCCCCGCCCCGCCTCCTACCTCTCGGCGCTCTCCGGCCGACCCGGGCGTCCGGCCCCGGCTGGGGCCTCCTCGGCGGCGGGGCGCGGGCCGCGAGCGCAGGCGCCGGCGGGGCTCGGGTGTCGGGAGGCGGCTCCCGCGAGCAGCTGTCGGGGGCCTGTTCCGGGGAGAGGAGCCAGCGCGGGGCCGATCGCGCCCAGGCGCCGCCTCCCTCCCCGCGCCCGCCCTCCCGCCCCGGCGCCCGCGCTCCCACGCCCGGCGCCGCCCCTCGCTCCGCTCCTCCCGGCGTGCCCGCCCCGTGAGTGCCCCCCCCCCGCGCGTAGCCGCCCCCGAAGTGATCGGCGCGCCCATCCCCCGCCGCCCCGGGCTGGGGGACAGCAGCACCCCGAGGGCGCACGCGGCCCGCCCAGGGCCCCCACGCGGCGGCCCCGCCAGGAGATGGCGCGGTCCCTCCTCCCCTTTTTCTGGGCTCGGTTCCTGGAGAGAGGGGGGAGAGGAGCGCAGAGAAGCAGCCCCAGGGCACGCAGGAAGGAGCGGGTTCTCACAGGCCCAGCACCGGTGCGAGAGCCCCAGCCGGGCTGGGGGAGGGGAGCCAGGCTCACCTGTCTAGCCAGACCCGCTTGGTTCTCACCCCCCCCTTTGCTACCCTCTGGCACCCCCACCCCCCGCTCCCAGCCTAGATTACCCCCGAGCCTGAGAGACCACCGCCCTCTCCCAGTCTCCATTTCTCCCTGCCCCCTTCTTCCACAACCTCTCCCCAGCTCTGCAGCTCCCTCCAGTCCTCTCCGGAGCCCCGAGGTCCAGCCCCCCAACCCCCGCCCCGCGAGTTCTGGGTCCCCAGAAAATCCTCCCTCAGTCCCAGCCAGCTGGGTCCCTGGTGGGAGCCGCAGAGACTGGTTTCTGGCAAGGAGAGGCGCAGAATGGAGCCAAGACGAGGTGGGGAGGAGGGGAGGCTGGAGGAGGAAGATAGAGGCGCACCCTGAAAATCAGACCCTGTCCAAAAAAAGGGGAAAGCCAGACCCAGGGATACAGGGAAACAAGGAAACAAGGAAGGGAGAGCGCGGCTGAGCCGTGGGAGGGAGAGATGGGGGCGGGGAGGCGCTCGGAGTGCTCTGGGAGGTGCTCCTCCGTTCAGCATCACCTGTCAGCCCCATCTCTCCCCACACCCCCTGCTTGCCAACTACCCGGACAACGGCAGGTCACTGTACAGTCTCCGGCAGCCCTGCCGGTCTCCCCATCCCGGTACACATCCCAAATGATTCAAGACTCACACCCACAAAGAGTTTCAAGGAAAACGCGAAGTCCAAACCAGACAAGTACGCTAAAACCTACCAGGAAGCTAAGCCGCCCCTAGGGAGAGGCCGCGGCGGGCTGGGGTGGGACTCCGCAGCTGCTGAAGGACCCGCTGAGAGTCCCCACGGTCACGAGGAGACCCGCAGGCGGCCTTTCCACCGAGCCCTTGGAGACCACCCTCCCCTCACATCACCTACCCCAACCCCTCTGCAGACGAGGCTGGGCGGGGCGTGCAGCCCGGCTGGCGCTGTCGCTGGGCTTCCCAGTAACCTCACCTGGAAGGAGACGGCCCCTCCTCCCAGGAGGACCGCTCTGGGGAACCCCCGAAGCCGCTGAAAGCTCCTCACGCCCCGTGGGACGTCCCACGCCCCGGACTCACACTGACCAGTGAAGGGGCCATGGGAGGTGTGGAGGAAGCCAGGGTCCTGAAGCCTCTGGCCCTTTCCCACTCTCCCAGGGAAAATTCCTAGTCGGTGATGCCCACCTCGCCCCAGACCGAGGCTGGAGCAGTAGGAGGGACGCAGGGCTGGGGCCCAGCGGAGTCAAGTGACAGCAGAGAAGGCACTGGAGCCGGCTGGAATGTGCCGCTTGGAGCCCGGATTCCCAGGGGCCAGAGAGGGAAATCCCAGCCATCCAGGGGCCTGGAGAGCTGAGCCAGCAACCACGAGTGAGCCCACGCAGCCATCCGTGGCACCCCGAGCCGGCTGCCCTTCTCCCTCACTGCTCACAACTCCCCCCACACACACTGCACCCTAGAACCTGGGAAGGGCTCTCGACTTCTCCTTGTGCACACTCTCCCATGCCCATGCCAGACTGACTTTTTCTGCAAGCCCGGGGGGGGGGGAGGGGATGTGAAGAGAAGGCCCACAGAGTAAGAACCCCAGTCCTGCAGCCCACCCGGCCAGGGCGGGGAAGCCAGACGGAACCAGTGAGAGGAGGGTGGCCAGATGGGCCCACCCCCACCGCCCAGAACACACACACAAACACACACACACACACACACACACACACACACACACACACACACACGCCACAGTCCCTGCCCAGTGGCAGCTGCCTCCGGGGAAGCAGGTTGGGTTAGCAGCTGGGGAGAATGGGAAGCCTGGGGGGGGGTGTCACACTTTGAAGCCACTGAGTTCAAACTGGAAAATGAAGCTGGGGAGTGATGGCGAAGGAAGAGGTGGCATGAATCTGGGACAGGAAAGAAGAGAGACTAGCTGTGCTCGGTTTGGAGGAGCGGCTCAGGAGGGATGACGGACCAGGGGACCAAGAGTCCCAGGGGGGAGGGGAGGCTGATGGTCACACGGGGAGGAGGGGGCAGGCACACAAATGGAGTGCAGAAGGCGGGGGAGGGCAAGGGAGATGGTGCCAACGTAAACGGGGGGAGCTAGAGGGGCGAAGGTGTGTGCGGAGGGGCAGGCGTTGAAGGGAGGGAGAGGAGGTGACACAGGAGGAAAGCAAACTGGAATGAAGAAAACAGAACGAGGAGGTTGGAATGAAGCTGAGATTCTGAGATTCGGGGGCAAGAAGATAGAGAGTGAGGGATGGAGTTTGAAAGAAAAGAAAAGGAAAGAAAAGAAAAGAAAAGAAAAGAAAAGAAAAGAAAAGAAAAGAAAAGAAAAGAAAAGAAAAGAAAAGACAAGACTGGGACACAGACAGACTTGGAAAGGAAGGACAACTTTCCAGGCAGATGCAGGGCCCAGGGAGAGAATGAAACCTGGCCAGGCTGGAGGCCACCAAGGCTCCGCCCTCTAGCCGGCCAACCTGTTTCCAGGGCCTGCATCCTGCTCCCTTCCCACCACGCCTCTAGCCAGGCCGTCCCGCCCCTCCCCACGGCAGCCCGGCCCCACGGTCAGCTCCTGCCCTCAGGTGAGCTCTGCCTTCCGCTCACCTCCGGGTTCTCCTGAGCGGCAGTCTCCCGGGGCGCAGGCCTTTGGGGATCCAGGTCTGAGGCCGATGAAGCCTCCGGCTTTGTCCAAGCTCCAGCCTCGGGGGCCCAAGAGCAGCTGCCCCGGCCAGCTGCGGCTGGCTTCAAGGTGACCATGGCAACCCAGCTCCGCTCCCCTCACGGAGCCTCTCAGCCCCCGCAGAGAGGGAGGGGACAGCCTAACCCAGAGAAAGGGAGAGGAGGCCGGGAACCGTGAAACTGGACCAAAGGGGTCTCCCAGACAAAGGCACCCCAGACAAAGAGGCCCCCAGACAAAGGCCGCCGGGAGGAGGGCCGGCGGCAAGCCCTGGCCCTGGGCGAGGGCTCAGAGCTGAGCTCATCCTGCAGGGCAGGGGACGAGGTGGGAGCAGAGGTCTGGAGACTGAGGGTGGTCCTTTGCGGAACCTCCTTCCGAGTCCGCGACAATGCACCCCCTTTCCTGGGGCTTTGATTGGGTTCCCGGGGAGAATCCCAGTTTCTTAACTGGCTATCTCTGTGGAGCATGAGAGCACCCTGAGCCCCAAGGCGCCTCTATTCACGGGCGCCGGCCTGTGTCAGCCTGTGTCCAGCATCCTGGGGGGGGGGGGCTCTCCAGCCTGTGGCCTGAAGACATGGGAACCCCAAAGCCGAAGGACAGTGACTGACGGGGCTGTGGGGGGGCAGCACGTGGGAGAAAGCCCGGCTCTGCCCGCTCCCCGCCCCACATGCCTGCCCTCCCTCCCAGCGGGGCGAGCGGCCCGGGGCTTTGTGTGGGCGGCAGCTCCCCTGGCTCTCGGGATCTCCGACCCCGCCTCTAATCCGTGTCCCGGGGAGTGAGTAAGGCCTGGCACGAGGCAGGGCTCTGAGGTTTGCGTGCAGGGAGTGTGCGGTCGCGGGAGGCGGGCTCCGCGTGTGCAGGGGCTGTGGGAGCCAGGGGAGGCAGCTCCTCCTGCGGGCGGGAGGGGGTCTGTGGGGGAGCACGACCGCGGAGATCGGAGGAGCTGCAGGAGGAGCTGCTGGCGCGCCCATCCCGGGACTCAGGGAGGCAGAGGCAGGCGGGTCGCCGTGAGTTCCAGGCCAGCCTGGGCTACAAAGCACGACAGCCAGGGCTACGCAGAGAAACCCTGTCTCAAAACAAACAGAGCCCCACGACATTCGCACGCGCTGTTCAGGAACGCCCGCCACCAAGACAGCTGCACTCTGTGGCTGGTTTGGGCCTGTCCCGCAGGTGAAGAAAAAGAGCCTTGGGGCTTTGAGCTGGAAAAAGAAAGACCGGATTAGGGTTTTTTTGTTTGTTTGTTTTTCTAAGAGGAACTTGGCAAAGTCTCAGAGATGCAAAGCTCTGGGCAAGGTGGTGGGAGCTTCGTCCTGCCCGCAGCCCCCCAGCCGGCGGCTCAGCTCCCACCCCGGCCAGGGACACAATGCGAACGGGCGGCGGCCCACGGGGGCGCAGTGTCTCCTCCAGCCCTGGGAGGAGGGTGGACAGGGCCCTTCATAAAACCAGCCCGCCAGGCCCAGAGATGTTGGAACTTGCCCTAAACGCAAGGCAAGTTGACACCTCGGGCCCGGAGCTTCTGGGTTCTTCCATCTCACTTTTCCAGAAAGGGGGTGGGGCTCCGGCGGGGCTCCGCGCGCGCAGTCCTGAGCCTGGTGAGTTCAGGGCCCTCGGTAAACCTTACCGATACAGACCGATTATCTGTCCTCCGTGGATTTCCCAGTGACAGCCGTGAACAAGGAGACCACTGGGGGGCGCTGAAAGGCCTCAGGGGAGGGAGAGGCTGGCAGAGCGGGGGGGAACCCCAAGACACAGGGACCCACAGATGGGTCAGAAAGGATGAATGTCAGGTCCTGAGGTCGGAGGTCGGAGGACTGCAAGGGGCGAGGTGGGGGCCGGGGCGGAGGGAGGCTCCAGGCTGTTTACATTTGTTCTCCTAAACAAAGGGTCACTTTCTCTTCTGCTGTCGTTTGCTGAGGGGCCCTTAGGATAAGCTACCTGCGCCTGTGCTGTGCCCAAGGCTCTCAGGGCTTTCCAAACTTTCTCAGTTTGATCCACAAAGCAGTTCTGTGATGGGATTTTTTATTTTTTATTTTTATTTTTGAGGCAGGGTCTCTCCAGGTAGGTGTGGCTGTCCTGGACGATCAGACTGACCTAGAACTCAAAGGCATCTGCCTGCCCCTGGCCCTGGCCATCGCTCTGGCCCTGGCCCTGGCCCTGCCTCCCCGGTGTACCACCATGTGATAGGGAATTTTCAAATATGCTCACTCTTACCAGACATGGTGGTGTAGGCCTGTAATCTCATCACTAAAGAGAACCTAGAAAGAATGGAGACAGACAGACCCAAAGACAGACAGACTCGACTCATGGTGCAGGCATTGTGATCCTAGCTGCTTGGGAGCCAGGATCAGAAGCTCAAGGCCTGCCTGTGCTGCCCAGTGAGCTCTGGGGGTCGGCCTCTCTATGGATCCAGCACCCCTGCCTTCCTAGGCTGGGATTACGGCCAGGCCGCCACATCCACCTGGTGCTTCTGCGGGTTCTGGATGTCTGAGCACTGGCCCTCAGACCTTGGGAGAATGCTTAACCACTGAGCTATGGTCCTGGCCTCCGAGACCACCCTGTCTCAGAGGCTGGAGGCAGTGCCGGAGAGATGGGAGTTGAGCTTGGTTCTCAGCTCCCAGGACAGGCAACTCACAAAGTCCTGAGTCCAGTTCCAGGGGCTCTGGCGCCCTCCTGTTGCTGCCATGGACGCTCACACACGCAGACACAAATCAAAATAATATTTTTAGAGAGAACACTCCCCTCCATTCTTTCCTTTATCTCTCAGGAGGAACACTAGCAACTGCCTGTCTTTCTTGTTTGTGGAGTGGAGAGACGGCTCAGTGGTCGAGGGCACTGGCTGCTCTTCCACAGGACCCACAGGCTCTCCAGAGAACCTGATGCTCTCTCGTGGCCCCCACAGGCACTGCACGCATCCAGCGCACCTACCTGCACGCGAATCAAACACTCCTGTGCATAAACTAAAAGCGAACGCAGCTGGAGTGGTGACACACACCTTTTAAGTCCAACCCTCGGAGTGCAGAGGCGAAGGATCTCTCTCTGCTCTACCAGTGAGCTCCAGGCTAGCCAGTTCTACATCGTGAGACTGTCTCAAAAAACCAAAATATTATTGCTAATAATGACAACAAATTAAAAATTTAAATAACAATTTTTTTTAAGTGGCAAATGATTAGCTTAAGATACTACTGGAGGTGAAGGTCAGTGCTTCCTAACCCAGGTCACAGAGACGTCTGAGTCTTTGTGGAAATTAACTCACCCCATGTTCTCCTTTTCTCAGAAGCTTTGAAGATTGTGGGAAGCGTGTTTGGGTCTCGCATAGGTGCCAACACCTGCCAGTGAGCACCTGACTCCTTTTGGCGTTGATCCGTTCACAGCCTCAACGTCGTGGCTGCTTTCATACCAACTGAAAGCCACAAGGCCGTTGCCCACATGCTTCTTGGCAATCTGGACAGACCTGAGCCGGGGAAGAACTGAGTCATTGCTGGGCACAGAGCGAAGCGCCCTGCCAAGGTCAGGAGAGCCGAGCGTCGGGCGGAGCTCGCGTCACAGCAGCTTCACGTCGGGACACGACGCTCTTCATCGCTTTACATTGCTGCCCATTTCCAGGCTGCCTTTTGTTTGTGAGAACTGCCACTCTGTCCGGGGGTTTTCTCACCATTTTTATTGCTAGGCTGCCCAGAATCCATAGCCAGCTGCTTTGGCACGGGTGATAAAAATGGCTTCAGTCAAGTTCATGAAAATGACTCTTCTTCTGAAAGTGTTCCTTAGTCCAGGACTAAGTCAAAAATTAAATCGAGGGAGGGGAGGGGGCTGGCCTAGAAAATGGGGGAGGGGTGCTGCCTCTGCCTCCTGAGAACCAGGATTAAAACCCTGTACCCACAACCCTTGGCTTTTTTTTTTTTTGGAGTGGGAGAGCTCTTTCTCAGAGCAACAAAATCAACCTGGGCTGTCTGAGATTTTTCCTGCACACCTTTTATCTTGCTGTGTCACAGACTGGCCTCCATCTTGTTATGTAGCTGAAGATGACGAATGCTTCTGCCTCCACCTCCTAAGTACAGGCATTGCACACAGTGCCTGCTCTCTGTGGTGCTGGGGACAGAGCCCCGGCCTTTGTGTGTGCTAAGCAAGCGACAGTTGTCTGCCTCATTCTTGAAGGACACAGCTTTCAGGTGGAAGGAACAAGGGAAGCCGTATGTTCTGAAGAGCGTGGTTGGTTGGGCACGTGGCGAGTCTTTAATCCCAGTGCTTGGGAGCAGAGCCAGGCAGATCTCTTCAGTTCCCTCTTAGGTGGTCTACAGACCTAGTCTTTCTAGGTCGCCAGGGAAACCTTGTCTGGAAACAACAACAAAAGCTGTGGCTGCAAATATAAGCCGACCTTCCAAAGGTGCTGGAAGGTTCTGACTCCGTTTGAGGATGCCATCGGGTCATGGTGGGTTTTCTCCCTGATGCACATATGGAGACTCACTCCCAGTCATTGACCAGATGCCTCAGCTGCAAATATCATGTCCCCACAGGTGTTCCCAGAAGTGCCCTGCAGACTCCTGCGGGGGGGGGGGAAGGCTGACATGGCCCTGC
>REGO01000826.1:182289-229756 GCA_010120015.1 Rhombomys opimus
TGACAAGTCCCTGCAGTGTGTGGAGGGGGCTGACAAGTCCCTGCAGTGTGTGTGTGGGGGGGCTGACAAGTCCCTGCAGTGTGTGGGGGGGGCTGACAAGTCCCTGCAGTGTGTGTGTGTGGGGGGCTGACAAGTCCCTGCGGTGAGCAGGGAGGGAGTCTGATGTGGCCTGTAGAGAGGTATTTTCCTGAAAAGCTTTCCAAGGCCAAAGCAGCTTTCCTAAAATCACTTGTCTGCCCAGCCATGCCAAGGAGATTGGGTTCTGTACATTGGGCTCAGGAGCCTTTAAACCAGCAGAACTGAGACTGTACGGATGAATACCGGAGAGAAATACGCCGGAGAGAAAGCCAACTAGAGACGGGTGTCAGAAAGTGCATGGATGTTTTTGTTGTGAGTGTAGTTTATTTCTTTGGCTTTGGTGTTTGCAGACAGGATCTCACTCTGTGTCCTGGCTGGCCTGGATCGAGATAATCCTCTCACCGGAGCCTCCTGAATGCTGGGATTACAATGCTGAGCCACCTAATCACCTGCCTCTTTCTTCTTTAAAGTCTTGTGTGGGTGGGACTGGCCAAGCATTCAAGGCTGCCTAAACTCCTGACTCTCACCACCCCCTTCTAGAGTGGGGAAGGAACCACCTAGCATGAAGCGGAGTCTGCACCCTAAGAGTTAATCCCCCAGGGAAGGGAGGAGCCTGGCAGCCTAGCAGGAGGGGGCTGGGAGGCGGCTGTGGAGAGCAAGCTGTCAGGGCCGATCTGCTTGAGAGTTAACAGGCTTTGCAAAAGCTCACCCAGGCAGAAACAGCATCCAAGAGCGATGAACTTGATCTGGTGCCGACGTCTTTGACTTTAAAGCTGAAGTGCTTTTTTTGTTGTTTCGCGTGTGTGTGCTGTTTCTGTCCCGAACTGCACGTATGCAGACAGGGTTCACCGCATTCACTGCGTGTCTATGCTGAAGAGGACTCCAGCAAGCCTTGTCACCACATCTGGCAGGGCCCTGCCTCCAACCTGAGCAGGGACTTGTGGAAGCCGGAAGACCCTGTGATGGATGACACAGAGACACAAGCAAATGATTCTTGCCTGGTGCAGATTCCTCAGGAGAGCAAGCCCCGGCACGACACGCTTGGCTGGCAGGGCTCCTGAGCGAGTGGGAGCTAAAGCAGGGTGTGAGGATGTCTCCTGACCTCCTGCCCTTGGCGGCAGATGGATCAGGACTTTAAGGGCAGCTACATAGTGTGAGGATAGCTCAAGCTGCTTGAGGCCCTGTCTCAACAAGGAAGGAAGACAAGGACGGAGAGGAAAAATGTTGAGTTTCCAGGGACAATGGTAGCTTCTTTCTCAGATCTCACAGTGGGAAGCCACAGCCCACTCCTGTCCCCACCGAGGAGGACAGCTGTTCCAGAAATTTGCAAAGAGAAGGAGAAAGACCTGACTCTAAATAGAGCTTCTTTGGGAGGTAGAGTCAGGTGGACATGAGCTTGAGGCCAGCCTGGTCTCCACAGTGAGCTCCAGGACAGCCAGCGGGCTCAAAACAAAGAAACAGAAGCTCACTCAGCCAGTCAGTGCCAGGCCTGACCGGTTTGCAGGTTTGCCGGATCTTCCTTACCCTCCAAGCTGTGGCTGGCAGCCTTCAGACCTGTTGCTTCTAGCTGCAAAACTTTATTCTTCGAACCCAGGCCTAGAGCTGCAGGAACACGCCTCTGTGGCACCTGAGCCTTTCCCGCTCCCCGGCTGCCCTTTAAATGGGTCTTCTTTTGGAGCCAGGTTCCTACTGTACATCCCCGCCTGGAACTTGAGGCATCTGCCTCCCCCAGGCTGGCGCTACACACACGTGCTCCAGAAAACCAACCAGAACTTTATTGAGAAGTTGTCATCCTGTGTAAGCTGCAGAGCTGCAAAGCATGCATAGTAGGGTACACAGGAGTGTGTCTGTAACCAAGACCATCCTGAGCTGCAGAGCGAGCTCAAGGCCAGACTCTCTGAAGCCACGCTCAGAAAAACCAAGGACGAAGGAAGAAAGAAAAGCAAGGAGCCTGAGGTCTTCAGAAAGCTTCATGCCCGGAGCCAGGCACCCACACCCCGGCAGTGGGCATCTCTGTCACCCTCTTCCCGTCCATCCCACGTAACCACTGACCTGCTGCCTGTCTTTTCAGACCAGTTTGCATTTTCTAGAGTTTTCTGTGGATGCGCTGACACATCTTTCGGGCCTGGCTTTGCTCACTCTGGCTTTGAGGAGAGACCCTGTTCCGACTGAACACAGCTCAGCTCGGGAACAGGCCAGGGAGCAATGCATCTCTGTGTCTGGGCCTGCGTTAGTGGAGTTTTTCTGCAAGGATGCCTGTCATATTTTGCAGTTAATACATATTTCTTAATGAGAAGCAGGAATAAGTTATACTCTTTTTTTTTTTCCAAAATCTGTAACCTTGAATCCCAGCCTCTTACTCTTCCACACAAACCTCAGCAGTAAAGAGCGCTGAGGCGTCGTGGAAGAAGCGCAGTCCCTTCGGCACTGTGGATGAGTAGCCTCAGACACGGCACAGCGGCTCCTTAACTCTGTTATGTGTATTACTATAGGTCTGATTACTGTTTAGTGATGGTGATTGACAGGCTCTAATTCTTTAGCCCAGACCTATCTGGGATTTGCTGTATAGTTTAACTGGCCTCCTGCCTCAGCTTCCAAAGTACTGGGACTTAACAAGTGTGAACCGCCAACCCAGTTACAATTTGTGAGTTTGCTTTTGTTTATAATATTTTTGGTTTGTTTGTAAAGTTGTTTATTCATTTATCTGTGGAGGTGAGAGGACAGCTTTCCGGAGTCTGCTCTTGCCTGCTGCTGAGTCCCTGGACTGAATCCTGGTGGTCAGGCTTGACGGCGAGCACCTTTGCCCCCGGGCCACTTGATCAGTCTGGCTGGCATTCTGAACCCTTATCAAATGTCTTACAGAGCTAAGCTCTGGCTCTGCGCTTTCAGCCTTCCAGGAGTAGGTAAGGATGGAAGGTCATGCCAAGACCAGAGGGATGAAATTCTACAGTGTCCAGAATTTGTATGAAAAGATCTCCCACAAGCCAAGCATAGAGTATATTGTGGGTTATCTCAGGACTTGGGAAGGAGAAGCAGGTTTTCCGTTAGTCTGAGGCTGGCTGATCTCAAAACAAAAACTCCAGCAAAAGAGTAGCCGGGGCAGACAGAGTACATGTCTGCCCGTGAGGTCCTGGGAAGGGGACGGGGAGGCTCTCTCTCGCAGCCCAGTGTGCTTGAGAATCACCAGTGCAGGCAGACTACAGAACTCCCCAGTTCTCTCTGCTGGGATCTTGTGTAAGGATCAGAAAATTCGTCATTTCCAGACCGCCGTGCCTCAGACAATAAACCAAGGGTAATTTTAGGCTCAAAACAAAGCTCACCTCAGTTCTTTCTCCTCAGCACAGGGCAAGCCCTGAATAAGCAGCTTGCTTTGGGGTGTCCACGAGACAGCGAGCCCATCAGTGCTGACTGATGTGTCAGGAGCCACGTCTGACGGGAACTCAGAGGTTTCCTTTGATAATGAGCAAAGAACAGAGAAAAGGAAATGTCTTTCTTCTGAAAGGCTGCGTTTAGGTTTCTGGGAGCATTCCGGATATAGGAAGTTCTGTTCTTCCCTGCTTTATGCTGGAGACGAAACGCCCCCCCCCCAACACACACCCTGCTCTCTGCAGAGCAGAAAGCGCTCTGAGCCATCTCTCCAAGTCCCACAGTGCATCGAAGACTGTCCTCCAAGTCGCTGTGTAACTGAGGACCTGGAGTCATCCTCCCGGCGAGGTCTTCCAGCCTCACCTTCCGAGAGCTGGGAGAGCAAGTGCCCTCCGCCACACCCGGCCAAGTGCCCTGAATTGTGAGCGAAAGACCTTCCACACCACTAAACAATGAGCCAAGCTAGGCCGGCAAAGGTCGCAGACGGGAGGTCAACGTTTACCAGGTTTCTGGGCAGACGCAGCCATCCACCTGCTGTGCTGTCCCGCCGCAGGTCCCTAAGCGGCGGGGGGGGGGGGGTGGGGGGGGGGGGGGGGGGGTGGGGGTGGTGGTGAGTGCCACACGCCAGAAGTCGAGGCGGGAAGACGGAGATGCCGAGGCCGTTCTGGGCCACATGGGAGATGCTGTTCACTTGCTCTGTAGCCCAGGCTGGCCTGGAGCTTGAGAGCCTCCCCACCAGCCTCAGCGTCCCTATCAGGGATTGCAGGCGCATGACAACAAGATCTCTAAGGGTGTGTTCCAGTCAACTCTGCACTGTGGTAAACGCCTGGGACAAGCCACTTAAAGGAAAGAAAGGTTTGCTCTGCTTCCTGGTTCCTGGGTCTCACACCATAGCTACGAGGCCGGGGTGAGGGAGAAGGCTTTGGCGGTGCACGTGGCTGACCAGAGCTGCCGGCTTGGCTTCACTGTGGCTGGGAAGCAGACAGGAAGCTCAATCTTAGGACTGTTAAGCTGTGAATTCGTAAAGGAGTTAGCCCAGCTGAGCACTCTGATACAAGGCCTATACACAAGCCACTGGGGGTGGGGCGGGGCGGTGAGGCAGCCTGGCAAGTTCAAGGCCAGCCGGGTCACCCAGAAATCGGAATTCACAGATGGACCACGAGACAAACAGAAGTGTGACAGAGCTGAAACAACTTTACATCCTTTCATGACTCATGTGTCCTTTTGCCTACATTCTGTCCTTTCTATCACTTTATTTTATCCTGTTTGGTCTCCTTTCTAAATTTTAGACTTTACTCATTTTCAAGGAGGAGAGGGACTTTGTAAACTGAAAATATTCCCTTTTCCCCTCTGTTTAAAACAGTATCAAGCCATCAAGTCATCCTTTCTTCGTGCTATGTGATATGTGAGCTGGGTTGTCATTTCTTTGTCTTGCAAAGTCTAATAGCTCTCTCGGGGGAGGAGACGAGAAGGACACTGGATTGCCAGTGCCCCGTCAGCTGAACAGTGGCTTTCTTAGCACAGCTTGACTATTTTAGTATCTAGAAATGTGGTCGAATATCGGAGGCAAACCTCAGCATGTGATTTACAGCCCAGGCTCGCGCTCTGCAGTCCCACACCCTTTGCGATCTGTGTCGTCATGGGCATGTTGTTCGTGGGAGAAGAGATTTCGCCAGCCTCCAGGATACCCGGCACCAGGCTTCTCCATCTCTCACTCGCATTACCGCCATCCTGACCCTCATGCAAGCCCAGCCTGGCTTTTCCAAGTCCTGGTGTAGCAATCCTCCCTCTCCCACCTTTTTTCTTCTTAATGTTCGTCATATCAATTAAAGGATAAAATGACACCTTCTTTAATACTGTGGGGTGAAGATTAACCCAAAACAGACGATGAAAAGATTTGAAGCGAGACCAGCTTTCTCTCAGATTCTTAACCCTGTGTCAGTCCCTTTGGGGTTACATAAATAACCCTTCCCAGGGTGGTGTCCCCTTTGGACGCAGTCCTCAGGCTTCAGGTATTTCTCTCTTGAATTTACCATTGACTGGAGCAGGGTTGTTCCCGAGATCATCCTCACACCTAGCTGTGGACGGGCCCTCGGCCTGGGCTGAGCACCCTTCTACCAGCCTTTGATGGAATGTACCCAGTGCACCTTGAGGACTGCTGGGACTCATGCCCAGCTCTGGAATGATGCTGACTCCTTGAAAGGCCTGCGCTTCCCTGTCAAGTGGGCCATAAACAGCGGCTGAAAAAGCCTTGGATCTCAGGGGGGTGGTGGTGCACGCTTTAATACCAGCACTCGGAAGGCAGAGGCAGGAGGATCTCTGTGAGTTCAATGTCAGCCTGGTCTATTGAGAGAGTTCTAGGGCAGCCAGGGCTACACAGAGAAACCCTGTCTCAAGAAACAAAACAAATGAACAAACAAATGAGAAAATTTTGACTTAAGATCACATTGGGAAAAATTGTCTCCCTTACCGGATTGGCACAGGAGCTTTCTGGTCCGTGCCCTGGCCTCCTCAGGCCTGAGAACAGAATAAACAGGGCCCCTGACATCCGTAACTCCACGCTGTTCTAATGTACTCAGAAGAGGCCCCAGAGGTGCATTTTAAAAATGCCTCTGCAGCATCTCGTGTCCACCTGTGGATCCTACCATGACCTTCACATGCTCAGCTTTGCGGAGCAGCTGGGCAGCGTCAGAAACAAGCTGATCCATCCCTCCCTCACGTCGGACCAGGTGGCCAAGTCTGCGTCCGGGAGACCACGGTGAGGTGTGTGCCCGAGGAGCATTTTCTCAGCTTGGTCTGTCTGTGGTCTCCGAGGGTGCTGGGTTAAACATGGGAAGCCGTTTGTCATGACGGTGTCCCCCGCCAGGCACACCAAGGCGTGTGGATCCCTGGGGAGGCAGGGATCTTCTCTGCTTCGAGAAGGCGATGAACGCGTCCTTCGTGTGAAGGATGAACTTCCTTTAGATGCTGAGGTCAGCAATGGGAACTTTTCTCAACGCTCTTCCTAAAGTATGGTTAAGAAAAAGGAAAAGCGTGTGTCAGAGAGATGGCTCAGAGGGTGAAGGAGCTTGCCACTGAGTCTTAAGACCCGAATTCAATCCCTGAGAACCGCATGATGGGAAGAAAAAGCAAAACTCCTGAAAGTAATCTTCTGACCGTCACTGAGGCTCTGTGTGTGTGCGCACACGTATGTGTGTGACATAAATAAAGCTGAAGTATAACAAAAGGAAGAAGAAAAAGCAGAGGGAGCTCTAGGAAGAAAGAAGAAAGAAAGGAAGAAAGACAGAAAGACAGACAGCTTGGGCTGTGCTTGGCTGCGGAGACCGCCAAACACCTGTGAGGCTCTGGTACAGGAAAAGGGAAGCCAGGAGTATGGCAGAGAGCTGCAAACCTGTGATCCCACTAAGGACCTGAAGTGGGAAATCTGCCTGAGTTCAAGGTCATCCTGGCCTGTACGCTGAGTACAGCATGGACCAGCATGGGTTACACAGCGAGTTGCTGTTTAAAAAAAAAAAAAAGAAAGAAAAGAAAAAACAAACAACAACAACAAGAAAAAACAGGAGGTACAGGTTAAGAGCACTGTCTGCTCTTCCAGAGGTCCTGAGTTCAAGTCCCAGCAACTGCCCAACCATCTATCATGAGATCTGGTGCCCTCTTCTGGTATGCAGGTGTACGAGCAGATTGTGCACTCATCCACATTAAATAAATAAACAAACAAATAAATAAATAAATAAACAAACCTTTAAAAAAATAGAGTCAGACAAGATGGCATACATTATTCTAGCCCGTGGGAAGTAGAGGCAGGAGGACTGGGAATTCAAGGCCATCCTCAGCTATGTACCAAATCTGAGGCTAGCCTTCTCTGTCTATATAAGATCATGTCTTAAAACAAAAATAGCAACACCGGGCATGATGGAGGACACCTTTACTCCAGCAGAGGGAGGCAGAGGCAGGCAGAGGCAGGCAGAGGGAGGCAGAGGCAGGCAGAGGGAGGCAGAGGCAGGCAGAGGGAGGCAGAGGCAGGCAGAGGGAGGCAGAGGGAGGCAGAGGCAGGCAGAGGGAGGCAGAGGGAGGCAGAGGCAGGCAGAGGGAGGCAGAGGCAGGCAGAGGCAGGCAGAGGGAGGCAGAGGCAGGCAGAGGCAGGCAGAGGGAGGCAGAGGCAGGCAGATCTCAAGGTCCACCTGGCCTACAAAGTAAGTTCCAGGACAGCCAGGGCTACACAGAGAAACCAGTCTCAAAAATCAAAAACAAATCATCATAAGAAATAAGCAAGTAAATGGATGAACCCCACTTCTTAGGCCAGAGCCATCTAATCTAATCTAATCATGATCTAACCCCAAAGGCTCTTCCTGCTGATCTGGAGACCAAGCGCACGAGTCCATCAGGACAGGGCTGGTTCAACCTCAGCAGTGGACAGAAGTGTTTCCCCTCAACTGACAAATGTTTCTTGGGACCAGCATTTACAGTTTCGAGTTACAAGGCGACAGTTTGGCAACAGCTGTGGCTCACAGACCCGAGGTGTCTGTGAAAAGCTCCTGCCAAAAGGAGTGACAGGCTGAGCACCCAGCAGAGCCAGGTGGGCTCCCAGCCATCTAGCACCCCAGCCATCCGGCCCTCCCCCGGCCACTGCTGCTCAAAGGACAGGGACAGGCAGGTCCTTGGCCCCCTGCGGCTGAGGATAAGGAGCGCATTGGAGCCCCTGCTGGGCTGAGAGGGAGGAACTAGAAACCAGGCCGCCCCAGGGGACTCGGTCCCCAGCTGCACAGCAGGTGGGAGCCCTCACTTTGCTCACTTTCCTACTTGCTGTCTGTCTGAGAAGTGGCCCTGCAGCCCCGAGCACACTAGGATCGCAGGGACCGCTTCTGCCTACCCCAGCCTCTCGCCTGTGGTCTCCTTCAGAGATGGATCCTGTCCAGGTCCTGCTGACGGACAGCAACTCCCTCTCAGCAGCACCCCAAATTCTCTACATTCCAGGGAGGGACTTATCTCAGTCTCCAGATGCTTGGGAGGAGGGAGCAGCATTCCACACACGTCAGAGAGTGGACAGAGGAAGGTGCCCTACGGAAGGCCACTGCGAGGCTCCTCTGCCCCTGGGACCACAGGAGCCAGCCTTCTCAGGCAGGGCTCAGAGGCCACCGTCCCTCACACCTCTTCCATCTCCTTTTCTCCCTCACAACATTCCTCCCTCTGCCAACACAGTAAGCCAGTTCAGGCTGAATTAAAGGCATAAAAGCAGGTTTTTCTGGGGCAGCTCTGGGGCGGGTTCACTGGTCTCAGAGAACGGGGCCAGGGAAATCGCCATGCAGACAGGGAGACAGGGCAGAGGGGAGGGAGCATACATACATATACATACATACATACACACACATACATACAATATAGATACACATATATACACAATATATACATGTAATATATATGTACAATATATATACATACATACAATATATATATATATACATATATATTAGGAGCAGAAGATAAAGTTAAGGAGTTTAGGGAGAAAATTTTTTTCTTACGTGTACCTTTGAAACTTTAGGCCTGTGGCCTTGGTAGCTGGGGGGGGGACCTCACCCTCTGGAATAGCCAATAGGCGGGTCTGTCAAGAGCCTGTCCTGCTCTAGCAGAGGACAAGAGACAGCTTCCTGACCTGCCCCTCCCCCACCCTACCCCCAAAGCTGCTCACTCCAGATCCAGGGGATCTGAGGCCCTCCTCAGGACTCTGAGGGTGCAAACCCATACACATGTATATATAACGAAAAATAAAATAAAATAATTTAAAGCTGCCTTTAGGACTAGTGCTACGGTGAATGTCTGTATTCATTCCCAGCCTCTTGGGAAACTGAGGCAGAAGTTCAAAGTCAGGCTGCAGAACCTAGTGAGACCCTGTATCAAAAAAGACAGAGAGCAGCTACAGCAGTGCAGGGCCTGGGCGCAGAGCAGGTAGCACTCTTCATCAGAGTTCTGCTCCCTGGCACCAAGCCTTCCTCAGACACCACGGTGGCCCAGACCCTCATCACAGCTCTTGGGAAGTGGGGTCAGGAAGATTCAAAGTGCAGGTGTCATCCTGCACAGTTTAGCTAGCCTGTGCCACATGAACTTGGTCCACAGCCACTACCAGCAGCAGCGGCAGCAGCTAAGTTTTCCGGCTGGAGACCACGGATTCGTGAGCGGCCAAGTGAGTGAAGCTAATTTATCTCGTCTTTTCTTCAGCCCTTGCTCTCCGCACTCCACCCTTCCCAGCCAAGAGAAAGGACTTTGGACTCCCTTTGCCTAGGAGGCCGGAGCTGGGAGCCCCACACAGGCTGCTGTCTGGAGCCTGGAGCAAGTCTTGTGAGGGCCACATGGTGGGAAGTATGTATGCAGGGCTTTGGGGGCAGGCAGAGAGGAGAGTCCTGGGGCTGGGGAGCGAGAGGTCGTGAACTGTCCCTCGGTCCACAGCCCGGACCAGCTCAAGGTCCAGCAAGAGCTCAGAGGAGGCCAGTGAGGGAGCAGGACGGAGGGAATGCCCGGGCGCTGTACCCTGGCGTGGCCTCCTGGGCCCACAAATAGCCCCATGCAGAGGCGTCCGTGCCACCAGGGCACCTTGGGGGCTTGGCAGGAAGGACACCATGAGCTTGGAATGGATGGGCATGGGGAAGAAGTCCAGGCTGATGTGGCCCACACAGACCGAGGCTGGAGTAGAGAGGTGGCTGCCTGGCTCAGCGGGGCTCAGGAGCCTGGAGGCCGTCCCTGGGCCCTCCTCAGATGTGTGGACAAGGCCAGGAGGCACTGCCTGCTCTGTTCCAGCCCTTTTGCTCTGTGCTCTGCTTCACGCAAGCTTGGCTGTCCTCACAAGTTATTTCACTTTGGGATTAGGTCTCACCATGAAGCCCCGGCGGGCCTGGGGCTCACAGCAGTCCCCTGCCTCAGCGTCTGAGCTCTCGCTGGCTTTGTGCAACCCTGCCACAAAGGTGCCAGTTTGACAGCATGATTGGCATGTGAGAGTCTGTGAACCATTTCTTCTGCTCGCTATTCTGTGACTGTGCTCTGCTTTACCAATCCTAAGAAAGAGCCAAGCGTGCTGGAGCCGGTCTAGCTGCCAGCTTGTGGGAGGCAGAGGCAGAGGGATCGCCTGGACTAGATAGTGAGAGCCTGTATCAAAAAAAAAAAAAAAAATCAGGGAGGATGCCAAGCACCAGAACCCTAGCCCGGCCTCCCATTTCCCAGAAGGCCTCTCTGAAACAGGAACTCAAACAAGCCGCTGTGGTCTGCTTTCTGCTGAACGTGGTGGGATTGGAGAGGAGGGGGGAGGGAGTGGGGGCGGGGGCTTAAACCTCCCTCGCCAGCTACAACCGAAAGCGTTAGGATTTAGAAAACACACAGCCACTGTGGTAATGTATTTAAAATGTGCCGCATACAACAGATGTGGTGTGAAAAGATTTATTGTACGGGGGCAGGGGAGAGACAGAGGGAGACTGCAGACGAGAAAGAAGGGGTGCGGGACATCCCACGAGAGAAAGTCAGAGAGAGCAGGGGAGCGGAGAGAAACTGAGGCAGAGAGAGTGGGCGGGGTGGCAGACAGGCTGTATTGCCATCGCCTGGCCCAGTGGCGACACCAGATATCGTCAGGACCCTACAGGCCCCTGAGGACAGCCCGGTTGAACTGCCTGCACACCAACATAACAGAGATGCAGAGGCAGAGGCAGGTGGGTCTCTGTGTGTTCGAGGCCAGCCTGGTCTACAGAGTGAGTTCCAGGACAGCCAGGGCTACACAGAGAAACCCTGTCTCAAAACAAAACAAAACAAGAAACTACCCGGCATACTGTCCACTGTTTAAGGTTTTGTTTTTTTTTACCTCCGTTCTTCCTCATTCACTTGCTTATTTTTATTTAATTTTTTGTATTAATTTTTTATTCGTGTGTCTGTGTGTGTCCGTGTGAATGAACCCCAGGGGTGTGCATGTGTCCTGGAGACCACACAGGGAGTTGGACACCCTGGAGATGGGGTTACAAGGAGCTTGTGCTAAGAATCAAGCTTGGGTCCGGGGAGAGCATCACGGGATCTTACTCTCCAGCCCCCACATGCTTAGTGTGCTTCCGGCTCCTGCAGAGGACCCAGGTTCAGGTCTCCGCACCCTCCTGTGGTTCCCACCCACCCGTAACGCCTGGTTCCGAGCACCCAGCACGCTCTCCTGGCTTCCGAGAGCAGCAGGCACTCACGTGGTGCACACACGCTCATGCACATAAAATCTTTAAAAAAGGAAAGGGGAGCAGCGAGGGACACCACGAACACGCAGGGAGCCTGGGTGTCCTCTGGTCCAGGCCGCAGCCGCCCCACCGCACCCACCATGAGCTGTGGTTCCGCGCCTCTGTCTGCCGCTGAGACAGCCGTCCAGGCTCTCCCCTCAGGACCATCAAGGGAGCTTCCCACCTCCCGCCCATCGCCTCTTACAATCCGGCAGCACTGTGTTGAACGACGTGGGGCTTTCTAGAAAAGCATGGCATCCGCTTAGCCTTTTCCAGGGGTTTTCTCAGCCGCGTAACCCCGACCGAAGCCTCCGGGGGTCCCCCAGACGTGCTGGGTGGCTTCCAACGCCGTCCTTGCTCGTGTTTTGGCACAGGCTGCGGCGAGCCCTTCTTCCACAGAGGCTGGGCTCGGCCCTCGGTCCTGCTCACCCCAAGCTGCCTCTCTGCCGCCCTCACTGCTCCGTGCGCCCCTCACGTCCTCTGATGGCCTGTGCCGGTCACCCTCCTGAGCCGCAGCGCCTGCTGATCCACCGTGCTCTCTACGGCCCGGGGCAGGCGCAAGGAGAACTGGCCAGTGGCCCTGGGCCTCTTTTTTTTTCGGGGGGGGGGGTTAGACTGGGTTTCTCTGTGTGGGCTTGGCTGTCCTGGCACTCACTCTATAGACCAGGCTGACCTTGAACTCAGAGATCCGCCTGCCTCTGCCTCCCAGGCACTCAAAGGCCTGTGCCGCCGCCCGGCTGGCCCCGCAGCTCTGGACGATGACCCCTTCTGGAGAGGCAGAATTCCTCCCACGGCTCAGCTCCTGCACCCCCTCCCCCGCTGCCCCTGCTGGGCGTGATCCCGAGAAGACCCAGGTGGGAGCCGTTAGCACCCCGTTTCCGCTGCACACTGGCTGTTGCTATGTTACACAACCAGAGCCACGTGCAACCCTGACCAGCCTGTCCAGACCCAAGCTGCCGCCGAAGATCGCCGGTTGGATCCACCAGTTAGGAAAGGTGGACCCTGGCCTTTGTACCGTGAGCACAGAAGGCCCTCTAGGTGCGCGGCGTGGACAGGGCGCCCCCGGGTGGCCGCCTCCCGAACTGCAGGCCCCGCCCTCCGCGGCTCCCACTCTGGGATCGGCCGCGGGACTCAGGGCCAAGTTTCTCTCCTGGCGCTCTCTGTCCTGACCTGACACCCAGTTCCGGGAAGAACCGGCTTCTGGAACAGGCTTGCCCAGGCGGCCCGGGAGACTGTCTGGCTGTGCGGGTTGTCTCGAGCAACTATGAGAAGGCCGCGCGCAGGGCTCCGCCCGCCTGCCGGGCCCTGCCCTGCAAGGGGAGCTGGGGCCTAGGGCTCCTGCTGGGGTCCCGGGCTCCTGCTGGGGTCCCGGGCTCCTGCTGGGGTCCCGGGCTCCTGCTGGGGTCCCGGGCTCAGCCTGGCGACGCCTCCTCCTCTGTGCAGTAGCTGCTCGCGGTTTTTGGTTTTTGTTTGTTTTGTTCTTTTCGAGACGGGGTTTCTCTGTGTAGCCTTGGCTGTCCTGGGCAGCCTCGGACTCACAAAGATCCTCCTGCCTCTGCCTCTTCCCGGTGCTGGGATTAACGCTTTAGTCTCGGGGTCAGCCTCGATTACAAAATACTAAGTGAGAAAATCCCAGAAACAAACAATTCAGGGTTCTAAAAGCTTCCTCGGCTGCACACCGGTATAACCGGTCTATCATTAGCTGTTGCTAATTTGTTGTACCGAGTTAATCAGTTAAGCTAGGTGTGGTGATACATGCCTAATACTAAAACTCGAGAGATAGCGGCAGAAGGGTGAGGAGTTCAAGGCCAGCCTGGGCAACATGAAACCTTTTCTTTAAAAAGTTGGGGGCCGCGGGGCTGAGGCCTGGAGAGACCTCGAAGAGGTCCTGAGCTGGGTTCCCAGCCCACCCTGAGCAGCCCCTACGCCCACAGCACCCGCACTCACCACCCACACACCTAATTTAAAATGAGCTCTCGTAGGTTGGGACAGGCTCCCACTGGCCGGTTCCAGGCATCCCAGCAGCTACAGCTTCCATCTTAAAGACAGGAAGAGAGGCTTTAATCTGGAGCGTTTGTGGGTGTGCATGGCCCGGGAACACACTCACGTTCCCCAAATTCCATGTCCTCCTGGCCAGCCCTGCCACTAACCTACACTTCTCCAGCCCAGCCCCCCTCCCCAGGGCTGCTCTGCCCCCAGCTGTCCTCCCTAGATAGCCCGGCGTTTTGTCTACCCTCTTCCCTCTCCTCACAGGCCTGGCTCAGGGTGCCACGCCTACTCTGGGCTCTCCCGGATGTCCCTGCCTCTGCCTTCGTTCTCCCTTCTATCTGTAATAACCCCCGACACACCTAGGAGCAGTCGTGGTCTTCCTTTATTATTATTATTTTTCATTCACAAAGAAAGTCATAAATCAAGGCAAGTTCAAAACACATTGGTGGGCACAGCAGAGAGGCACATGGAGACGGGGAAAGCTCTTTAAGATGCTGCCTGGTGACAGTCTAAAACGCTTTGTTTGTTTATTTATTGATTTAGTATACAGTGCTTCCCTGAACAGCAGAAGAGGGCACCGGATGGTTGTGAGCCACCATGCGGCTGCTGGGAGCCAACCTCTGAGCCATCTCTGTACCTGTTGCCATTCTTGGTTCTGGGACTGGTGGAAGGCGGTGTTCTGCTGGGTCAGCAGCTCCTGAGAGGTTTCTGTTATCATGAGGAGTTGGTTCAGATAAAGGCTGGAACAAGGACTGGCTGTTCCAGAATGGAAAACCAGCCCAAATGGAGCACTGAGCCTCTGAACCACCGAATCTCAGTCTCCTCACAGGACCGAAATTCCACTGGGCCTCCCGCCTCTGCAGCCACAGAAACTCCCTCCAGGAGCCTTTGCTCACAGCCAGGCACCACTTCAGTTCAGGAATGTTTCCGCTTGGGGCCCCAGGCTGTGATCCCTGCGCCGTTAGGGCAGGCCTTCTGCCTGTGTTGTGTCCAGTCCAGAGTGCTGAGCCTGTGCCTGACAGACACCTCCTCTGGGCCCGCTCCTATGCTGCGCCTGGAAGCCATCACTGAGGACAGCAACACCGGGCAATTTGCTCACTGGGCCTTTAGAACCACCTCAGAAGCACCCTGGCTTCCGAGGGAGGAGAGTTCCCATCACACACACCCATACACACACACACACACACACACACACACACACACACACACACACTGGACATCCAGGGACTCCCAGGGACTGAGCGTTGGGTTGGCACAACCCTCAGAGTCAGAGCTCCTCACCGAGGCCTCCCACCTGATGCAAATGTGGTCTGAGGCTGTTAAAGTGCCTCCAGAGCATGACTTAAAGCTTTGGTTACTGCAGAGACAGATGCTGTGCCTGCCAGCTGGGGAAGCAAGTCAGCAGCGAGAGAGTCAGTATTAAAGAAAATGTCAGCCGGGCAGTGGGGGCACAAGCCTTTGATTCCAGCACATAGAGAGAAGAGGCAGGTGGATCTCTGTGAGTTCGAGGCCAGCCTGGTCTACAGAGCAAGTTCAAGGGCAGCCAGGACTGCACAGAGAAACCCTGTCTCAAAAAACCAGAAGAAAAAGAAAAAGAGAGAGAGGGAGAGAAGGCTCTAAACCCCTCTGTGGGCCTGGTGCACACCTTTAACGCCGTGCTCAGGAGACAAAGGTAGGCGGGTCTCTGAGGATCTGAAGCCAGCTGGGTTATAGGGAGTCCCAGGATAGCCAAAGATACACAGTAAGACTGTCGAAAAAAGAGAAAAAATGGGGGGGGGGTGTGCTAGAGAGATGGGCCAGCAGCTAAGAGCGCTGCTCTTCCAGAGAACCTGGGTTCCACTCCCAGCACCCACACGGCAGCTAACGGCTGTTTAACACTCTGGTTCGGGGTGTTCTGGTATCCTTCCAAAGGCCATGAATACACAGGACACACAGGCTCACAATCAAGCAAAAACATCCATGTATACTAAATTAAAAAAAAAAAATTTTTTTTTAAAGCAAGCAAAAGACACCCAAGCTGAGGCTGGTAAATGGCTCAGTAAGTAAAGGAGCTTGCAGCAAAAGCCTTGCAACCCGAGTTCAAGTCCCAGCACCATACAAACCAGGCATGGGGATGCACTCCTGCCATCCCAGCACCAGGGAAGCAGAAACAGGAGGAGCAGAAGTTCAAGGTCGTCTTAGGCTACTGAGTGAGTCGGGGTATGTGAGACCCCGTCTCAAAATAAATAAATAATAAACCAGGAGCTGGGCGCTGCCTCTCCCTAATTCTCTTTCACCGCCTTCAGAAAAGACGATTACAGACAATTACTTTGCTTGGGCAGTGGCTGGGGGAGCGCACGAATCCCAGCAGGGAAGTCAGTGCCTCTGGCTTCCCTTGCCGTAGCCTCCAGCTCTGTCAATCAGCCCCAAGGGTTATCCCGGGTCAGGAGCCTCCCCTTGCCACATAAAGCTCCTGGACACCTGCCCTGGGGCCTGCAACCCCTCAGGCAGGAGGCAGGGGAGACGGAGCAGCAGGAACACAGAGATGAGCAGAGAACCTGGAAGCTGGTGGAGGCAGAAAGGAGCGGCTAAGAAAGCAGAATGTGGAGGCCAGAGGCCGGTGCAGCAGAGAAAAGAGCGATCGGGAAGATGACTGAGAATTAGGGTATCATGTTCACATCAAAACAAGTGACCGTGGGAATAAAAACAGACAAACAAAAAAACAGGCAGAGAAACAGTGGGACACCCGGACCTTAATCCCAGAGCTAACATCACAACCTGAAAGCACTTTCGTCAAGATCCCCTGATGACCCCCGGCTCCACACACAGGAGGAAATCAAGAACCAGCTCCCCAAAGTTGCCCTCTGCCCTCCGAGACACAGGGCTGCCCAGCTCCCCCACTCCAGACACAAATCGATGGGGAAAGATTACTAGTTGTTTGTGGGGTGACTTTGTGTCTTGTTTTGAAACAGTGTGTCGGGACGCGCAGGCGGCCTCAGAGCCCCTGTGTGGCTGTGGGTCTCTACTTCCCAGTGCTGGCCTGTCAGGCACCGGCTTCCACACCCAGCTGTACAACTGTGAATCTTCTAGTCTCACTCTTCTATCAGTTGGCAGTCTGATGGTAGAGAGGGTTTCCCGTCCCAGGGTTGAGTGAGTCACAGTTGTGGTGGAAGGGAACAGCAGGACCCTTATTCTACACGGGTGGCAGGATGTGAGGAAACCGAGCCCTCTCCCGGCCTCCGGGGTCACCGTGTGCAGCAGTGCATGGACATACAAGCCACGAGCACCCACAGGCAAGAAACGACAGGAGAAAGTGAAGACAGGGAAAACTGAGGGCCACGGGGGAGGGAGGGAAGCCCCACACACCAGGATCTCATTTGCTCCTTCCTGCTGAGAGTCAAGACGAAGCCACACCCCCGGGAGCCGGGGTTATAAAGAGGACTCAGCATGCTCGAGCCAACAAACGAGGGAATGGACAGATGGCCCGGAAATTAAGGGCACTGGCTGCTCCTCAGAGGACCCCGGTTACGGCACCCAAACGGTGGCTCACAACGGCCTGTACTCCAGGCCCAGGGGCCCAGTGTCCTTTTCTGGCCGCTGTGGGCACCAGCTCTACATATAATATGCATGCATACATTCGGGCAAAACACTCATCACATGTTTTAAAATACGCTCTCACTATATAGCCTTGGCTGGCCTAGAACTCACTACAGAGACTAGGCTGGACTCAAACTCAGAGATCCATCTGCCTCTGCCCCACCCAAGTGCTGGGATTAAAAGTGTGTGCCACCAAACCCAGCATAAATTAAAAAGTTTTAAATCCCAAACAAAAACAAATGAACGGCGCTCCCTCGAGGTGAGAATGTTTATGACCTTGAAGGCGTGGTGTGAGTCTGTGTGCTCCTCTAATCCTCAGGAGCCACGCATCTTGGGTTTGGATTCTGGGCTTTTTACTGGCCTGGAAATAAGGGATGAGGCTGAACAGACAGCCACAGAAATCCTCGGATCCCTGTCTCTCCGGTGCTGGGATTACAGGTGGATACCAGCACCCTCAGGTGTTTGTGTTTGGGGATCTGAACTACGACTTCTTTAGGCTGATCTCTGGCCATTTTGACTTTCCCATCACAGTTATCGATTTTAATCACATTCTCTCTCCATCCAAACCTGTGCACAACAGGTCGTCCCTCTAAGCCCCGAAGAGCCCCTGCTGGGTTCCAGCTCGCCTTTGAGGGGCCAAAAAACAAAATCAGAAAGCTTGGGAACAATTCGGCGGTGGAGCCCAGGCCTCAGGTGTGTGAGGCCCAAAGCACAAGAATAAAGAAGGAAGGAGGATGGAAGCAAAGGATGGAGGACAGACGGAGGAGGGTGTGACCGGGCAGGACCGGGCAGAGGTGCCTCTCTCCTGTGTTCTTGCTGAAGCCATGTCAGGTTTAGCTAGAACTGGATCTCCTTGGTGGAGAATCCCATGGAAAATTACCCATCTCTCTTCCAGGAACCCAAGGTCAGGAGGGCCTCGATAACTTATCTAGCTTCCGTTAAACTGCCAGCTTGTGCAAACCTCCTCCTCCACCTACTCGTCAGAGCTGCTGAATGAGGTTCCAGGACCTGGTTTCTACCTTCAAAACCCTTGCGTTATGCACACACCTAGGTCACACCGAGGCCCCTGAAAACCTGGGTGTAGACCCAGCGGCTGGAATAGACTCTCAGTCGGATATAACTGCATCTGAGAGGCCATCTCAGACAGGCTCCGCGTAACAGAAGGAGGATCTGAGAAAGGCAAGAACTCTTATTTCTCTAGACAGGGACTTGTGTACGTCAGGGTGGTCTCAAACCTGCCATGTAGCCACAGACGGCCTTGAACTTCCTCTCCCCTGCCCCACATCTGAGAGCAAGGTTATGGCCGTGTTATCACATCCTCTGTTTGTGGTGCTGAGAGTCAGGGAGTGATGGAAGCCACACAGGGACCAGCTGAGCCTCAGCCCCACAGAGACACAAACAAAGCCCCCTTCTTGATAGCCCACACCCGACAGACGTGTTCACGCGTGGCCAGAAGCAGCCTGGCCGACCCTCAGGAGTCACTCCAGTCACCCTGAGACTGGCCAGCACTTCTCGGAATCCAGTGCACTGCCCCCTTCATTCAGTCAAGGTTTAGCAGAGAGAAGGTCACAGCAAGGAAAGGCACTGGTTCGGAAGGCGTCGGGACCCAGCCATGCCTGGGGCAGTGGAGTGGAAGCTGAGGTCCTTAAGGCAATTTAGCAGCTATTAAAGAGCTCTTAATGGTTGTCCAGGTGGCTCAGGCAGGAAGGCTCTGGCCACCAAGCTGATAATCTGAGTTCAGTCCTCGGAACCCTCATGGGCAAAGGTGAGAATTCACTGGGCCTTTTACCTGCACACCTGCACACACACACACACACACACACACACACTAGAAATAGATGAAAAACAAACAAACAAACAAACCTGATTTTAAAAATGTGGCCTTGGTATTAGCGATAGGCCTTTTTTTCCCTTACGTAAGTGTTGGAGTTCAGGTGATTTGACCCCTGCATGACAGTGTGGGAGCCTTTCCTTAACTGAAGGACTGTCAGAGACCAGGGCTGCACAGAGAAACCATGTCTGGGAAAACCTAAAACAAACAAACAAGAAAAGTTGCAGTGCGGCAGCTGTGGCTAGATGCAGAAGATTGTGAAAACTGCCTGGTGTCTCGGGCCAAAGGGCAGAGCAGCCAGCCTCTGGCCCAAGGGTGTGGAGCTCTGGGTTCTGGCTTCTAAAGCCTGAAGGAATGGGCCACAAGTAAGCCTTAGGCACCCAAGGGCTGGAACTGCCAGTTCTAGAGTTTCCCCTCCCTACCCACAATTCCTAGCCAAGTAGAGCCAAAGGTCTCCAGTCAGCCTACCGAGAACATTAACCGCAGTCAAATACAGGGAGTCTGTCCTCTTCCTCCCAGGGGCGTTTTATGCTTGGACGGTAGGGTTCTTCAGAATGAGCCTCAGAGAAGGGTTTATTTGTTTATTTATTTACTTACTTATGTACTTATTTTTCGAGGCAGGGTTTCTCTGTGTATCCTTGCCTGTCCTGGACTCAATTTAAAGACCAGGCTGGTCTCCAACTGACAGACATTCGCCTGCCTCTGCCTCCCCAGCTGCTGGGATTACAGGCGTGCACCACCGCACCCGCCAGTGTTTCTTTATTATTTAATTTTAAAATTAAATAATTAAAATAAAATTAAAAAGAATGTTTTAGGAGTTGGGGAGACTGCTCAGAGGTTAGGAGCACAGGCTGCTCTTCCAACTGCAGCTCCAGGGGATCAGATCGCCTCGAGCGTGGATCACAGAAGCAGTGGTCCGAAGTCGAGTCTCTCCATACACTGTGAGGTCTCTGGGGACTGACCTCAGCTCCTCCGGCTTGGAGGCCGCAACAATGTCTTGTAGCAATGCTACAGTTGCTACAATTGCTACAAGACATTGTAGCATTGTACAATGCTAAACAGGGTGGTCTGACCACTGAGCTTTAGCTCCAATAGGCCCACCTTCCCCGCAACCCCCACCCCCCTTTTGTTTTGAGACAGAGTTTCAATGTGTATCCAAGTTTGGCTGGCCTGGAACTTGCTCTGCAGACTGACGGCCCTCCTACCCAGCCCCGCCCCCACCTTTTCCCAAGCGCTGGGAGCAGAAGCCTGGGCACCACCTCCGGCTCTCCAGCCCTTTACCTGCACCTTTAAAATGCTTCTATTGTTTTTAACTGTGTGTACCTGTCTGTCTATGCAGCGACACACATGGGGGTGGTGGTGAGGCATGGAATGCCCCGGGAGCGGGGTTACAGGTGACCGAGAGGCGCCGGATGTGGGTGCTGGAAACCAAAGCCTGTCCTCCGAAGGAGCGGCACATGCTCTCAACCACTGAGTCAGGCTCCCGCCCTTGCTTCACTTTTCCTTTTGAGACAGGGTCTGCTAAACTGCCCAAACCGGACGCGAACTGGCTGACCTCTAAGGCCAGGCACTCCTTGGCCTCAGCTTCCAAAATCCCAGGCCTGCACCATAACGCCCACCAAGGAAAGGGTTTCAAACCCTCACCACCGTGCGGAGGGGCGGAAAACCACACTGACGGGCCCAGGCGCTGGAATGCGGTCTTTGGTCAGCATCTCTGGTCCTTTGTCTTTTGTTTCTGAGCAACCATCTCTGCCTCTCCTCCTTGACTCAGGTCTGCCCCCTGGCGGCCACAATAAATCAGAATGTACCTTCGTGAGCGGGGCCTCTGCAACAGTGTAATACTGATGTCTTCTTTCCAGAGTCGCCCCTTCCGGATCAGCTCCCCACATCCCGGAGCTTTCAGCCCGTCCTGTCTGGGTCCCTGGGGCAGCTTGGTCTTGGAGCGAACAAAACTGGTTACGATAAAATAAAAGAAGTGGCTGGGCCTGTAGCAGAGCTGGGAGAGTGCCTACCCACCAGGCCCGGAGCCCTAGCACCGGGCAAACCCAACCCAACGGGCCCCCTGCAATCCCAGCATAGGGAGGCAGGGGGACCTAGGCTCCTCTAAGCCAGTGACTCCCAACCCGTTACCACCCTTTCACAGGGCTGGTTCCCACCCTTTCACAGGGCTGGTTCCACCCTTTCACAGGGCTGGTTCCCACCCTTTCACAGGGCTGCCGCAGACGGTCAGAACACACCGGTATTTACACACAATGAATAACAGTGGCAAAATTAGCTATGAAGCAGCAATGAAGATGACCTCATGGCTGGGGTCAGGACAACATGAGGAACCCTATTAAAGGGTCTTGGCATTAGAGGGTTGAGAACCGCTTACCTAAGCTCTACCCTGGGCTAGAGGAGACCCTGACTTTAGAAAGAAAGAGGCCTGAGATGGCCGCGCATTTACCAGCACCTGCTGCCTGCCCTTGCCGAGCGCCAGCTCCGAGCTGCGGCTCACAACCGCCCAGAGCCCCAGGGCTCCTCCGGCCTCTCGCGGACCCTTCCCGCAGCGGCTTTCACCTGCGTGTTCCCACACAGCGACACCACCACTACAAACAGCCGTTTTTAAGAAGGAACGAGAGAGGGGGCCTTCCTCAGACTCCAGGTTTGCTGTCTTCCGGAGAGGCCGAGCGGACCTGAGCCCTCCAGCGTCCGGAAGGATGGCAGGATCTGGCCGGGAAGGGGAGGACCGGTGTGAGCACCCCCCCCCCCAGGACAGAGCGCCACGGCTGCTCTAAGCCACGGCTAACCACGTGGCACTGCGGAGAGGCCCGAGGGCTGCGGCAGGCGGGGAGAGCAGAGCTGCGGCAGGCGGGGTCCACCCTCTGCCAAGGTCCCGAGGACAAACACGGCTCCACCAAGGTTCACGGTGGGGGCCCAGAGCACAGGAGGGGGCTCCCGACAGAACCTCAGGGGTGAGGGCATCCATAACCGGCTCCCCGGTTTTCCCTGGGCAGACACTAGTCCTCCCCGGCCGGGGGCAGTGAAAGCCCCTGGACACTCAGCCGAGGCTCCCCACGTTTCCCAGCCCTCCCTGGCCAACGACAGGCTCGGCTGGGAGGAGCCTTCTGCCAGAGACACAGGTCGGCAGCCTTAGCCCGGCTGTGGCGAAACCTTGAGAAGAGATGCAGGATGGAGTTCTGTGAGTGGCACGGCAGCACGCCGGCGTCCCGGCGCCGGGAGAGGAGGCAGGGGCCTGCGAACCAGGTTCAGGACTGCGGCCTGGGCCGCACAGCGTCCAAACCAAACCAGAGGCGGCCACCGGGGGGCGCTGGGAGCTCACCACGGACAGCTCCCAGCAGCGCTGTTTCCCGCTGTCCTCGGGTCCTCTAGACGGTCCGGACCCGCCGGCTTGGCGGACCGGGCTCCACCTTTCTCCGTGCTCTGCCGTCTTAGCTTGGATTTTTATTGTGACCGAAAGCAGCCTGAGGAGGAAGGGGTTTGTTCCATCCTTACATCGCGGGGGAGGGAGAGTGAGCGGGGGAGGGGAGAGGGACAGCCGAGACCTCGGAACCTCGCTCACCCGGCCTTCTCACGCGTTGAGACCCCCTGCCCCGGTGGCCCCACCCGCTATGGGCTGGAGGCTCCAATAGGGCCTTGCCCACGGGCCAGTCTGGTGGGGAGCATTTTCTCAGCTGAGGTTACCTCTGCCAACGCCAGCCCTGTCTATGTCAGGTGTGACACAGACAGCTAACCAGCGCGCGGTCCGAAACTCCCCAGTTCCACCCCTGTGAAGCGAATGGAGAAACGGGGAAGCGAGCCCCAACCAGGAGGAAGTGAGGCAGATTCAGCGGCCCCGTCCTGTCCGGTTCCATTTGTTTTATTTTATTTTACTTTTTGGGATAAAGGTCTCATGCAGCCCAGGCTAGCCCCAAACTCACTACGTAGCTAAGGCTGACACCCTCCAGACCGCCTGCCTCTGCTTCCCAGGCGCTGGGATTGCAGGTTTGGGCCCCCGGGGTCAGGCGTACCCTGTGGACACAGTCTACCCAGGTGTGGCTGGCTGTGTAGAGGAATCTTAAGTTGAGTGGATTCCCCTCCCCCAGGCCTCCTGGGCTGGCTTTACGGGTTTCTCCTCTGTCGTCACCTGTGCTAAAGCTTCACCCAGACAGGGCCAGCGAGCACCCTTCCCACCTCCCCGCTCAGCCTTCCCAAGGGTGGTGAGCAGCAGTGCCTGAAACCTGCTCCAGGATGGAGCCAACCTGTGAGGGGCCGAGCAGGTCAGGCTGGCCATAGGCGTTCGTGGGGGGGGGGGCGAGCAGGTCAGGCTGGCCATAGGCATGTGTGTGCGTGTGTGCTCGTGTACTTTGCTCGTGAGAAGACCCACCCACTGTGGGCCACACCAGCCCCGAGGCAGGAGATTCAGGCCCCTCTGTTCCTGGTGGCCCCTTCTCTCAAGCTCTGTGATCTCCTTGCTGTGGTGGACGGCAGCCTGCGGTGTGCGCTAAAAGCAGCCTCCTCTCCAAGTTGCTTTTGTTGGGTATTTTTATCACGGCAGCGGGAATGAAACCAGGGCTCGCTGGCTGGGCCCTGAAACCACACTAGACTCTCTTATTATCTCTGAGGTTTCCTAGACCTCAGAGAGTCGCTCTTGCTCCAGGCTGATTACTTCCCCTTGCGTGAGCCTGTGCGTGTGTGAACAAGCCCACACATGCTGTGGACCCCAGAGGCGGAGATCCAGGATCTCGTCACTCTCCACCTTTTTTTTTAATTGATTTTCAGTGTGAGTGTGCACGTGTGTGTCGGCCAGAGGGGAAGTCACTGGAGTGGGTCCTCTGCTTCGAACATGTAGGTTCCTGGGAAAGGCCATCAGGCGTGGCTTTCCTAACGAGCCTCCTTACCGGCCTCTCCAGCTTGTGTGCTTGGGGCAGCATCTCCAGGTACAGAGCTTGCTGTTTTAGCTGGACTGTCTGCCCAGCAAGCTCCGGAGATCTGCCCATCTTCAGCCCCTGCTGGGGTCATGGGCGCAGCTTTTACCTAGATGCTGGGAGTCTGAATTCACCCCGTGATGGTGAAATGGCATCCCCAGGGCCACCTCTCCATCCACTTCCTCCTCCTCAGATTCTAAGCACTCCTCTGCTGGCCTCCTTCCTCTCCTTCCTGCTTTTAAAAGCAAAGCAGGTTCTGTTTTGTTTGTTTTCCACTTTCCCTCAGCATCTCAGAGAGGTGCAGATGCAGATGCTGGAGGCTGCAGAGAGCTTGCAGTGCTGTGCCACCCCTCAGAGCTGCATCTGTCCCTCCTGGCAGAGCTGCAGGCAGGGAAAGGGACCGCAGCCTCGAGGCCTGTCGGGCCCCACGGTGATAGCTAGAGCTGTTGTACCCCTCTTGGCTCTCCATGCGCCTCAGCGCCACACCCCCGAGTCTGCCACAGTCTGGGTGCCCCTCTTTCCTCTCTGGCACATCCCAGTGCACCTTCAGCTCCACTGCCAAAACAACAGCGCTTTGGAGACTTACTGTGTATCACAAACTGCTGTGGTCCATTGGGGCCCGCGGTCTGTCCTTGTCTGTCTGTCTGTCTGCTGTCTTCATTTCCACAACCACTTCCTCTCCAACCTCTGAACCTTCCCAGAGGTGCCTTCCTGGCTTGGACAGGCACCTTGTTTCCCACACATCTGAGCGCTGGGCCTGCCATCGCCTGCCTGTCCACCATGCCACCTCCAACCGG
Organism: Rhombomys opimus; assembly: GCA_010120015.1. Classification (NCBI taxonomy): domain Eukaryota; kingdom Metazoa; phylum Chordata; class Mammalia; order Rodentia; family Muridae; genus Rhombomys; species Rhombomys opimus. The sequence continues at coordinate 207,062 of REGO01000826.1, forward strand.
CACAGTGAACTCCCGTTTACACCACCACTTTCCAGGCTGTTCACAGCCCTCCCGAGCTTCCTGTCCCGCCTCCCCTTTCTCTCCCCCTTCCTTTTCCTCTCTCCCTCTCTCTCTGTCTGTAAAAACAAAGTGCTTCTTGGAGCTGGAGAGACGGCTCAATGGTGAAAAACGTACTGATCATCATCATCATTCTAAAGGTTTGGTTCCCAGGATCCGTGTCGGGCACTGACAGCCATCTGTAACTTTAGCTCTGGGGGTATCTGGTGCCTTTGGCCTCCATGGGCAACTATGTTCACATGTGTGTATACACACACTTATAAGTAAATAAGCAACTTTTGTTTTGTTGTTTCTTGAGACAAGGTTTCTCTGTGTAGCCCTGGCTGTTCTGGAACTCAGAGGTCTGCCTGCCTCTGCCTCCTGAGTGCTGGGATTACAGACATGCACCCCACTGCCCACACCGTTTACTTTTTAAAGGCTGTGTGTTACACGTGCGTGTACGCAGGACTGGTGGAAGCCGGAAAAGACAGTCGGATTCAGCAGGCTATGCAACCAACTCCGGTCTTCCTCCAGAGCACAAAGCGCTGTTAAACACCCGGCCAGCTCTCAGCCTGGCTCTCTGCAGGCTGGCCTTCCTCAGCTAGCTGGCTCTGGAGTCTCCTTGAAAGGGGCCGGCTCCCTCCATTGATGTGTGAGAGCTGAGCGAATCCTTGGAGCCTGCTCCATCTGGCTTCAGCTCGGGCAGCTGCACTGGCTTGTGTGAGAGCGAACCCCAGAGGTCAACAGGGCTCTGACTGTGGGGACTTACCCTCCTGGTGCGGAAATAGCTGGTGTTGGGTGCTGAGGCCAAGAAAGCAGTCACCCGGCCCCACCCACTCCGCACCTAACTAGGTGTGACCTCTGACTCAGAGCACCTAGGAATGCTATTCAGAGTTTCCTCGTTACTGGCGAAGAAAGGCGGCGGTGATTTACTTTATAGCTTTTCCAAAGGAGAGTCCCCGGAGCAGGTGGCTGTTAGCCAAACTCTCATCCCCAAGCCTAGACCTGCTTAATTTGGAGGCACGTCTCAAGGTTAGCTAATTCGTTGCACTTGGTGTATATCTGTCACCTTTCCCCAAATTGAAAATTTCAGTTAAATTTAATGAGTAATCATGGGGAAGGCCAAGCAAGGTCCCTGGTGCCGGGGCTCAGGGTCCTGCCTCAGGGCTGGTGTGGGGGTGAATGATCCCCGCCTCAGGGCTGGTGTGGGGGTGCATAGTCCCCGCCTCAGAGGTCAGTCAGGACTTACTGAAGATAGTGTTTAAGAAAAGAGTAACTGACCATGATGCTGTCGGCTTCTTCCCACCTTCGCAGACGGCCACACAGCTCTGGTAATGGGGGGGGGGGGCCTGCGGCTGCAGCTGAGCTGGGAATTGTGTTTGATACCTGTCTGTCATAAGCCACCGGGTGGTAGTGCACGCCAGTGACCGGGAGGAAGAGCAGTCAGACTCTCACCTTAGCAGGACATCCTGTCTCAAAACAGAGAAAACTGATGACCCCTCTCACAGCGCAGGTCTCCTGGTTTTCCTCAGCGCTTAGATGGGAACCGTCACTACATCAGACAGCAGAGAAGCTCAGGTCCTGGGGAGACCCACCAAGAGCTAAAACAGTCACAAAAGAAAAAAACAAAACAAAACAAAACAAAACAAAAACAAAACCCCAGCCGTCCTGAATTCAGAAGGGCAAAGTAAAGATTGGCACTGTTTTTCCTGAGGTGCTGTTTGCTGGGGTCACTGGATGGCCACAGGTCTCGTAAACCCAGCATCTTGGAGGCGGAGGCGGAAGATCAGGAACCCAAGAAGTCTCGGCTACCCAGGCAGTTCAAGCCTGCATCTCCGTAGACTCTGTCTCAAGAAGCAAACAAACCAAAACCCAAGGGCTAGAGAGATGATGGCTCAGTGATTGAACTGGCTGCTCTTCCAGAGGACCTGGGTTCAAGTCCCAGCACAAACAACTTCACTCGCCACCCTTTAGGAACTCCAGTCCCCAGGGATCTGATGCCATCTTCTGGCCTCTGTGCGTGGGACAGATCCACAGACATGCTTGCAGGCAAAATGCACGTACGTGTGAAATAAAAATTAAAAAGCCCCCAACAAACAAGAGCCAGCAAGGGAGCTCAGTGGTCGAAGGCACTCGAGCCTGGCACCCTGAGTTTGGTCCCTTGGTCCCCACGTGATGGCGGGAGAAATGCAGCTCCACAAGCCAGTCACATGTATGTGCACGTGGTGTGAAAATTAACCTAATTCTATATGGAATCAGGACTTGTGGACATGGAGAAGGGCTTCCCAAGCCTTTTCAAGTTGTACACACAGAAAATAGTGTCAGTAGAGATAACAACAAAAAGCAAGCATGTCTGCCCTCAGCCGGACCCCGAAGGTCAAAGGACCGACCCTCCACTCACACTCAGCTGAAGTCTGCAGAGAAAGGGATAACCTCGCAAAGCCGTAGAGAAATGCTGCCAGGCAACTAACCACTGTAAACTCCAAAGTGATTTCCTAGAATTCCTACACATTTCCACATTTCCAAAATCCTAGGGATTTCCACAAATTCCTAGAATTTGTGAACGAGGCTCACAAAAGTGAGTTCAGTCTCATGCTTATCCGTATCCCCGAAGGAGGAGCTGGGCCACAGTGATAGCCAGTGAAGAGGAGCTGGGACTGTTTGCCGAGCAGGAAGCCCCGGGTTCAGCCACCAGCACCGTAAGAAACCAGCCGTGGTGGTGACAGCTGCAACCCAGGCACCCAGAGGAGGGAGCAGGATGGTGGGGTCAGGGTCACTGGGGTCAACACAGGTGTTGAGGCAAGCCGAGGAGACCCCATTTCAAAAACAAAAGTAATTAAAAATTCTAGGAAGTAAACCTGGTGTGTCGGCCGCACCTTTCCTCCCAGCACTGGGGAGGCAGAGGCAGGTGAATGTCTGAGTTCAAGGCCAGCCTAGACCACACACAGAAACCCTGTCTTGAAAATCCAAACCAAAACAAAAGAACTCGGGAGTTTCCTCCCGCTTACCCTTCTCCCAGCCGGTGTGGGTGAGAGCAATGGGCCAGTGACATCACACAGGAAACCAACAATGGCCAGGTCAGGCTGACCTGGTGACGGTGTGCGCTTTAATCCACACACCTCCTCTCTCATAGGCCTTTGTTTGCAGAAGAAGGCCATGAGGAGCCAGGAGGAGAGGAAGCCTCTTGATGGCCGCTCAGCAGGGACTCCTCCATTGCTGTGACAAAGGCAAAGGCCACCTGTGAAGGAAAGGGTTAATTCCCTACCCTGAGCCACTAAGGGAAGCTGAGGCAGGAACCTGGAGGCAGGGACGGGAGCAGAGACCACGGAAGAACAGCTTACTGCTCGCTCCCCATGGCCTGCTTTCTCAGAACTCAGGGCACCAGCCAGGGGTGGTCCCCCACGGTGGGCTGGGCCTTTCTACAGCAACCAGTAAGCAAGAAAATGCCCCGAAAAGACTTGCCTCCAGGTAATCTGAGTGAGGTTCTCAACGGAGGCCCCTCACCCCAGCTGTGTCAAGTTGACAAATAAATTAACCAGAGCAGACCCTGAAAATCTTGAAGAGAGGGGGCTGGAGAGATGGCTCAACGGTTAAGAGCACTGGCTGCTCTTCCAGAGGTCCTGAGTTCAATTCCCAGTGCCACATGGTGGCTCACAGCCACCTGTAACTCCAGTTCCAAGGCCTCTGACACCCTCACACAGACATACATTCAGGCAGAATGCCAGTGGACTTAAAATAAAAATAAACAATAGACTATTTTTAAAATTTAAAATCTTGAAGTCCAGTAAGAGGGGCTGGTGCGAGCGTGGGGTTGGGGTTCGGTTTGTTGGGTTTGTTGGGTTTGTTGGGTTTGTTGGGTTTGTTGGGTTTGTTGGGTTTGTTGGGTTTGTTTGGGACAGGGCTCACTTGTCGTGTGGTCTGGACTCAGACTTGAAGCATTCTCCTGCCCGGTCGTTCCGGGTGCTGGGACTGAAGGGGTGCCCAGAGCTAGGGTTCCTGACACATTGTGCTATGAAGAAGTTAAATCCCCCAACTTCCAGAGATGAAACAAGAATTCCACAGTGTGTACCACAGGGCTTGAGAGGAGGAAGCTGTGTGGGCATCTCATCTGTGGGTGTGGGTGTGGGTGTGGGTGTGGGTGTGGGGGTGGGTGGGGGTGGGGGTGGGGGTGCACACGCACGCATGCTTATGCATGTCCATTTTGTACTTGGGGGAACGGCCTGAGAGGCAAGGACAGATCAACCTCTGTGTACCCCAACTCCACCTCCTGCTTCAGTTCCAAGCAAACTTACATAGACAAAAGTTGGCCTAGTTAAGCTTATACCTGATTTCTTTTTAAAGATTTATTTGTTCTGTTTTTAAGTGTGTGTTTTGCTGCATGTGTGTGTGTGGACCACATGCACACCACACCTGTGAAGGCCAGAGGAGGGCATCAGAGCCCCTGGAACTGGGTTCTAAGCCACCATGCGGGTGCTGGGAATGGAGCCGGGTGCTGGCGATGGAGCCCGGTCCTTAACCTCCACACCATCTCTCCAGCCCCCTCAGACTTGACTCCTTTTGAGTAACAAACACCCAATGCAAAGCCAGAAGCGACAGCACACTCAAGAGGAGCTTGAGGAGTTCGAGGCCAGCTCTGGGTACATAGTGAGTTCAGAGCAGTTTGGGTCATGAAGGAAGATGGAACGGGCAGAGCGGGCTGGTAGACAGAGCGCCCGGGAGTCAGCAAGGGGCGAGTCCTCTGCTTGATGTCCTCACGGCTCTTGGTGCACCATGGTACAGGACGGCTGTTCCTCTCTCAGGAGCAGCTCAGGACTTCACCTCTGGACCAGCTCAGAGGCCTGCGGAAGTGGGCGTTTCCAGGAGAGAGGGTGCCAGTATTCCCCGAGAGGTGGATCGGCCCACTCACTCTGCCAGAGCACACAACCGGATGAGCTGCCTAGTGAGAAGATGGAGGCCGCCACTGAAAAACAGTGCCAAGGAGGCAGCGAGACCCAGCAAAGCTCCCCGGAAGGGCAGCCACGGGCACCGGCTTGTTCTGCTTCCGTGGGTGTCAGCCGATGAATGATAGGAAAGGAGTGTGTCGTTTCCCCGCCTCAGGGCACGAGACAGCAGGGCAGGGACTCAGCCCGGCTCCACACACTGGCAGAGCCTTGAGCAAGTGCCAGGGCCCTGGTGACTGTCCCACACACTCTGCCGGCGCAAGCTCCGGTGGGCCCCAGGGGGGGGGGGGGGGGGGGGTCATGTGGATGGGGTCCCGCTGGAACGCTTTGACCTGGAACGGGATCAGGTGCCGGAGGAGGGTGGGGTTGGAGGTGGGGTTGGGAGAAGGGTGCATGAAACAGCCAGAGTTCCACTGCTTCCTAAGCCACCTAAAAAGAACAAGCAGGTGAGCAAAGGCGGCGGAACAGAGGCGGCCCGGCGTAGGTGCCCGAGGGTCCCGTGGCTATCAGCTCTTAGTCACCCAGCCGCGACTCTCCAGTCCAGGCCCACTGGCCGAGGCGGTGGTGTGGCTGTCCTGGGAGTCGCAGCCACTCTCTCCTTGGATTCATTTAGTCCTGTAGGCCAGGTGAAAGCCCTACGCTTGGGCAGGGTGTAGGCTCCGGGGCAGGACCCAGTGCAGATGTTTTGCGAATTTACCGAGAAGTAAAACTGTCTTCTAAATATTTACGTTTATTCTAACGGACTGGTTCAGCTCTCAGCCTTAATCAGAGAAGTCCTTTTCAGCAGCGCACAACAGCTGAAGCAAAGACCATAACTAGGCCAAGTGCTGAGAATAAGGGGCTGTTGGTGTTCCCTCTCTCCCTCTCTCTCCCTGCTGCCTGCGGATCCAGATGAGGGACTCTAGGCCCCTCTCCAGGACTATGTCTGCCCACAGAGGACCAGGCATCAAGACCAGTCCTAGATACATAGTAGTCTGAAGTCAGCCTGAGTTACATGAGGCTGTATCTCAAAAACAAAAACAAAACAAAACAGTCACACACGTACACACACGCCCCCAAACCCTACGATAATGGTGATGATGATTATAACAACGGTGATGGTAATAACACAATGACGGTGGCCCTCTCCCTTCCTGTCTTCCTGTCTCCACCTCCAGCGTGTGAGGATTGCAGGAAGGGACCCTCTCTTTTCCTGGGCTGCACGGTGTAGCTGAGCGGTTGAGCTCTGCCTGTCCTGTGTGAGGCCTACAGAGACAGCAGCACACAGAGCGTTCCTGCTGGCACAGGCAGCTGGCACCCACACAAGCCTGGCAGCAAGAATCCTTTCACGCTTCATGTGAATTAGAAAGAGGGCCTTCTGCCTTCCTCTGGGCCTGTGGCCATAATCTGACCACGGAGCTGAGCCCAGCTTGGCCCCGGTTCAGCCCTGTTCACCAGGATTTTGTGGGCAGGACGTTTCTGATCCAACCCTCCTGGTGGCCCAGGGTTATCGGCGGGGACCAGGAAAGCATCGTCAGTGGGTCGAGGGCTTTGGAGAAGAAGGGGTGTGGAGGCTCTCCCTCCACTGCCTCTGGGAGGTGCAGCTCCTGCACAGCAGGGAGCGGCCATCCCAGGCCTCCAGTCACAATTGGGCTTCCTAAAAATAGGCCAGTTGGCAAGGGCAGGGGACTCTTCCTACCCACAGTTCCTGAACTGTATGCAAATTACATCTTGGAAACCCAACGGATAAACAGGAAATGTGGGGTTAGGTAACCAGTTTGGTGGAGTTCAGGGGAGTTTATGTGACACCCCCCAAAAGAGTGACCAGGCAGCACAGGCCAGGCCTGGTGAGAATTAGCTCTCTGTGTGACCCTGGTGCAGAGAGGGGAGTCTTCAGGGAGGTGGAGGACTGGGGAGGACAGCAGATCCCGCATCTGTCCCCCTTCCTGTGTGTGTGTGTGTGTGTGTGTGTGTGTGTGTGTGTGTGTGTGTGTGAACACTGGCACGCAGGTGCCTGTGCACATGTGTGGAGGCCAGCAGTCACTGTCAGCTGTCCTCCTCAACCACGTCTCCATCTTGTATTGTGACATGGCATCTCTCTCTGATCCTGGAGCTTGCAGGCATCCAGGGCTGAGCCTCTGCATATAGGGGCTTTGCCAACCCTGTTTTCCCACCTTTGGATAAAGAGACAGGAGATGGTAGAAAGTGAACTTTGTCTTCCAGAGGGGAGAAAGAAAGAAGGAAAGAAAGGAAGGAAGGAAGGAAGGAAGGAAGCAAGGAAGGAAGGAAGGAAGAGAAAAGCTGCTCAGAGAGCAGGCAGCTTTCTCAGGTGGTGGGGCAGACGGAGCCTGAGCCGAGAGCAGCCACCCGGCTTCCCTCATCACCAGCACCGGCTCCCTGAGGACCAAGCACCAGAATTATGAACTGGATTTTCGGACTGTCAGTTTAATTTTTTAACATTCATATGTGCGGCTGCCTCCTCTGCATGCGGGGCTCGGCACCCCCTGCTTGCAGTGTCTGTGGGGGCCAGGAGGAGAAGGTGCCGGATCGCCCCCGGACAGTTGTGGGCCACCATGTGGGTGCTGGGAACTAACCCTGGGCTCTCTGGAAGAGCAGCCAATGTGCGTCACTCTGAGCCACCTCTCCAGCTCTGCTGTGGAAAGGCTGGAGGGAGGACGGTCAGCGGTGAAGGGTGTGTAGTCCTCTTGCTGAGGACCCAAGTTCAGTTCCCAGCACCTGACTATGGCCTCAGCCTCAGGGGCTCCTACACTCTCCTCTGGCCTCTGCAAGCTCCTGCATGCATGTGCCCGTGTATACACATACATTTAAAAATACACTGAAAGTAAGTCCTTGGGAAGGAAAGAGAAGCAAGGACTAGGTGAGAGCGTGAAAGAAGGCAACGCCCCAAAGAAAAGCCGGGCGTGGTGGCACTTGTCTGTGAACCCCAGCAGACAGGAGGCTCAGGGGCCGGACGATCGCTCTTCAGTAGAAGGCCAGCCTGGACTATATAGAGAGATCCTGGAGAGAGGTGGGGGAGGGGAGGAGCAAAAATGTTAGTATTAAAAAAAGAAGAAAAACATGGAAAGAAGAATGTTGATGTCTGTGACTGAAAATATTTGGAGTGGCCCGGCAGCGGTGGCGTAGGCACACCTTTCATCCCAGCACTCAGGGAGGCAGAGGCAGTCGGATCTCTGTGAGTTCAAGGCCAGCCTGGTCTACAAAGGGAGTCCAGGACAGCCAGGGTTACACAGAGAAACCCTATCTTGGAAAACAAAAACAAACAAACAAACAAACAAACAAAAATATTTGGAGGGAGTGAGGAGACACAGAGGAGACTTCTGACAGGTGGGAGGTGGGGCAGGTCAAGCATGGGTGGGGTCAGTCATTCAACAAGAAGGGGGACGCAGACATCTGGAGGGAGGGACATTGGCTCCAGATGGTACGGGGATCCCAGAAACGTCTCGGCGTTTGGCTATCACTCTGCCTTTCCATAGACAAGTAACTCAGGTCCTGCTGCAGGAAGCGCGTGGCCCTGGCCCCGGAAGTACTTCCATTCATGTCCTGCCTATTCCTCTCACCTCCCTTTGTTGTACAAGCTGACACGGGCCAACCCGGGCCAATCAGGAACTGCTGCTGTGCAGGGAGCGGAGCGCATACTTTGTTACCAGGAGCTGCACAGCCCCGGCTTCACGGGTGAAAATGCAGAATTTCGTGTCAGAGACGACCGTTGGGACTATGACCTCTGCCCAGGATACGCCCCTAAGCAGTTCTTAACCGCTCTTTGAGGAAGACACAATTTATCTCCACTGTGCTCAGCAGTGGATGCCTCTCAGACCTGTCAGCCGTCCCGGAGCAGTCTCGGTGAGACACTGCCCTCCCCTAGGCGGTGAGGGCCGCAGAGGGCAATGGTCTCTGCGGGAGCATGGTGAACCCACCTCCGCCTGGAATAAACAATGACATCATCACTTTTCCACTTGAGCCCCGGAAGCATATGTAAGCTGTGTGTCACTTACTGGCTCAGCCTGTGCTGTGCTCAAAACTGACCTGTCTCAACAAAATTCACCTCATCCCTGTCTGGATGGGAGACCCTAACAGCCACCAGGCAGAGAAGGCCCCAAGCAGGGCTAATCTTCCTCCTGTTTCCTTGATAACACTGCTTCTCTCTGCTTACTCTCTCGTCTCCTTGTAGGGAATAAGACAAGTCTGGAAGCCACTGGCTTCAGTGGCTTTGGTGAGCGCTGAAGTAAGCTCACATAACCCGTGTCTCCCGCAAAGTGGGGACTGTGCCATCCCTTGGTACCGGAGAGCCTTCCCCTCCCTGCACAGCCGCACTGCCGCTTCAGACTCAAGTTGTCTCAACAGTAAGTGCCTTCTGTTTCCTCCTCTCCCGTGGATGCCCCTGAAAGCCCTTGCCTCTCTCCCCATGTAGGGTGCCTCCCTGAATGCCTGATGTGAGAGTTTCCTCTGAGATTGAACATTCTACCCTGGAAGGAAGCTTTTTAAACAACAAAACCGACTCAGGATGCCCCTGAAGCTGACAAGACTCACTGCGCCCATTCCCGCCGGGTTGCCCCCTCAGACAAGACAAGCTTCAGAGATCTGACCAGCTGCCTGGAAGAAGCAGAAGCCAGCAGAGCTACCTTCCGGTAGCTCTAGCAATGGCGTCACCGAGAAAGATCGCTCTCCAGTCTGTTGAGCTGCAGTGTGCTCCAGGTTCCCAGCTTTCGTGAACTGTCACCTAAGTGTCCGGTATTCAGCATTAGACACACCAAGCTCAAGTTCTCAGCAGAAAGATTTATTCATTTCAGACAAAGGGCAGGGAATAAGAGACAAAGTCAGGAGATAGAGGATGAGAGAGAAGGGAAAGGGAACAAGGGAGAGGAGGCAGGGCCATTTGTCCCTAATGGAGGGACCAAGGTCTGCCTCTAGATACAGGAGACAGACATGGCAAATGACAATTTATAAAGGTAAAGGGGAACCCACATGTCAGGGTGAGGTGTCTGATTTTAATTGAGCATGTTGAGCCAAAGGGGGCTTTTGATTGCTGGACTTGAATACTTGGATAGCTGGACCCTGGTGGTCAGCCTCAGGAGGAAGGAGTGGCCTAATAAGGGAACAGACCTTGGTGGCTGGCCTTAGGAAGGTGGCCTAAGGGTTTTCAGCAAGGCAGAGGGCATGGGGGAGAAGGGCCAGGCCTGCCGGAGTGTGCTTGCCGTGCTGGGCTGGCTAGAGCCGCTTCCTCAGCCATGCTCAATGGTGTGGCTGTGTTTGTGTCATTTCTGCTTCTGCAAGCAACCCTGAACCATATTCCTGTAACCCATCTGAGTAACAGCCCACTGGTCTGCCGAGCTGGACTTTGGTGGTCTTTGTCCTTTGTTCTGTCAGGATGCCGCTCTGGGGTGAGTAGGCGGGCCTATGGCTTGAGTCTCCCCAGGAGTTTTATCACAAACCAGCACCCCCCTCACAGTTAGCATGCTTGTGGAAGGCAGGCAACAGGGAAGGACTTTCCAGAGCAGAGTGGGGAGTCCAAGGGAGGCTTTCCGTAAGCTCCCAGCTGCTGGAATGTGAGCCTGGGTCACCGGCTCCCTGAGGGAGTCTGGACAGATACCATTGCCCAGGGGCTCACGCTGTGTGTTAGAGGGCGCTAGGGTTGTGTGGAGATTTCACCGTCTCGTTCTTTATCCCCCAGTGGTCCCACTGGGACACAGACGTGTTCTCGGCTCCAGTGCGCATTTACCCAGAGTTTTTACTGCCTGGTAATAAACCACCAGAGCCTGTTCAGTGTGACCTCTGAACCTTGCCTGCTTCTTCCGGACATCAGCTGGGTACCATCTGGATCTGTGTTTCCTGACCTACACCTGTAAGACCCCCCCCCACTGGGGGCTCAGCACTTGCTGCTCTTCTAAAGTAGGTTCCCAGCAGCCACATCAGCTGGTTCACGAGAGAGGGTTCAGCAGTTAAGAACACTGGCTGCGTTTCCAGAGGACCTGGTTCCATTCCCAGCACCCACATGATGACTCATGGCCATGAAGAACTCCAATTCCAGGGCATCTGATGCCCTCTTCTGGCCTCCACGGGCACTGCATGCACATGGTGCATAAATAAATATACACGCAGACAAAACTCCCCTGCACATAAAATAAAATCTTTTTTTGAGGTAGAGGTTCTCTGTGTATCGCTGGCTGACCTGGAATTTGTTCTGTAGACCAGGATGACTTTGAACTCAGGGATCTGCCTGCCTCTCCCGAGTGCTGGGGTTAAATGCGTGCACCACCACCATCTGGCTAAAATAACTTTAAAAAGTTTTTTCTTTATTATTATTATTTATTACAATTTATTCACTTTGTAGCCTGGCTGTAGACCCTGCCCTCATCTCCTCCCAGTTCCACCCTCCCTTCCTCCCCCCCTTCATGTCCCTTCCCTAATCCACTGATAGGGGAGGTCCTCCTCCCCTAATATCTGACCCTAGCCTATCAGCTCTCATCCAGACTGTCTGGATCCTCTTTCTCTGTGGTTAGGCCACCTCACCAGGGGGAACTGATCAAAGACCAGGCAACCTAGTCCATGCTAGAGGCTGCCCCTACTCCCCTTACTAGGGAACCCACATGGAGACTGAGCAGCCCATGGGCTACATCTGAGCAGGGGGTCTAGGTCCTCTCCATGCATGGTCCTTGGTGGATGCATCAGTCTCTGCAGGAGCCTCCTGGGCCCAGGTTTTTGGCTCTTGTGGCATTCCTGTTCCTTCCAGGTCTTTCTATCTCCCCCTTCTTCCATAAGATTCCCTGCACTCTGCCCAAAGTTTGTCTCAGCATCTGCTTTGATACCCTGGTAGGTAGAGTCTTTCAGAGGTCCTCTGTGGAAGCTCCTGTCCTGTTCCCTGTCTTCTCCTACTTCTAATGTCTATCTTGTTTGCCCTTCTAAACGAGGATTGAGTATCTTCCCTAGGGTTCTCCTTGTTTTTTGGCTTCTTTAGGACTATAGATTTTACTATGTTTATCTTATATTATATGGCAAATATCCACCTATAAGTGAGTATATACCATATGTGTCTTTCTGCTTCTGGGTTACCTCACTCAGGATGATCTTTTCTAGTTCCATCCATTTGCCTGCAAGTTTCATGATTTCCTTCTTTTTAATAGCCGAGCAGTATTCCATTGTGTAAATGTACCACAATTTCTATATCCATTCCTCAGTTGGGGGACATTTAGGTTGTTTCCAGCTTCTGGCTATTACAAAGAAAGCTGCTATGAACATGGTTGAGCAAATGTCCTTGTTGTGTACTTGAACATCCTTTTGATATATGTCCAGGAGTGGTATAGCTAGATCTTGAGGTAGCACTATTCCTAATTGTCTGAGAAAGCACCAGATTGATTTCCAAAGTGGTTGTACAAGTTTACATTCCCACCAGCAATGGAGGAGGGTTCCCCTTTCTCCACAATGTCTCCCTAAATTAACTTTTAAAAGACACACAAAACGAATAGTTTTTTTTAAAAGACCTCTAATAAAGTCTTTCACTTGTTCAAATCCCTAGTTTGGAATGGTGGACAGAGGTTTGACTATGGGATGGATGCGACTATGGGATTCAGATCTCCGGAATGGAAGAAGACTCACACGACAGCTGCTGAGCTCAGCCCAGACCAGGGAGGCTAAGCGTTCTGTGAGAGATATAAGGAGCAGGAAGTGGCCTGTGGTATCCCTCCCTGAACACAAACCTGTGGTGTCACCTTAGCTGTCAGCCTGACACAACCCAGAAGCACCTGGGGAAAGAGTCTCCGTGAGGAATGGTCCCATCTTGGGTTGGCCTCTGGGGGTCTGTGTAAAGTGACTCAGGAGGAGCCAGCCCACTGTGGGTGACACAGTTCCCTAGGCAGAGATGCCTGAGTTACATAGGCGTGCAGGGAAAGAGCGGAGTGCAGAGAAGCAGCCACGTTAGCGTGCATGCCTTCGTGTTGCTCCACCATTGACTGTGGATGCCTGGTGGCCCGCTGTCTGGAATCTCTGCCTCCACTTCCCCACAATGATAGACAGTAGCCTGAAACGTTTAGCTAAAACAAACCCTTTCTCCCCTGAGTTTCTTTTTGTAAGGGTGCTGTTCTTCTTCAGCGATGATTCTACAGGAGAACCCGTGTCCTGAGCAGCTTGAAGCAAACAGTCTGAGCTGAAATGCTAAGTCACTGGACCATTTCTTTAGATGGAACCGAGTTTCTGTGCAATCAGCAGCCACTGTGCCTCTCAGCCACCTTCGGGGGGTGGGGCATCTCCAGAGACTCATGGATTTAAGCCCTTATCAGCCTTCACCCAAACCTCTGCACTCCACCTTTATCTCCAACCCACAGCCCTCCCCCACGCTTCTGTTCCAGCAGATAAGTGCAGAATGCCACTGTGTTCCAGGCACTGTGCTGGCAGCAGAATAAAGACAGCCAGGAAGCGCCCCTCCCTGGCTATGGGTCCCTACAGCTCGGGGTGGTCACTGCTGAGTCAGAACCAGCCTCGGTGTCCACATCTGAGCCGAGCCCATTGGTACAGGCTCACAGGCCCAGGATTTCATGTCAACAGACCCAGACCCTACTTATCAACTGTGTGGCTTTATCTCCAAGCTTCTGTTCCTTTCTGGAAACAACTCGAGCCAGGAGAGATGACTTACTCGAATTGCTTAGTTGCTTGTTTTTTTGAGACAGATCTCAAGGAGTGTGGGTTAGCTTCAAACTTGCTGTGTAGCTGAGGATGGCCTTGAACGGCTGACCCCCCACCCGCCCCCATGCTGAGATTAGGGTTAGGCACGGCCATGCCCTGCTTTGACGGACTTTTTGTAATGAGTGGGTTGAGTGCATGGCTCGTTCGGCAAAGTGCTCGTCCAGACCCTGGGATCGGTCGCTGGCCCCATACAAAATGGTGTGATGCCTCATATGCCTGTGTGCCCAGTACTCAAGGAGTGGAGGCAGGAGAATCCAGAGTTAAAGGTCATCGCAGCTACAGAACAAGTTTGAGGCTGGCTTGAGAACTAGGAGAGAGAGGAAGGGAGGTAGAGAGGGGAAGAGAGGAGGGGGAGGAGAACAAGAGGGAGAGGGAGAGAGAAGAAGGAGAAGGAGGGAGGAGAGGGGAAGAAGAAGAAAGAGGGAGAAAGAGGGGGGAGGGGAGGGAGTAGAAAGAACAGAAGCTCAGGGTCTGCCCCAGCTTCCGTCCTCCCTCTCCGTGTGGGTCTTCAGCATACTCTTCCTCACGCCCAGAAGGTCAGAACACCTTTGAACTGCTGGAAAAACACTAAGCAGAAGACACAGAGTCCAGGAAAGAAAACCAGACAGTACCAGGGAACCAACAGGGAGTCAGACTCCTGCTGATTTTGACCCAATTCCAGTTTCAGCCAGTGGGGACAAGAAGATCTTGTCCAGGAAGACTGAAGCTGAGGGGAGAAGGGGAAGAGCCAGCCACAAGCTATACCGGGACTCTGCTGGAAGAAGATAAAGTTTAAGCTGGGCCTTGGTGGCACAGGCCTTTAATACCAGCATTTGGGAGGCTGAGGCTAGCCTGGTCTACAGAATGAGTGCTGGGACAGCCAGGGCTATACAGCAAGATCCTGTCTTAAAAAAATATTTTTTTTTCATTACGTGTGTGTGTGTGTGTGTGTGTGTGTGTGTGTGTGTGTGTGTAGGTGCCTGAGGGCTGGAGGGGTGGAGGTTCCCTGCAGCCGGGGGCACAGGTAGCTCTGAGCTGCTCGACGCAGGGAGGAATGGAACATAGTGACCTGGGATGCGGTTCAGGGGAGAGCCCTGGCCTCCCACACGCAGGCTGGAGAGTGCCCACTGCGTCATCACGTTGGCCTGATCTCCCCACGGCTAGAAGCGAAACCTGGCAGCATTCCACAGCCAAAGTGAGAGAAGAAACAGCGGGCAGCACCGGCAAATGGCTGACGCCCCTGACACACGTTCAGCTCTGAAGAGAAGAGAGAGGCAAACAAACGTCCCCATACACAGAAATGCAGAAAACGATGCTCAGTCTTGCTTCTGATAAGAAACACAAATGCTACGACACTGATAGGTGTCCTGCCTATCAGATGGGGAAGAAGCCAAAGCCTGTCAGCACGAGGAGCTGGCGGAGCTGTGGGCATCAGGCCTCTAGGATAACGCTGGTGGGATGTGAAGGGGTGGGGGGCAATCATTAGCAGAGCCACACACATATGCATCCTTTCAAAGTAATATTACTTCTAGGAATGTACTCGAAAAAAAAAAAAAATCCCTGCCAAAGGCTAGGTGTGGGCATGCATATCTTTAATCCCGGAACTAGTTACAGGCAGGTGGATCTCTGCACGCTTGAAGCCAACCTGTTCTACATAGTGAGTCCCAGGCCACTCACAGCTACATAAGGAGACTGTCTTCAGAACAAAACAGCAAAAGCTGGTATCTGTGGGGTCTTCTAGACATTCCCAGTCACTCCGGAGGAGGATGATCCTGAGTTTAGGGGTTCGAGGGCAGCAGATACCGAGCATGCAGCTGTGGTTGGGAGCTGGGACTGAGGCAGCCTGGACGGGCATGTCCAGGGCATGGCCTCTGAGGCATCTCAGGGGAGAGCCTCCATCTGCTCCTGCCTCTACGCGGAGTTCTCATCTGACCGTGACATCACTGGGCTGGGGCGTGATGCAGCGTGCCTTAGAGGCAGAGACCTCAGACAACTCAGACAGGAAGCTGCAGGGAACAAGAGGGAAATGAAGCTGACTCGACAGCCTTCACCTATAACCGCAGCCTAATAGGAGGCTGAGGCAGGAGAATCACCAAGAGTTCATGGCCAGCACAGACTACAACTAAGACCTGTCTCAAAAAACAGAGGGCTGCGGCTGTTGCTCAGTAGAGAGTTTCCTTCGCCTGCCCGAAGACCTGGCTTTGATTTTCCTCGCACAGGATAAACTGAGCCAGGAAACGTTAGGTCCACACTCAGAAAGTGCAGGCAGGAGAATCAGGGGTTCAAGGTCACAGCTGCACAGTGAGTTTGAGGCCAGCCTGGATTGCAGGAGACTATCAGAAACCAACGAACAGAAAAACCTACCCAGATTGTAAAATGAACGTTTGTTCTCCTGGGTCAATTGTTGTTTTGGAGATTACTGCCTCTGTCCGCTAACCTAGGCCTAGAAGGTTTTCAGCCTCTGAGACTCGCTGCTAAATAACCTCAGCTCTTTCTGAGCTCTGGGCTGGCTGGTTCAACTCAGCTGTTCCAGCTCAAACTCCTCTCCCAGCTGACTTACACAATCTGGCTTTTCTCTCAGCCTCTGCTAGGCCTCAAACCTACCCCAGCAATCTTTTCTAATCTCCTGGCTCACTAGGTCTTCACCTAGTTCTCTCTCTGTAACCTGCCTCTCTATTACTGTCCGGGTAAAACTGCCTTCTGTCTCTCTGTGTCTGTCTGTCTCTCTCTCCCCACTCCCTCTGTCTATGCATTGCCTCTTAAGTAACTTCCCTTTCCTCTCAGTTCTTGTGAGAGTTGGGTGTATCCTATTCTGTCAAGTCTTTCTCTGATTTGTCCATTTTTCTGCCACTCAATTAGACATCACTTTCAAACATGGGTGCTTCCTTCTGCAAACTAATTTTGCCTTCATTGTTTGGGACTAAAAGGTGTGCACCAGCACACTAAGCTCTTCTTTACCTGAAGCTTGCTCTGTACCAGGCTGGCCTTGAGCTCAGATCTGCTTGCCTCTGTCTCCTGGATTAAAGTCGAGTTTGTATTCCAGCCAGATCACATAGACCTAGAAGGTCTTTGGATGTGATGTCTTGCCAGAGCAGCCATGTTCTGAGTTAAAATTTCTCTACCCCAAACCAAAGAAAAAGTGCTAAATACTATCAAATATTCCACAAGTTCTGTCTCCACTGGAGTAATCATAAACTACAGCACATATCCTCCCTAGCCTCTTCTAACCTTTCCCTCTTTTTGGGGGTAGGGGTCAGGGTCTCAGTGTGTAGTCTAGGCTGTCCTGGAGCTTAGAGCCATCTGCCTGCTGGGTAAGGGTGTGTAGCACCATTGGCAATTCTGTCTTTCCAGGCTGGCCTCAGCCAATCCTCCTGCGTCAGCTGCCTGGGCAGCCAGGACGGCAGCCTCACCTGGCTGCGGGCTCCATTTTAAACAGAGGCAACCGTGGCCAGGACACACACGCTCCTCCCTCCGCTTGTCGCCTGTGCTGCTGTCGATGCCCGAGTGGCTTTTCCTCTCTCACCTGCTGCTTCTATGAAAAGTATCAAGGCCACAGACCTTTCCAGCTTGAAGCTGCTCTGGGCAGTTTCCCCTCACCAAAAGGAAGCGCGTCAGTTCAGGGGTCATGACCCGGTAACAGAATGCCAAGTATTATAGGAGGGCTGGAGAGATGGCCGAGGGTGGGAGCCCCGGCCACACTTGCAGAGAACCCAAGTTTGCCTCCCAGCACCCACACGACAGCTCACAACAGCTGTAACTCCAGCCCCAGGGGTCTGAGCCTCTGCTGGCCTCTGGGGATGACAGAATGTGCAACTATGTACAGTCACACACTGTACACACACACATACAAAAAGAAAATCTTTAAAAAAGAAGTAAGAAATGTCATATAGAGGTCAGCTTCGGCTACAGGAGACCCCTCTCTCTCTCAACATAATTCATTTCTAGTTCTTACTACATGACAAGTGCTGGCCTAGGCCCTTCACATCTCCCATCTGAAACCTTCAAGAACGAGGGCTCTGCCAGCCCCTGTGGTTCACAAGGTGAAGGCGCTGGCTTCCAAGCCCAAAACCCTGGGTTTAATTTGAGGGAGCTTCAGGGTGGAAGGAGAGAGCTGAGTCCTACGACTTGCCCTCTGCCCGACACAGACTCATGTATGCAAGTGCACACAGACACACACATGCACGCACGCACGTCCTGCTTCTGTGGTTAGCAACAGTTCTGACCTCAGTGGCCACAAGCAACCATATCTAGAATTACTTCCTGGAGTCAGTGAAGCCATTCAGGGCCCAGAGCCAAGCGCAGCGCTGAGCTGGGTGAGCTCAGCACTGCGCGTACCTGCTGTGAGGAACTGACTGGCCTGGTCTCCCACGAGAGCCCAGCCAGGAAGTTATGTTCCCACCTGAATTCGAATAGCTCCACGGAGGTCTTCACACATGCCGAAGCACGTGGAAATGCCAAATTCTCAAAGTACTAGCTGCCCACAGCAAGGAGGCGCACAGGGGAGGACTCATACGCCCCTCCTCGCCCTTTGGAGACAGTGTCCCTGGGCAGCCCCAGAGGGTCTGATATCACTCAAGAGATCTGCCTGCCCTTGCCTGCCAAGTGCTGGCCCTAGCTGCATGTGACCCCACACCTGGCTTTTCCTTTCCCTCTTTCTTTCCTTCCTTTTCTTCCTTCCTTCCCTCTTTCTTTCTGACAGCGTCTTCCAGTGTACTCTAGACTGAACTTCGACTCAGCCCTCCTCCCTCAGCTTCTTGTGAGCTGGTTTATACAGGCCTGACACTCCCCAGCTGGACTGAACTTTGACTCAGCCCTCCTCCCTCAGCTTCTTGTGAGCCGGTAGATACGGGCCTGACACTCCCCAGCTGAGAAACAACTTTGGCAAAGCCTTTGCCGTGATGGCTACAGAGGTGGCGTCATTGCTAGGAGCCTGGCTGCTTGGGCAGAGGACCTGGCTCTGGTTCCCAGCCACAGTGGCTCCCAACCCCCTGTGACTCCGAGCCAGGGATCTGAAGCCGTCTTTTGGCTGCTGTGAGCATCAGGCACACACGTGGTGCACAGACACACACTCAGGCAACAGTCATCCACACACAGTAAAAAGTGAAATAAACCTTCAAAAAAGTACTTTGTTTCTTTGTGGGACCTAAACTGTGCCCTAATGTTCTCCGAAGCTGTGTCTGTCTGGTGACCCTGGGCCGAATGACCAAACAGTACATAGCGTCTCCAGGAAGCTGGAATGTTGTAGACCCGGAGCCAAAACTATCTTGGTCTGTCTTTAGTGTCCTTCGAAGCCATTAAATACCAACCACTGTATCTGGCCCAACACCGAGGCTGGCAGGGAAATCTTCCAGAACGGACCGTTAAGCCCACTGGCAGAGCCTAAAGCTAAGCACTACAACAGGTCGCCTCTGATGGCTGAGGACCCCTCTGATGGCTGAGCTCGCCTCTGATATCTAGGGTCACCCCAATGGCTGAGGTTACCCCTGAGAGCTGAGGTCACCCATGGCAGAGATCCCCCACTCAGCTGTAACCCACTGCCGGCTCTTCCCAACAGGACCAAGATGTTCCTTAAATGCCTCCTGCTCTGGGACTATTGGAGTCAGCAATCTGTTCCGCAGAGAATACATCATTTCCTGTCACCTGAGCCCGTGTCCTGGGCCGTGGTCACTTGTGTTCGGCCTAGGGCACACTATCTCCAAGACCAGGAGCTGTGTTTTGCATTGACACAGCCACTGCCAACACTGTGATCAGAGCACAAGGGACCAGAGAAGGAAGCCCAGCTAGGGTGAACTGAGGGAGGGCGTCTTGATGGAAGCCCTGCTCCGTCATCCCATGATAAATGTGGATATTTGTGAAGAGGCTTGAGAGGGTACTTCAGGAACTGTCTCTACTCAGCTCAAATATCCCTCAGAGTAGACACAGAGCTCAAGTGAAAGGAGGCTGACTAGCATTCGGTCAGAAGACACAAACAGGAAACAGTGTAAACACAATTAGGAAAAACCCAGAAAACCTGGAGAGTTATGGTGCCTCCCCGGCCTTCATGAAGGTCGAGTCTGGGTCGGCTTTCCTTCGGGGAGCAGAGCACGGCCTGAGAAGGAGCAGGCGCCAACCTCTCTCGCATTTCAGGACCTAGCATCCCAAAGGTGGACACGGGCCTCAGGGCTGGACAAGTCCCAACTCTGAGCAAGGTATCTGCTTGATCAGGTTGGGGCAAGACAGTGGGCATGATGGAACACGTCTGTCATCCAGGACTCAGGAGGTGCGGGCTTGAGGAGGCCAAGACCAGCCTTTCGGGGCTGAGGGGCTGGAGGCAGTTAACCCCCTGAGCACAGAGCTCGTCCAGCCGTGCAGTCTGCTCCGTTCCCTTCTGTCTTGACTTGTCAGTGTGGTCTGTTTAACGACATTCCGATTTATCACGCGCGTGTCTCCCTTGTACCTACCGCAGTCATCTGGGGACGAGTCTGATAAAGTGGTTACCCTGGCTGAAGTCAGACTCTACTGTTCCGAACACCGTACATACTCTGCCTTTTTTCTTTTCTGAGGGCTGCGGTCATTCCTTGCTCACAGGAGGCAGCCAGGGCCTCGGCCTCAGTCCTGTCGCTGCCTCTTCTCACGGTTTCAGGGAACAGCACTTAGCATTTGGGAGAGCAGAGGCTCGAGAAAGGGAGGTATGCACAGTGAGAGGTGACCCACCCCGGTCAAATCCCATGTTAGCTGCTCTAGGGAAGCGTGCTCCTGATCACTCAAACACCCCCCCACACACACACTTTAGATTCCTCAAACTTCTGGCTCATGCCAGCCACGGGCTCTGCTAAGACTGCCATGGTCGCGGTCCTGTTGTGTCCTTCCTCCTCTAGTTGCCTCGGTGACATCTTCCTTGACATCACTGCTGTCACCCAGGTGAACCCTGGAGCCTCTTCACAGGCCCTGCACTCCCCCGTGTCGCACACTCCGCCACACGCTGCACTTCAGCATCTTTCTTCCACTGTCCTGTGGCCTCCAGCGGGCCGGGGTGCCATTCACCGCTGTCTCCGGCGTTTCGTGCGGCACCCTAGAAAAACTTAGTCAGCCTTGGTTGGGTTTCAGATGGGAGTGGCGGCTGGGTGGAGCAGGGTGCAGTGCCGAGGCCGGGCTCCTAAAGCGTAGATTACCGCAGAGAGGCCTGTCCCTGCCCACCTCCGCCCTGGCAGTGCCAACAGACCAATCAATCCTACACGTCACACCAGAAGCTCAGTTCTGGCACCCCTATCCAATCTGGCTTGAACACCATCTCAGGAGTCAGGAGCTGGGCGCCCCTCTGCCTCCTTTGTGTGTGGGTGACCCCGAGACAGTGGTGGCTCTGTGGCACACACTGCATCCTGAGGTCACACACTGGGAACAAGAGAGGAAGACGAGGAAGGAGGGGGGCTGCAGGGCGGAGCTCTGTCACCCTCATCCACATGGGGGTTGGGTGGGTCTGGGAGACAGCACCCGCCATGCCTGTGGGCTCAGGAGAAAAGGGGTGGCTGCTCACTGCTGCTTAAGCCTTCACGGTAGGTTTTCTTCTCCTGAGCTCTGAGGGGCATGCAGTTCCGGGTGCACAGACAGACAGGGAGACAGAGGCGGGCATGATGGCACATACCTGCGATCTCAGCACCAGAAGGCGGAGGCCGGAGGATAGCCCAAAAGTTCTAGGCTAGCCTGGGCTGCAGAGTGAGACCCTGTCTGTGAACAAAAGCGAGGGCCACTGAGTTCAGTCCCTGTGTCCCCCTGCGGTAAAGGGGAGAAGCAGCCCCTAGAAGCTGTCCTCTGACCCTCTGTGTGCTGTGGGACCCACTCACACACAGACAGTAGATAAACGTTCAAGGGGAGAATGTTTATGTGTTAAATAGTATACACTCATTAGAAAGCTGGAGTTGTTCTGTTTTGTTTTGTTTGTTTTTTAATTACAAGAAATAAAGGCCAGGAAAACCTCTGGGCCCTGTCAAACAGCTCGAGCCTGGCTTCCATTTACACAGAGATACTCCTTCCCTGGTCCCCACAAAGGGGACCACTTCTGCACAGCACCTAAAGTGACAGGCAGGAGTAGCCTGCCCGGAGTCCCCAAACGCTGACAACTGGGGTTCAGAGCTCTGGGGGCTCTGCCCCACAGACCCCGTAGCCTCTGGTTGTCTGGGGCTCTGCCTCCCACAAGGCACTACCTGGGGAGAGATTCTGGTCCACAGTCATCCTTCAGAGGAGGAAGTCACCCCTCCCGTGTTGTGAAACCCCCTTCACCCCAACACAGGCGACCTAGGTTGCTTCCAGAACAGCTCTTCCCCACCATTTTTTAACGACAAACCGTAATGAAAAGGTTCAGCGTCTCTCCCTGGAAGTCCCCATGACTAAAATCCCTGGCACTTTGTTCCTGTGTGTTTCCTGCCACCTTCCCTCTCCTGAGCACACACTTCTGCCCTTCCCCACAGATGTGTCTATCCTAGCGTGGCCAGCTACTGGCAGTGAGTGGCCTTAGGTGTGGGTCCCGATCTCCTCGGGGATCATCTGGGCCGAAGGGTCGGAGCTCAGCCGGAGTTCTCACAGTCCCAGAGAAAACCTCATGATGTTGGCAAATCAGCGTGTTGGGGAGACAGAGCCCCGGTTCATGGAGGGTGCCAATCCTGATTGTGTAAACACACCCACTGACCAGCTGGCCTGAGCTGGCTCCCTTGTGACAAAGTAAGTAGAGGGGGGTGGAGGGAAACATCATCATGTCTGCTCCTAAAATGCTGGGCCTTAGGAGGAGTGAGAACTCAGGCTGGGGAGCTGGTGCACTCAGCAGAGTGCTGGCCACACAGACACAGGGACCACAGTTCATTCCCCAGCCCCCACGAAAGCTGGGTGTGAAGGGCCTGAGCCTCTAATCCCAGCTCTTCAAAGATGGAGACGGAGGATCCCGTGGGCTTGCTGGCCAGCCCCTCCTGACCTTTTCGTCCCAGGTCACAGTGAAAAAGAGACCGTGCCTCACTCCTGAGGAACAACACCTGAGTTGACCTCTGACCTTCTCCGGGACACACACACACACACACACACACACACACACACACACACA
>REGO01000826.1:271061-293004 GCA_010120015.1 Rhombomys opimus
CATATTATGTCCGCCCCTTCCAGGGTTCTGCAGGAGCCCCCCAGTCATGGTGGCTGGAGGCCGCGTTTTTGTCCTGCCCTGCATCCAACAAATCCAGAGGTAGGCAGCAGCAGGCCCCCCCCCCGGGGGGTGTTGGGGGGCCTTGTCCCCTCTGCTCCTTCCCTTACTGTCTGCTCCTTCTCGCCCTAGGATCTCTCTCAACACACTGACACTCAATGTCAAG
Organism: Rhombomys opimus; assembly: GCA_010120015.1. Classification (NCBI taxonomy): domain Eukaryota; kingdom Metazoa; phylum Chordata; class Mammalia; order Rodentia; family Muridae; genus Rhombomys; species Rhombomys opimus. Next base: position 271,285 of record REGO01000826.1, read on the forward strand.
AGTGAGAAGGTTTATACCCGCCACGGCGTCCCCATCTCAGTGACGGGCATTGCCCAGGTGGGGTCCAGAGCCTCCTCCCAAAGCCCGCTCCCACCCTTTTTCCCTGGCCCCTGGCGCTCTGGCCGTGGCCTTCTCAGCTCTGTCTCTCTGCTGGCCTCGCTCACCCTCAGCTGCTGTCCTCTGCCGGCCTCCCCCATCACACCCGCTCTGTCTCCCCTGTGGCGGCAGGTGAAGATCCAGGGCCAGAACAAGGAGATGCTGGCAGCCGCCTGCCAGATGTTCCTGGGGAAGACGGAGGCGGAGATTGCCCACATTGCCCTGGAGACTCTGGAGGGCCACCAGAGGGCTATCATGGCTCACATGACAGTGGAGGTGGGCCTGGGAGAGGAGATGTGGGTGGGACGGCAGGATGTGGCACCTGGGGCCCAGCTCACCGGGGACAGGCGACGACTCGGACTTCTCTCGTCGCCGTTCTGTCTGTCCAGGAGATCTACAAGGACAGACAGAAGTTCTCAGAGCAGGTTTTCAAAGTGGCCTCCTCAGACCTGGTCAACATGGGCATCAGCGTGGTCAGCTACACTTTGAAGGACATTCACGATGACCAGGTAAAAACAGGTAGCTGAGGCAGGCTCGGTGGCTGGGACCCGTACTCCCATCACTAGGGCCCGGTGGGGGCAGGGCCTGCCTAAAGCAGGAGGGATCATATCCATAGGTCATGCAGGCTACATAGTGAGTTCCGGGCTAGCCCCGGCTACAGAGTGAGAGTCTGTCTCAAACAAAGAACAAGGCGGCAGAGCACTGACCTAGCCTAGTGTGCTGGGGCCCTGGTTGCACCATGGTTGCACAGCAAGCGCCGGCGGTTGGCCCTTCCCGCTTCCTGCTCCCTCGGGTGGGGCCCTCCTGAGCCTGGCCTCTCTCTCCTGCAGGACTACCTGCACTCTTTGGGGAAGGCTCGCACGGCGCAAGTCCAGAAGGACGCTCGCATCGGGGAAGCAGAGGCCAAGCGAGATGCCGGGATTCGGGTGAGGGCGACGGGGCTGCTGGCTTGCTAGATGCCCAGCGGCTGAGGGCACAGGGGCGTCCGGCTGAGTGTGGTGGGCTGAGCTGGGTCAGCAGGGGCGAGGAGAGAGGAGCCTGGCACAGGGCGGGCCCTTACCCTCTGGCCTTCCTTGCTAACCTGAGCAGGAGGCTAAGGCCAAGCAGGAGAAGGTATCCGCACAGTGCCTGAGCGAGATAGAGATGGCCAAGGCACAGAGGGACTATGAGCTGAAGAAGGCGACCTACGACATCGAGGTGAACACGCGCCGTGCGCAGGCGGACCTGGCCTACCAGCTGCAGGTGAGAGCCGCCATGCCGGGGGCCCGGCCGCCCTTTCCCGGCCGCCCTTTCCCGAGTCCCGCTTTTGACCCGTCTCCTCCAGACAATAAAAGACATACGCGTCTCAGGCAGGGACCGGAGAGATAGCTCAGCTGATAAAGCGCTCAGTGGCATACGCTCTTGTAGCCCCCAAACTGGGGAGGCAGAGCGGGTGCCTCTTGGGGGATCCTGGCCAGCCGGGCTGGCCTAGTCATTGCCCCCAGACCAGGAGCAGACGCCATCTCAGGACGTGAAGGTAAACGGTGCCCGAGGGGACACCACTAAGCTGCTCTCTAGCCCCCGCAAACGCGCGCACACCCCCCTGTACACGCCTGTGTGTCTGCAGACGGATGCAGACCGGAGCGCTCAGCCGAAGACAGAGAGAGAGAGAGAGAGAGAGAGAGAGAGAGAGAGAGAGAAAGGCCACGAATGTGACCGATGTAGAGGTAGGCCTGTCTGGGCCATGAATGTGACCGATGACGAGGTAGGCCTGCCTGGGTCAGGGCACCTGCAGACTGGAGCGTTCAGCTGAAGACAGAGAGAGAGAGACAGAGAGAGAGACAGAGAGAGAGAGAGAGAAAGGCCACGAATGTGACCGATGTAGAGGTAGGCCTGTCTGAGTCAGGGCACCAGCTTGCAGGCGGGAACCGGAGCGGAAGGCTTCCCTGCCGAGTTCCAGGTGTGGCTCTGCACCTGCTCAGAAGAAGAGAAGCCTCTTCTCACTTGCATAGGGTACCCTGAAACCTTGGTGATCAAAAGAGAGGGTGAGGAAGGAAACGGACATGGGCCTTGGGTGGTGGAACGTGATCTATGGCAGCCGCTCCCATCACGAGAAGGGCGGCGGCTGCCATTCGTGGGTTGCACATCTGAGTCTGCCTGCTCACCGGGATTTACGGGAACCCCCAGAGCAGGGCTTGCAGCCTTTGTGCTGCGTGTGAAGCACGGGCATAAAATGCCGAGAAATCCCAGTTGCTGCTGCTGGGTCCTGGTGCTCAGGCTGCAGTTTACCACATTGCCACCATCATTTCTGCATTTTTGTGGATTTTTGTTAGTGATTTTGCTGTTTAAAATGACTGTCAGGACGGAGGGTGTAACACACATTCAGTAAAATGAATTGAAAACCTGGGCACAGTGGAGCACGCCTGTAACCCCAGCCCTGAGACAGGGTCTCGCACTGTAGCCCAGGCTGGCCTCAAACATGCAGTAGTCCTCCTGTTTCAGCCTCTTTACTGCTGGGATTGCACGCGTGTACTACCACGCTAGCTTAGAGGGTATCTCTCAGCAAAAACAGGTGAACAAAATTATGTATTGATTGGCTGATAAAAAGAGGTAGACCAGGTTGCGCCTTGAACTCAGAGACCCTCCTGCCTCTGCCCCCCAGCACTGGGGTCGAAGGCGGTCACTGTGGCAATGCATACCTTTAATCCTAGGCACATCTCTGTGAGCTCAGGCCCCACGCCAACTTGCTAGACCAAGGTCACATCAATTGTGAGGCCAGCTTGGACTTTTAAGATAGCCTGGACTGCAGAGTGACAACACCCCTACCTTAAAAAAAGGAGGGCTGGAGAGATCGCTCGGTGGTTAAGAGTTCGATCCCCAGCACCCACGTGGTGGCTCCCATACCTGCAGTCCCATGAGATCCAGTGCCCTCTTCTAGAATGCAGTGGTACAGGCAGAAGTATTTAGAGATAGGTGGGGGACATGCCTTTAATCTCAGCACTACAGAGGCAGTCGGCCCCTGAGTTTGAGGCCAACCTGACCTACAGATCGAGTTCTGGGACAGTCAGGGCTACACAGAGAGACCCTGTCTTGAAAAATAAAAATAAAAAGGACAAAAGAAAGTTGAGCACACGTAGCCACCTCTGGAAGCTGGTTGCAGCAGCTGCTCCTAGGGAGGGAACTGCACATTTGGAGGCCAGAGGTGGGTGGGCGCTGCTTTCTCCGTGTCCATTTTTTTTTTTTTCAATTTGTTTTGTATGCACAAGGTAAAAATTTAAAAGCCAAAGATGTGCGCTGGCAGGGTGGGAAAGGCAGGTTCCGTCCGTTGAGCTGCCGGGGCTGGAGTCGATGGCGGCAGGAAAAGGAAATGGAGACATGTGAACAGGATTGCAGAGATCATCCGGGACTCAGCCCTGAGGGCCCGCGCACTAGAGAGCCCTGTGGGAGGGGCGCTGTGCCCCACCCGAGGAGGGACGCACCAGGTCTAGGGGATCTTACGTTAGGGGAGCCGACCACAAGGCTGCTCCGAGAAGTGAGGTGGCCGCCCCAGGCCCTGCTGAGCGGAAAGCGCGCTCGCGGGGCTCCCCTGCCCCCGTGCCCCGCGGGGGCGCCTGGCTCCGCTCCCTGACCCGGGCTGCCCTGCTCCCCAGGTGGCCAAGACCAAGCAGCAGATCGAGGAGCAGCGGGTGCAGGTGCAGGTGGTGGAGCGCGCCCAGCAGGTGGCGCTGCAGGAGCAGGAGATCGCCCGGCGGGAGCACGAGCTGGAGGCCCGCGTGCGCAGGCCCGCCGAGGCCGAGCGCTACCGGCTGGAGCGCCTGGCGGAGGCAGAGAAGTAGCGCCCCCTCCCCGCGCCCCTCCTGCCCGCGGGACGCCCGGAAGGGCGCCCGGGCCGCGAACCCGCTTCCCTTCCGTCCCCAGGGCCCAGCTGATCATGCAGGCAGAGGCCGAAGCCGAGTCTGTGCGGGTGAGTCGGGGTGTGCGCGGCTCCTGATCGGCACAGCAAGGGCTTCTTTTTTTGCACTTTTTCGCACTGCGTCACCCTGGCTGACCTGGAACTCACCACGTAAGACAGGCTGGCCTCGAACTCACAGAGAGCCGCCGGCCCCTTCCTCCCCGAGCGAGCGCGGGGACCGCAGGCGTGCGCCCTGGTGCCCGCCGAATCCTGTATCCTTAACGGGTGCCGGCGGTTCTAACGCCCTGCCTCCCTCCACAGATGCGCGGCGAAGCGGAGGCCTTTGCCATCGGGGCCCGAGCTCGTGCTGAGGCCGAGCAGATGGCTAAGAAGGCGGAAGCTTTCCAGATGTACCAGGAGGCCGCCCAGCTGGACATGCTGCTGGAGAAACTGCCCCAGGTGTGGGGGCTGCTGGGGCCCTGGGAGAGGCGCGCAGGGATCGTAAATTAGGGGGCCGGCTGCAGAGTGAGGGGCCCCGGCCAGGTGTGGGGTGAGTTTATTGGGTGGTCAGCGCGATCTCACCGACCAGGTGGCGGAAGAGATCAGCCGCCCGCTGACCTCGGCCAACAAGATCACGCTGGTGTCCAGCGGAGGAGGAACCATGGGGGCAGCCAAAGTGACTGGGGAGGTACTGGACATCCTAGGCCGCCTGCCGGAGAGCGTGGAGCGGCTCACGGGCGTCAGCATCTCCCAGGTGAGCGTGGCGTCCGTGATGCGGAAGGCCGGGTGCTTGGTAAGCGTCCAGAAGCCCAGGAAGTCACGGTAGTTCACCTTGCTGAGGAACCCACGTCGGGCCCCTTGGCCACTTCCGGGCCAGTGAGCACAGTAATGGCAGCCGGAGCTACCCTTCGGCTTTCACACACGTGTGCACATGCAGGAGCCACCTCCTACGTGTTAAATGACGTAGCCACCATGGCTAAGCCGCGGCCAGGGTGGCCGAGAATTAGCTGCCATCTGCTGGTAGTTAGTTCATTCCGTGGCTTGCTGCCTTGCTTGAGTTTCCCCACCTGTGGGTTATGGCAAAGGCCAGGATGGCATAAAGCGCAGCCCCCTTGGCGCTGAGCTGACACCTTCGGCGGGTTGCCAGCCCGTGCCTGTGGGCTTCTCGTCTTAAAACTGGCTCGTGAGCCGGTTGGCTGCGCTCACCTTTGATCCCGGCGCTCGGGAGGCAGAGGCAGGCAGTTCTCTTTGAGTTTGAGGCCAGCCTGGTAAACAGCAGGTTCCAGGACAGCCAGGGCTACGCAGAAAGATCCTCCCTGCCGACTGCCATCCCTGTTGGGCACTGGGCGTGCTTACAGAGTCTCTTGGCCAGGTGCAGTGGTGAAAGCTTCAATCTCAGCCCTCAGGTGGTAGCAGGCTGGTCTCTGCAGCTGAGGCCAGCCAAGCAGCACAGCGAGACCCTGACTTTTGGGGGTTGTTTCAGACAGGGTTTCTTTGTGTAGACCAGGCTGGCCTCAGACTCTGCAGAGAGCTGCCTGCCTCTGCCATCTCGCCCAGCCCGGAAGACTGTTGGCCTTTCAGTGTCTTCCTGACCCACCCTTCCAATAGAGCAGGCAGATGTCTGGTTCCCCCTCATCACTTCTTTTTCTTCTGTAGGTGAATCACAACAAGCCTCTGAGGACAGCCTGAGCTCCCCGGAACCTGGACATGGGGCTTGCTTGCATGCGGCCCACCCCGAGCATGGGCCCTGGGAGGGGGGCTTACCATATCTCCTTGCCAAACAGTCTGTGCCTTGCCTTGGAGGGGTTTGCGCCCCTTCTCAGCCCGCTGCCAGTGTCCTGCACCAAGCCTCTGGTGATCTTACTTCAGCCCATCCCAACTATTTAACTTCCTGAATAAACTAGACTGCGTGAGCCTGTCATCTAGACCTTTTCCTCACCAAGACCAAGAGGGCCCTCCAGATCTTGCAAAATAAGTCAGTAGTTAAAAAACCAGTTTGCAGCATCCTGGAAGCAGAATTAGAAGTTGCAGGTCAGCCTGGACTACCCGGCCCCCAGAACTTGGCTGTGGTCTGAAAAGCACGGTAGGGAATGCTAAGGCATGAAGTCCTGCCGCCAGGTTGGCACTGAATACAGCCTCCCTGGGTTTACGGTAACTGGCTAGAAGCCAGCCTGGCTGCCAAACTCCCTTACAGGAAATAGTGTGGTGTTCATGTGACCTTCAAATACCCTAACACCTGAGGCCACTGACCGCTTCCGTTCCTGCAGGAGAGCGGCTCACGATCTGGTCTCGAAAGACCGCTGGTGCTTTGAACAACCTCTGACTAGGAAGACACTGTTCTAGATGGGTCTGGGATGGGCTAGAAGCGTGAAAATGGGGTGAGGGGCTGCTTTCAGGATGGGCATTATGCAGCATTAAAACCAAAACGCTCCACTGAACACTGGTATTAAATATAGGTCTCATTAGACCTTTTTACTGATTTTTCCCAGCACTAAAGAAAACTGCTAGGCACGCCAGAGTGATCTCTCAGATACTGGAGAGGCAGGTGCAGGAGAAACACGCAGTTAGGCCGAGCAAACAACTGCAAAGACCTGGGGGCAGAGGACAGTGCTCAACCCCAAACCACAAAGAGCAAAGATTTGCCCGGCTGAGAGGATGGAGCAGTTTGCTTGCCCAGAATACATGAGGATTAAGTTTGCGACATCTCGTGAGCTTTGGAACACCAGCGGCTTTCCCTAACCCTGAAAGAGCACAGCCTCACGCCTTTTTTAGAATTCCCATTTATTTTTTGGCTCTTGGGGCAATGTCATCTTTTCAATATGAAAAATGCAGCAAGTTCAACACAAAACAGAAAGGTAGAAAGAAAGGCATGACCAAAGCAAGGGCAGGAGGCAACGGCAGAGGCAAAGATGTCAGCTCCTTGTGGGGAGTCTCCCGGACACCAGGGGCAGCACCTTCCCGGTTAGAGGTTAAGTGGAAGGGGCAGTTTCTGGACATTCAGAGACCAAGGCTCTGCCCACCACCACCCACTTGGTGAGATTTCTTGGAGAAGCAACAATGGGAGGAAGACAGCCCCAGCGGCAGCTTTGGCTCAGGACAGCTGGGAGGCTATAAATGGAGATAATACTGTTAAGTCCTCTCCTGAGGCTGAGAGATGAAGCAGGGAAAAAAAAAAAAAAAAGGCTCAGTGGATTCTCTTATCTAAATGGCCTTGACTGGAAAACCCCACCCTCTCTCCCCAGTGACCTCTATTAACCCTCCACCCTCCTTTCCCTATCCCCTACCTAGCTTTTTATGGTGTCAAGCTTCATGCTGGGCTGTTTCTCTACAGGGTCTGGAACAGAACTCAGGTTAAGAGACTATGTTGAGAGAGTGCCAACTGGACAGTTATGAAAAACGGGTACCAGGAAGAAATACGGGGAAAGCCCAGAATGGCAGAAATCTAGGTTTGTCAGAGTGGAAAGAGAAAGGAGACATTCCACAAACAAATATTTATTGAGCGCCTACTATGAGCCAGGCACTGTTAAACCCCCAATGAAAAAAACAAAAACAAAACAGGACAGAGGCCGAAGAGAGAAACTGAAGGAGGAAAACGGGCAGGGGGAGGAAGCGGAGGGAACCGAGCAGCCTGAGGTGAAACGGGGCTATCTGCCTTAGGCCTCTTCTTCTGCTTCCTCCCCGAAATCTTCCTCCTCCTCGGCGGTGGCGTCCTGGTACTGCTGGTACTCGGAGACCAGGTCGTTCATGTTGCTCTCAGCTTCGGTGAACTCCATCTCGTCCATGCCCTCGCCCGTGTACCAGTGCAGGAAAGCCTTGCGCCGGAACATGGCGGTGAACTGCTCCGAGATGCGCTTGAACAGCTCCTGGATGGCTGTGCTGTTGCCAATGAAGGTGACTGCCATCTTGAGGCCGCGCGGCGGGATGTCACAGACGGCGGTCTTGACGTTGTTGGGGATCCACTCCACGAAGTAGCTGCTGTTCTTGTTCTGCACATTGAGCATCTGCTCGTCCACCTCCTTCATGGACATCCGTCCCCGGAAGACGGCAGCCACGGTGAGGTAGCGGCCGTGGCGCGGGTCGCAGGCGGCCATCATGTTCTTGGCGTCGAAGACCTGCTGGGTGAGTTCAGGCACGGTGAGGGCCCGGTACTGCTGGCTGCCGCGGCTGGTGAGGGGCGCGAAGCCGGGCATGAAGAAGTGCAGGCGGGGGAAGGGCACCATGTTGACGGCCAGCTTGCGCAGGTCGGCGTTGAGCTGGCCCGGGAAGCGCAGGCAGGTGGTGACGCCGCTCATGGTGGCCGACACCAGGTGGTTGAGGTCCCCGTAGGTGGGCGTGGTGAGCTTGAGGGTGCGGAAGCAGATGTCGTAGAGGGCCTCGTTGTCGATGCAGTAGGTCTCGTCCGTGTTCTCCACCAGCTGGTGCACTGACAGCGTGGCGTTGTACGGCTCCACCACCGTGTCGGAGACCTTGGGCGACGGCACCACGCTGAAGGTGTTCATGATGCGGTCGGGGTACTCCTCCCGGATCTTGCTGATGAGCAGCGTGCCCATGCCCGAGCCCGTGCCGCCGCCCAGCGAGTGCGTCAGCTGGAAGCCCTGCAGGCAGTCGCAGCTCTCCGCCTCCTTCCGCACCACGTCCAGCACCGAGTCCACCAGCTCGGCGCCCTCGGTGTAGTGGCCCTTGGCCCAGTTGTTGCCTGCCCCAGACTGACCTGGAATGCGGAGGGAGAAACAAAGCTTTCTTAGGAGCCTGGTCACCAAGATAGGAGACGCGGTCTTCCCAACCTTTCAACCTCCACAACAATTCGCTTGGGCGCATGGGGACTCGTTTCATGTAACTCACCAAAAACAAAGTTGTCCGGTCTGAAGATCTGGCCAAAAGGACCTGACCGAACGGAGTCCATGGTCCCGGGTTCTAGATCCACCAAGATAGCTCGAGGGACATACTTGCCACCTGCAGGGAGTTGAAGGAGACGTTTGAGAGCAGTGAACTAGGCCAAACTCGGTGGGCCAGCAGCGCACAGCACTCAGCCTGTCGTTCCGGGGCCCGCCACCTGGTGGCAGCAGAGACAGCGCCCGGCCCCTTATGGTGGGCGTCTGAAGGGAAACAGGTATTTAAAAGGGGGACACAGGGCGTGGTGATGCCGCCCGTAAACGCAGCGCTTGGGTCCCCTGGCAGCCAGCGCCGCGCGAGACCCTGTCTCCACAGAGGGGCAGTGTTTGTAAGACCAGAGCAGAACTGGACTTCACCCTCACCTGTGGCTTCATTGTAGTACACGGAGATCCGGTCCAGCTGCAGGTCGCTGTCCCCGTGGTAGGTTCCGGTGGGGTCGATGCCATGCTCATCGCTGATGACCTCCCAGAACTGCAAGGGAACAGCAGTGAGCCCTCACCCGCCCAGGCCCTAGGGGAAGGCTCCCGGCCCGCACTGCCATTCTAGACATGCCCAACCGAGGCGAGACACGCGCTGCAATTCCGCTATCTGCCCGCTGGGCCCTCCCCGGAGGGCGGCCCAGGGTGGACGCACGGATGCGGGGCGTGGGGGCCGCGGGCGCCCGGGCCGGGGGAGCAAGGTGCGGCCACTGCAGCCGCCCACCCCCGCGCTCCACGTGACTGCGGTGGCGGGCCGCTCCTCCGGGAGCCACAAAGGCGGGAGCAGCGGGGGCGGGGCCTGGGCGGGGCCGGCGCCCGCATTGTCCCTGCGCGCCAGGGCCCGGCCCCGCCCCCGAGGGTCCCACCCTCCGGCGCGATGTAGCGGCCACACTTCCTCCGCGCCCCTCCCCCGCCACAATGTAACTGCGCGCAGGGGAGATAAAAAAGGGAAACTGGGGCCGCCGAGCTTTCTTCCCTCCCAGCTCCCCCTCGGTCGCCCCCGGCGGCGCCTCTTGGCTGCTGACCCTCGCACTGCCCGCCAGCTCGCACCCTACGCCCTCGAGGGCAGGGAAAAGCAAAAGCGGCCCCTGCCCTGAGCCGTCACCCGCCCGAGCCGGCGGGCCCAGCCTTTGTTGGGAGGGAGCGCCTCTGCAGCGGCCCAAACCTCGCTCGCCCCTTCCGCCTCCGGCCCCGCTCCACTCGGCCGTCCGGGCGGGTGGGGGCGGGGGCGCCGCAAGGGGAAACCCTCGCCTGGGCTTTGTCTCGGTCCTTCCCGCGTGAGTCCTCGCCCGGGGCTCGAACCGTTACCAGAGCCCTCCTTAAACGAGCTCCCTGCAGTCCCCCAGCCCCTCCGTCCCCTAAACCCAAAGGCTCCCTTGATAGCTTTCCGAAAGTGTGCCGAGAAAAACCGCTCCCGTTTCTCGGGATCAGAACGCCGGCTGCAAATACGGGTTTTCCTGCGCGCAGAACTGGGGGGAAGCCGACGGATGCAGGACGCAGACGCCCGTTAACGCGGCTCCTGACTGGGCTTTCCACACGCCATACCCCAGCCAAAATCTTTACATCCTTACCTTAGCACCGATCTGGTTGCCACACTGTCCGGCCTGGATGTGCACGATTTCCCTCATGGCTAAGGTTTACTGTAATAAATGTTTGCTGGTTCCAAGGTAGAGACCGAGCCAGACAAGGTAACTAACGCTTGGGTTTTGGTTTTTTTCTTCCTCCCGGGCGGGTCTCAGACCGACGGGATGGAACGTGGCCCCGGAGGCTGCCGCAGGAAGATGCGAGCACGACCGCAGGAAGGTTCTAAGAGGCAGAAGAGGCAGGCGAGCGCAGCAGAGAAGGCGCGCAGGGCGGGGCGCGCGTTCGCGCGGCCGGGGGCGGGAGGTGGGCGGGCGCCCGCGGGCGCAGACAAAGCCTCTCCAGCCGGGCGCTGATTCGACCCGCCGATCACGTGCCCGGCCTCCATTGGCCTCTGAGCCCGCGGCGAGCGCAGTGCTTTCTGGGAGCTGTAGTTCTCTATTGTTGTCCACGCTGCAAAATGCAGTTAGTAATGGGTGGGTACTATGGGAGGATTAGGGGCTATATTGGGTGTGTGTGATTTTATCTTTCTTCTTCTTTTTTTTTTTTTTTTTTCATGGAAAATGACCCCACAAGAGATTCCTATCCTCTATTCCTGAGAAAGGTTTTTGTACTAACTGAAAGAGGTTTGGGGAAATACAGTAATTGGGAAGTCTGAGGTGCCCTGCGTTGGGCGGTGGGATAGGCACGCCCAGCAGGCTCCCCTCTGCAGTATCTCTGGTCAGCCCAGACTGCAGAGCTCAGCGGAAAGTCCGGGCAACTGTGGCCTCCTGCCCTGATACATAGTATGTAGTTCTTTGTGATTTCAAGACAGGAGTATCAGTGAGACGCTGCTCCCCCACTTCTTCCCAGAAGAAAGGCTTGCCCTCCTGTTTCCGAGGGAGTTGTCTCAAGGATGTTTCTAAAGAGAAACAAAAACTGCAAGGACTTTTCAGAATAGAAACATTGCGTGGAGCAGATGTCCCAAAAGAAGGCGTCCTTCTCTGCGGGGGATTTGGGGCTTTAGGACTACGCTGAAGACATCTGGGGGACGGGGCCGCCTAAGAGAACGTCAGCGTCTTTCAACGGCTCTCAGCGTCTCTCAGACACATGGGTGAAGCAAATGGTTTTTTGTTTCAGTTGGTTGATTTTATTAACTAGGTGAGTGTGGCACAGTCCTGTACCGGAAAGAAGGAAGATGGAAATAGAATGTGCTCAAGGCAGAGAGCCCTTCAGCTTCTCTTCCCAGGATTTCATAGATACTAAGTATCCTCAGAAGTGTAAAGGAGTAACAAATGGTTAATTAGAAACAAAGCAGGGCTGGTTCACATTGTTAATCCCCGAATTCTGACTCAAAGGCAGGAGGACCTCAGAAGTTCAAGGTCAACCTGGGTTACTTAGAGGCTACCTGGACAGCCTGAGGTGCGACTTTAAGCCAGTCTCTAAATAAATAAATAGGAAAGATTAGATTGTGCCCAACCTCCCAAGCAGTAGGGAGTTTGAGGCAGAAGGATCCGTGCACGTTGAAGGCTAACCTGGTCTACAAAATGAGAGCCTTTCTTGGAAAGAAAACATTTTTTGTTGTTGTTATGTTGGAGAGGGTTTTTTTTTTTTTTTTTTTATGGTATGCTGGAGAGATGGCTCAGCAATTGAGAGCATTTGTTCTAGAAAGACCAGGTTCAAGCGCCATCACCCACATTAGAGGCTTTCACCTTCCCGTAACTCCGGTTCCAGGGACCCAACACCCTCCCCTGTACTCTGCAGGCTTGTGGCACACAAGTAGTACACAAATATACATCCAGGAAAAGCACTAATACTTATAAATAAATAAATACCTCTTTAAAAAAGAGAAAAAGCAAAGGGAAGGGTGTGGTAGGCAGTATCCGGGATACGATCATCCAGGCCAGGTGTGTGGCCCAGACAGCGGAAGGAGGATCCCTGGGAGCTCTAGGCTAGCCTGGTCAGTTAATTCGGTTCCCGTGAACATATGGAGACAACCACAGGGAAAGAACTCTAAGTTATGCAAGCCAATTTCTTACTATACTTTCATGTCTTATTATAAGGAAACAAATTGTTTTGTCATATCTTTCTCCTCTTTTGAAAGACGAGGGAGTTGTCTCAAGGTTTTAGCAAAACAGTTTGCCTACCCACGTTTGCTTTATTTAGGATCTTATATTTAGGAAGTGACCTCAAAATGTCCGTCATCTTATCCACACACACGTATATGTAGAAGAAAGGACAAGACTTCTACTAAGCAGTCCAAATCAAAAGGAAAAGAAATTCCCCTGCCATGGGGAGCGCCACGCCTTCGGGCTGTTTTCCAATCTGCAGCTTCCAGCCACGACTGCAGCCTGCAACCCCTCATTAGTCAGCTGGCGCCATTTCTGGGATGACCGACACGGGCGCTCTGGCCTTGGAACGACTTCTATGGTGAGGCCCTTCTAGCCGCCGGCGGCAGCTGGCGCCAGACTCTGTGGTAAGGCCCTCGGAAATCTGCGCGGGAAGCGTTCGGAAGACGGCGTCGGGGCGGTGGGTTGGCCCAGGGCGTCGGCCAATGGCGACGCGGGATTTTCCGGGCCACGCCCTCTGCTGTCATCCGCGTTTCCTTCGGCTGGTTTCCCGCCCGCAGCCACGCTTTTGAGCTGTGAGTGGGCGGGGCGGGGGCGGGGCTTCCGTATGAGGATGTGAGCCAATCGTCACGCTTCGAGTAGTAAGTGACAGCTGCAGGAGTCAATCAGACGATCGGCGGGCTTCCGGGATTCGCACTCCCGCCACCCAGGTCGCGGCCGTTACTGGCGGCGCGCGCGCGCGGGCTTCGTAGGTGAGTTCGGCCGCCCGCGCTCTCCCTGGCCTCCTGACTCCTCCTGAGGGCCGGAGGGGCGTGCCTTCGTAGTCACTGGGCGGAGGTAATTTGCGTCGCGGCTTTGGGTTTTTATGCTAATACTTGCCCGGCGCGCGGGCCGGGTTGTGGGTTTGTTGACACGGAAACGTTAGGCCCGGAGGGAACAAACTCATGTGTCAAAGATGGTTGCCCTCGCGTGGGAGCGGAGGGCCGCGGGCGTCCCCTGGGTTGGCCGGACGGAGTTTACTACAAGGGGCACCTGATGCCCTGTGTGTGGCATCTTCCTAGGTAAAACCCCCCCACGCGATTTCCAAGTTCTGTCTTTAATTCGCTCCTCGAGCAGCAACCCCGAGTGTAGCCGCCATGAGAGCAGGCTTCGTTTTGTTTGGTTGAGGATGTATTCCAAATACCTGAGAGGTACCGAGTGCTCCTAATTACCTAGGGGCAGCCACACGGACCCCGGGCTGGGGCGGTGTGTGGGTACGGTCCCGCCGGTGCTGGTAGGGAGAGACAGTGTGGACGACGTGAGGTTCGGGTCACGAAGGGTCTTGCCAAGGACTTTATTTAATTCTTCGAACCTAGCAGCCACGAGAAGTCGTCATGAGTGGTTTGGGCAAGGTCCTTAAACTATATGTATTGTTTCCTCATTTGAAAAAAAAATTTAATATTAGGCGTAGCCTAAAGGGTTCTTTAGGCGAATAAATGAGTCAGTCAACCTAAAGTACTAAAACAGTGCTTAACATAGAAAAGTCTCGTTATCCATTAGCTTCTTTGGTTCTTTGCATTTGAAGCTGAGGTATGCTGGTGAGAGTGTATGAAATATGGACTTGGTGACACATTTGTCTCTACATGCTGTTATTCTGAGCAAATGAATTTTTGGAGGCATTGCTTCCCTGTCTCATTTGGCTATTGTGCCTGATACAACTCAGTAGTGGATGGTGAAATCAGATAGGGAATGGTAAATGGGCATGGGAAGGCTAGAGCGTGTACAAGACCCTGAGTTTGATCCTCAGTAGTTCTGTGTGTGTATGTGTCCGTCTGTTGGTCTGTTAAGAGATTAGAAAAAAAAAATGATAGAAAACAGTATATTCACGAAGCATTATTTCTCCAAACCCACACTACCACGTAGGTGAGTGCCTGGTTCCAAGGAGGATGGCAGTCAAATACCCTGGAATTTGAGTTATGAACTGTTATGAGCTGCTATGTGGGTCCTGAGACCTGAACCCAGGTCCTCTGGAAGAACATGCAGTGTTTCAGTGTGTGAGGGCCTAGTTTCCATCTCCAGTACCTAAAAACAAACAAATCCCATTCTAGATAATGGTATACTTTGTGTCATGGCCAAAAGTATAAATATGTACATATAATTTGTTTTATTTTGGAGGGCAAGGTCTCACTATAGTCAAGGCTGGTCTCCATACATTTTTTTTTTTTTTTTTTAGCCAGACTGACCTTTAACTCACAAGAGATCTTCCTTCCCGCGTGCTGTAATCAAAGGCATGCCTGGCCAGGTCTCCAGGTCTTAATTTTCCTGCCTTAGGTGCAGGGATTACAGATATATATCAACATGTTTGTTTGTTTGTTTTGGTTGGTTGGTTGATTGGGTTTTTGAGACAGGGTTTCTCTGGGTAGCCCAAGCTATTCTAGACTTCCTTTATAGACCAGACTGGCTTCAAACTCAGAGATCCACTTACGTTTGCCTCCTGCATGCTTGGATCAAGGTGTGCACCACCATAAAGTGATGTTTTTCTATCAGTCTTTCTGAAACATCTGAAAATTTTGGGGGTTGGAGAATGTTTGGCTAGCCTGTGTTGAGGCTAGCCTGTGTTAGAACTATCAATGGGTGGGGAAAAAAAAAAAAAAACATGTTAACAGCTGGGCAGTAGTGGTGCAGGCCTTTAATCCCAGCAGAGGCAGGCAGATCTCTGAGTTCGAGGCTAACCTGGTCTACAAAATGAGTTCCAGGACAGCTGGGGCTATAGAGAAAAATCCTGTCTCAGGAAAAACAAAGAAAGGAAAGTATTGCCTCCACATTTACCCAGGTGTATCTCCACTTGCTTTTTTCTCTGCAAGTGTGTACAAACCAATGGCAGGAGCAATGATGATGTGTTTCCTTTACAGATCATGGAGAACACCCAGGTGATTGACTGGGATGCTGAAGAGGAGGAGGAGACAGAAATAGCCAGTGGATCCTTGGGGTATAGCGTGGAGCCTGTAGGGCGGCTACGTCTCTTCAGTGGTACTCACGGACCAGAAAGAGGTCAGGGCATATTGGAAGCTGAAGTATGAATGTGGGTCTTTTCTTCTCCTTAGAGGTAGTCGGAGGGTTGGTAGAACCTGGTGTATGTTTCAAAGGGGATGTTGAATAATTGTGCAGGGGATGGCAAAGAGGCCACCTAGGGTGATTGTTCCAGGCTGGTGCCATGTATTTTCTAGGACTGATTTTTCTTTTGTTAGGAGAAAATGAAGAGCTTCAGATAAAAATGCAGTGTTGGGCTGAAGAGATGGCTCAGTGATTAAGAGTGCTTACTGCTCTTGCAGAGGGCCTGGTGTAGGTTCTCGGCTCACAACTACCTATAGCTCTAGTTTCAGGGGACCTGCACATATGTGGTGGACCTGACCTCACACAGGTGCATACATACACATGAATAAGTACAAACTTAAAAATTAAAACACTTTGTGCCTAGAAGTGGGTGCTGCTGATTGTGGAGGGACAGTGGATGTGTATGCAGTGAGCAGTGTACTCACAGTGATTGAAATGGTTAGATTTGTAGTGTGTGTTTTATTTTTGTTTTTCCTTTGAGACAGGGTCTCTCTGTAAAGCCCTTGCTGTCCTGGAACTCACTGTGGTGACCAAGCCTCACACTTAACTGAGGTCCGCCTGCCTCAGTCTCCCAAGTGCTGGAATTAAAGGTGTGAGCCACCACAGCCAGCCTGTATTGTGTGTATTTATTATACCCGTTGGACATGGTGGTGCATGTCTGTGACTTGAGTTTGAGGGTGACCACAGTAAATATGAAAATAATCTAAGCTATGTAGTGAGACCATGACTCCAAAACAAAGAGGTGGGGGTGGGACAGAGAGATGGCTCAGAGGTTAAGAGCACTGGCTGCTCTTCCAGAGGTCCTGAGTTCAATTCCCAGCACCCACATGGTGGCTCAGAACCATCTATAGTGAGATCTGGTGCCCTCTTCTGGTGTGCAGGCACACATGCAGGTGGAACACTGTATACATAATAAAAACAAATAAGTCTTAAAAAAAAAGAAGAAGAAGAAGAAGCAAGAGCTGTAGGTCAGGGAGAGCGTGCTTAGCTAGCGTGCATGAAGCTCTGTTTTCAACTTTGAGCAATAGGGGGAAAAGATCCAGTGTGAGAATTGTAGATGAGTAATGTATTATAAATGTTCTCCATGCTGGCATATCCTCAGGGTTTTTTAGGTTGGTTGTTTTTAATGCCTGTAAGAGCTTTGAGTGAACAACAGTAGGATACCTAATTAGAACATCTTGAGGCCTGGACCCTGGCCTTATTCTCTTCTCTCTCTTCTCTGACCCTTAGATTTCCCACTCTACATTGGCAAGAATGTAGTTGGCCGAAGCCCTGACTGCTCTGTGGCCCTGCCTTTTCCATCCATCTCCAAACAGCATGCAGTGATTGAAATCTCAGCTTTGAACAAAGCCCCCATACTCCAGGATTGTGGGAGCCTCAATGGCACTCAAATCGTAAAGCCTCCTAGGGTCCTGAGCCCTGGGGTGAGCCATCGTCTGAGGCACCAGGAATTAATTCTGTTTGCAGACTTCCCCTGCCAATACCTTCACCTGGATGTCCCACCCCCCTTGGTCCCTCGGAGACTGCTAACTGTAGAGAAGACCCCAGGAATACAGGGAGGGTCCCAAACATCCAGGGCTTTGTTGGCTGAGGATTCAGAGGAGGAAGCGGGTAAGCTTGTGCCTTGGGTGTGCGTAGAGAGACAGGGACATGGGTGTAAACTGTCTGTTTATTCTTCCTGATCTTGCCAGATTTCCCCTCTAGACGGTGTGTGGCGAATGGGTTTAAGGGCACGACATCCCCTTCGGCAACAGTAGTTCCGGAAAGGTGAGTACCAAAATACCAGATGCCGCAATCTTTCTGGATTTGATTTTTTTTCCAGGCTCTGTAGCCCAGGCTGGTCTCAGACTCATGAAAATGCCCTGCGTTCAATCTCTGTGTATTGGGATTACAGGCTTGAACCACCATGCCTGGTTTAGACACCTGAGCCTTTGAGCAAAGAGTTAAAGTGTCAATTTGAAGAGATGACTGGGTTTCTCTTTGTAGTGCTGGCTGTTCTGAAATTGGGCTCAAACTCAGATCTGCCTGCCTCTGCCTCCTGAGTGCTGGGAATAAAGGTATGCGCCACCACTGCCCAGCGATGATTGTCCTGAGAGGTGGAGCTGGGGTCTATGCACCATCTGTCCATAATCCTCCAGCTGAATGAGGTCGTGATGGGCACTTCTGATATTCTCAGTGGAGTGGGGCCTGCTTCCAAGGCACTCATAGCTGAGTGGGTGTCCTGATCCAGGAAACACATTTTTTGGATTCTTCTCTTTGCAGTGATGACGAGGACTCTTTTCCAGCCCCAAGTGTCCCTGAGCACTCTTTGCCCTTTGAATTGGGCAGTGATACGGATGAAGAACAGCAGCCAGCGGTGGGGGAGTCCTCTTTAGCTCCCAGGAATGGTGCCGCTGGGGAGGCTGGGGAGGCTGAGCAGCCTGATGCTAATGGAGTGCCAGCTGGCATCCAGCTGGTGCAGGCTCAGCCTACTGAGCAACAGTTCAAGGACACAAAAGTCAAGAGTAAGGCAGGCAGTGGCGTGGTTCTTGCTGGGTCGATTTTAGAGAGAAGCCCCACTCTTGGGGAGGACAGTGACACAGAAGTGGATGAAGAACATCAGCCATCTGGCTTTGTGGACAATGATGCAGGTGTGGAAGAAGATACCCCACCTGTACTTCCTTGGAAGCAGCAGCAAGTCCTTGGAGTTGTTTCAAGGGACCCTGGAGCACCTGGTGTGGCACATCTGCAGGACACACCAGCTGGTGGTGACACAGGTGTGGAGCAGGGCAAGACTGCACTGGCTACCTCTTCAGAGGGAGGCCACACCTCCATGGTCATCAACAGTGACACAGATGAGGAGGCGGATGTTGCAGCATCACTCACCTTGGCCCATCTGAAAGAAAGAGGGGTGGATTTGTGGAGCAGAAACCCAGGTGTGGAAGAGGTCAAGTCCCAACCACAGGTCCTTGTAGAACGAAGCCAGAGTGCCTCTGGGAGGGATAGCGACACAGACATGGAGGAGGGGCTCTCCGGGGAAAACAGAGGGTTTGTACCTGACAGCCCCATGGACATAGATGAGGCTCTTGTTGTCACACATCCAGAGAGCCAGCCCTCCCAGAGGCCCAGTGATGTCGGTGAGGCTGTGAGTATGAGCTCCCCTGGCAGCCATCTAGAGGGAAATCAGGCCTCATCGGCCACTGTGGGCAAGAAAGGAGCAAAAGTGGAAGAGGAAGTCCCCCCGGGGCCTTCTGTTACCCTGGAGGAGAAGCGTCAGGTGCCTGTAGAGGAAGCCCAGGCTCCTGACGAGGCCTGGGAAACAGCTGTGGAGGAAGGCTCGTCTTCAGCAGTGGCAGATGTAAGAAAGATCCCAGGTGCTGGGACAGAGCAGGCTGCAGCTTTGTCTGAGCAGGAAAGCTCTCTTGAGGTGGGGGCCCCCAGCAGGTCACCTGCCACACCCATGGAGCAGGCAGTAGTGTGCACAGATACTTCAGGGGACCCTGCCCTGCCACAGAGGAAAGGAGCCCTCACTGCCACAGGAAGCGGGAGAGAAGCACGTGTTGGCGGGACCCAGAATGCTAAAGACTGCTGTGATGGTAAGTGTTGCCCGCTGCTTTGCCCTCGACCCTAGAAATAACTGGCTGTTAGGGTTAGGAGAGAACTGTAGAGGTCTTTATGATAAGAGTTGATTTTTTAATCTGTCTCATATCTCTTCCCTAGAGCCTGAAGATGTATGCCTTCCAGCTACCCAGTGCTTTGTGGAGAATGAGAGCCAGAATCCAGAAGGTGAGGCCCTTGTGTTGTTTGGATCTGAGTGCCAGTAGGAGCTGGGTGATTAGACTAGTGGTTCTCGAAAGGTGGTATAGCCAAGATGGGGCATGGGACCCTGGAATTCTGGGACAAGATGTGTTCTGTCCATCTTTTCTTCTGCAGCTGTCCAGAGTTTGGAAGATGAGCCTACCCAAGTCTTCCCATGTACTCTTCCCCAAGAGCCTGGGCCTTCCCATCTCAGCCTTCAGACTCCAGGTACAAGAGAGTCTCTCTGAGCCCCAACTTTCTGTCTTCTACATCTTTCACATTCTGACTTAATGTTAGATTTATCTATTTGGTGTCTATGAGTGTTTTGCCTGTGTGTATATATGTTCACCATGTGCATGCCTGGGGCCCACAGAGGTCAGAGGAGGGTGTCTTATGCCCTGGAACTGGAATGAGGGACTATTGTGAGCTGCCATGTGGGTTCTCAGAACTGAACCCAGATCCTCTGGTAGAGCAACCTGCGCTGTTAACTGTTGGGGCTGACCTTGACCTTCTGGTCCTCCAAATGCTGGGATTACAGCTGTGTGCCCTCCAGCTAGCAAACCGGGGCTTCATGAGTGCTAGCTGTGCTCTCTGCCACTTGAGCTGTATCCCCAGTCCCACCTTTCTATAGTCTTTTACTATTTTATTGATGTTCTCCATTTCCTCAGGAAAAGAAATCTGTACCAGACATGGAGACAGACTTGTAATCTCAGAACTGGGGAGGCAGAGGCAGGAGCTCAGGGACATACATAGAAAGTTTGAGACCTGGACTACATGAGACTTTGTCTCAGAAAAACCAAAATGGGCGGAAGAGATGGCGTGTGGTTAAGAGTGGCAACTGCTCTTCTAGAGGACCAGGGCTCCGTTCCAGCACCCATGTCAGGCAACTGGCAACCACCTGCAACTCCAGCTCCTGGAGATCCAAGACTCTGGTACCCTGGGTACCCACAAACACAGTATACACACGTACATATGAATAAAAGTTTTAAAAAATACATCTTAAAAAACAAAACAAAACAAAAAAAAAAAACAGAAAACAATGGGCTGGAGAGATGGCTCAGAGGTTAAGAGCACTGGTTGTTCTTCCAGAGGTCCTGAGTTCAATTCCCAGCAACCACTGGTGGCTCACAACCATCTATAGTGAGATCTGGTGCTCTCTCTGGCATGCAGGCAGAACACTATCTGTAATACATAATGTTCAAAAAAATAATAAAACAGCAAATAAAAAGCAAATCGTTGGGCCTTACTCTGATTCTAGTTCAGGAGACTGAGAATTGGCTTTGAAACTCAAATGGGTTTTTCTCTGAAGAGTGAACGCAGGGCCTTGTGTCTCCCAGGGGAGAGCTCTTCTGAGCTACATCCCCAATCCTTGTTTGTCAAATGAGGGTCTTGAGGGAGCTGTGTGTGAGATTATCATCTTCTGGATAGCATTCAGGGTTACAGCCAACACCTTTATTCCCATCTTTCCCTTTGTAACCCATTTAGCTATTTCAGAGTCTGGCCTAGTTCTTCTTAGCCTTATAGCCTTGTTTGCTCTTTAGGTCCGGGCACCTTGGACGCGCCTTGGGAAGTCTTGGCTACACAACCGTTTTGTCTGAGAGAGCAGACAGAGGCCTCTGAGCCCCAGCTCACTGCCACCCACCTGGAAGCTGGGGGATCTCATCCATCTCTACCTAGGGCCCCACCAGGACACCAGGATGTTGGAGGCAGAGAAATACAGACTGTGGAGAAAGCCATGGGTATACCAATGGAAACAACAGTCAGGGTGGCCCCTGAGGGTACACCATTGGAGAGGAAGACCAGGGGGAGAACTCCAAACAGTGAGAGAGAAGATGTGATGAGGAAGAACTAACTCAGGGGAGAGAGGAGAGTGCCAAAAAAAGTGGTAGCTGGACACAGGCAGAGACAAGAGTCCAACAAAGTAAAGGGTGGGAATCCTGAGGGGACTAGGAGAATTCGAAGGGAGGAATGGAGACACCCAAAGACTCACAGAAGAAAGAGGAAGAAGTAGAAAAACCAGAACCAGAGAGAGCATGGGAGTCAGCTGGTTTAGAAGTAGCCCTAGCTAGAAGGGGACAGAGGAAGGGAACCAGGAGCAGAAAGTGCAGGTTGCCAGTCTAACACTAAAGCCTAGAGCTTGCTTGAGGGACCTTGAGGGAAGTGCACCAGCCCTAGCACTATCTGGGAGCCAGAGAGTTGGAGGAAGGGGAGCCCCTTTGAGTCCCGGGAGGCAGCAGAGGTAAGTGAGGCAGAGGGAGCCAAGGTGGTATGTAGTCCTCATAGCAGTTAGTCCCTGAGCTATAGTCTGCACAGCACTCAGCCACTCTTATTATCTCTCTTCTAGGCCTCTTGAGTTGCCAGGTGACACCTGCTGTGAAGGCTT
>REGO01000826.1:293138-322760 GCA_010120015.1 Rhombomys opimus
CTGCCTGTACATTTGTGCATGTTTGGGAGAGGTGCTTGAGGAAGCCAAGTGACAACCTAGTGTGTTCTTCAGGAAGCACCCCACTTTTTGGAAGGATAGGGTCAGGATCTCAAGCTGCCATAGAAGTTGTGACAGTAGACAAGGCTGTCCCTGCTCTAGCGCTGGGATCATAAGCTTGTACCACTGGACCTGGCCTCTCTGCATGGCTTCCGTAGACCACATTCAGGTCCTGGCGCTTGACTTCTGAGCTGTCTCCCTAATCCTTTGTTCCAGGTTTTTTTCTTCATTTCTCAGTAGTTGGCCTCTGTTCCTGTGTCCTGTCTCCCATTGTTCCCGTCGGTGGTTCCCTTGGGAACTGACTGAGACGTCTCCTTGTGCTTCTTCCTCTTTGCCCAGCCATGTGTTTGTTACCAGACCCACCTGTGCACACAGAGATCCCTTATGGTGTCCAAAAGATTACTTCCTCCCCCAGGAGTGCCTAGTGTAAAGAGCAGTGCCAGTGAGCATGCTGTGACCATAAACAGATCAAAGCCAGACTTGCTAATACGCCTTTTGTCCCAGAATTGGAATCGAAGGTAGAATCCATGCAGAACACAGCAATCACTTGAGGCCCTTCCTCAGAGACACTGGAAAAAGTCAAGATTTGTGCCAGCCTCTTCCTTACTGCCTTTTGTCAGTTGCCTCTCCTTCTCCTCAGGGTGACCCAGAGCCTCCGTCCCATTGCCTGTCCTCTCCAGTGGCCCCTTCTCAGGGTGACCCAGAACCTCCATCTCATCGCCTGTCCTCTCCAGTGCCCGGATCTTCAGCTCCACCTCAGAGTCTTCTCACCTCGAAGAGACAAAAGCAGTCTACACCTCAGCCTCCATTTTCAACTTCTTCCCCTTCTGTCGGGCCACGGAGGTCCTCCAGAATGACCCCTTCCTCACATTCCTCTGCTGCCTCAGGACCAACATCTCAGGCCATTCGGGGCAGGGCAAATAAGTCCTCCACCATGACCCCAGAACTGATTGTTCCTACAGACCCTGAGCTCCAGCCTCCCACCTCCACAGAACAGCCTGTTACCCCAAGCCCCACACCTCGGGCCACACGGGGCAGGCTAAGTAGGTCTTCCATCAAGACCCCAGAACCACTTATCCCTACTGTCCCTGACCTTCAACCTCCCACCTCCACAGAACAACCTGTCATATCTAAACCCATATCTCGGGGCAGGTCACCTAAGTCTTCTCTCAGGACCCCTGAAACAGTTGTCCCTGCCTGTCCTGAACTCCAACCTCTCACCTCCGTAGAACAGCCTGTTATCCCTAAACCCAGAGCCACTCGGGGCAGGCCGAGTAAGTCTTCTCTCAGGACCCCAGAACCAGGTGTCCCCACTGGCCCTGAACTCCAGCCCCTCACCTCCACAGAACAGCCTGCTGCCCTTAATCTCACATCTCGGACCTCTAGGGGCAGGTCCAGTAAGTCTGTCAGGACCCCGGAACCAGGTGTACCCACCGGCCCTAAACTCCAGCCACCCACCTCCACAGAGCAGCCTGATACTCCTGAGCCCTCTTCTCAGGGCAGGACACTTAGGTCTTCTGTCAGGACTCCTGAAGCCAGTGTCCCCATAACCCCTAAGAGCCAGCCTTCTGCTGGTCCAGACCAGCCTGTCCCTAAGCCCCCAGCTCTGGGCACTCGGCGAAGGGCATGTAAGTCCTCCACTGATGGTCCTGAATCAGCTGGACTAGCAGCCCCTGATTTTGAGCCTCTCACCTCTACAGAACGTCTTGTCATCCCTGAGGTGACAGGTGAGAGGGTGATACTACAGTCTTCACCCCTAAGCGCGTCCTCAATTCCCAGTGCCCCTGAACTCCAGCCACCTGTCCCCACAGCCCAGCCTGTTCCGCCGGAGCCCATTCCTCAAGCCAGTCAACAAAGGAGGCGGAGGGCTGCGAGGAAGCAGGCCTCCCACACAGTTGCTGTGGGCCACAAGCCTAACTCTGCATCTGAACCTGAGCCCCAGTCTTTAGTCAGCCAAAGCTCAGGGCCATCAGAAGCATCTGAGTCGGATGCAGCCACTCCAGAGCCTGCTATGGCCCTCATCCAGAGAGAAGCAGCTAGGGGATCAGGTCTCATTCCCAAGCCTGAGCCTGGGGTTCCTCAAGTCTGCAGGAAGCCTTCCACTACCACAGGCTCACCCCTTCAGAAACGTCCCCGAAGGCAGGTACCGCAGAAAGCTGTAGTCATCAAGGAAGAGGATCCTGCAGAAGCACCAGTGAGGGAAGAGGTGAGAGGGCAGCTGGGGGCTCCCTCGCTAGGAACGAGAGCTGCAGGGTCGGGTGCTCACTGAGATGTTTTTCAGCCTCAGGAGGGAGCAGTTCCCGCACCAGGTAAGAGAAAGAGGAACCGTGCAGAGAATGAGACCCAGGGAAACCCAAACCGAAGCCAGCGAACTAAGCCTAACCAAGAAGCAACAGCCCCCAAGGTAGAGAGCGGGGCCGGGGATTGAGAGGTGGGTGGGTGGTGCCGGCAGGTTGTGACCATCCTCGGCCCGCTCCCTAGGTGCTGTTCACGGGAGTCGTGGATTCTCGTGGAGAGCGTGCAGTGCTGGCTCTGGGAGGCAGTCTGGCCAGCTCAGTGAATGAGGCCTCCCACTTGGTCACTGATCGTATCCGAAGGACAGTCAAGTTCTTGTGTGCCCTGGGGAAGGGGATTCCCATCCTCTCCCTGAACTGGCTGTATCAGGTGAGAAGCCAGGAGGTGGTGGGTGCCTGGAGGACTGCTGACCAGCCTCCCAAGGAGCAGTGGGAGGAATGGAGATGGAGACCTGAGGGTTACTGAGGCAGAGGGCTGCTATGATGCACCCTGCTGCTCTTCCCCTAGTCCCGAAAGGCTGGCTGCTTCTTGCCTCCTGATGACTACGTGGTGACTGACCCTGAGCAAGAGAAGAATTTTAGCTTCAGTCTTCGGGATTCGCTGAGGCGGGCTCAGGGACGAAGACTGCTGGAGGTGAGAGGCTGCCTTCTGCACCCTGCTTCAGTCCCGTCCCTGTGACCCACAAGAGGATTCCCAGTGCACACCTGTCTCTACACTCCTTTCTTAGGGCTATGAGATTCATGTGACCCCTGCAGTGCAGCCGCCCCCATCTCAGATGGGCGAGATCATCAGCTGCTGCGGAGGTACCGTCCTGCCTCGCATGCCCCATTCCTATAAGGTACGATGAGTGTGGCTGAGCCTGAGGAGGGAGCAGCTGGGAAGGTAGTGGGAGTGAGGAAGGTTGGAGGAATGAAGGAGCGAAAGGGAAGAACAAGGGAGAAGAGGTGCTGGCACCAAATGGACTTAGTTTTGTTTTGAGGTTTAAATATTTTTAAACAGTCAGATGTGGGGCCACAGGTTGGCAGCACAGCACTTGGGACTTGGAGGCAGGAGGAGCAGAAGTTCTAGGTAAATATTCACCTAAAATAGGAAGCTCTGAATCAGCCGGCTGCCTGTGACTCCTCCCACCCCATTCATTCAAGAGGCACCAGGCTGGGTGGCACACGCCTTTAATCCCAGCACTCAGGAGGCAGAGACAGGTGGATCTCTTCAAGTTCGAGGCCAGCCTGGTCTGCCAATCGAATCCAGGACAGCCAAGGCTACACAGAAAAACCCTGTCTTTAAAAAAGAAAAGAAGAAGAAAAGTGAAGCAAGAGGGTCACTTGAACCTAAGAGTTCAAAGTCAGACCGAGTA
This sequence comes from Rhombomys opimus, assembly GCA_010120015.1. Taxonomy (NCBI): domain Eukaryota; kingdom Metazoa; phylum Chordata; class Mammalia; order Rodentia; family Muridae; genus Rhombomys; species Rhombomys opimus. Next base: position 296,845 of record REGO01000826.1, read on the forward strand.
ACAGTGAGAACCCCCATTTCTTTTTCTTTTTCTTTTTCTTTTTTTTTTTAAGACAGGATTTCTCTGAGCAGCCCTGGCTGTCCTGGAACTCCCTTTTAGACCAAACTGACCTGGAACTCTAAGATCCACCTGCCTGTGCCTCCGCTGCATAGCAAGAAACTCCACTTCCTAACAACAAAAAGCTAAAGTGCCTGTAAAGCCATGTACTTGTTATATTTCCCGATCCTCTTACTGTGTCGGGCCCCGTAGCCTTGGTAGGGACTGATTTCCCACAGTGGTGAGGCTGGCTGTCCTTGAGGGTGCTGCCAGTCAGGGCCTTCCCTTGTTTGTGTCATTTTTATCTTCTCCCACTATCTTCTATGTGTCATGCCAATTATAATTGTAAGCTGCAGTGGGACTGGGAATGGAGCTCAGATGGCAGCCTGCTTGCCCAGCGTGTACAAACCTCCTGGTTTGATACTTAACACACGATACACACCTGTAATTCCAGCACTCCGGAGATGGAGGAAAGAGGATCAGAAATTCAAGATTATCTTTAACTACGTAGCAAATTTCAGGCCAGCGAGTTATATGAAACCCCTTTCCAAAAAAGAAAGGGGAGGGTGGGCTGAGCTTTTGAGTTCATCTTTCTGGCAAGAACACTTGACAGGCAGAGCAGTGTGCGTGTGTGCATGTGTGATTATATACTGTTACTGTTTTTTATATATATATACACACACACACACACATATATATATATATACATATATATATATATAGTCTCAGTTCTGAGACTGTGTAGTGGGTCCTGCTGTTTAGGGTTCCCCCTCATCACTGTCTTTGCTGTCTCCTCCGCAGCCTCAGCGAGTTGTCATAACTTGCACTGAAGACCTCCCTCTTTGCACTGTCCCATCTCGGCTGGGGCTGCCCCTGCTCTCTCCTGAGTTCCTCCTGACTGGAGTGCTGAAGCAGGAAGTCACCCCAGAGGCCTTTGTCCTCTCCAAACTGGAAACGTCATCTACCTGAAAGAATATCTGCCTCTACCCTCTCAGGCCAGCAGACAGTCCTAGAAACCAAAGAGGAACACGCACAGACGCATTTAACCAGGCAAGGCCCACACCTGTAACATCAACACTTGGGAAGACTACATAATGAGGCCCCATCTCACCAAACCAAACCCTCAGGGTCTAACAAAGGCCTGCAGTGTATTGTATTGACAGGACTGCTTTGGGTATGTGGAGAAGACCAAAGGGGTTTGGGGAAAAAGAGAAAAGGAAGCTTTTTTTCCTCAGATTCCAGTTTTTAGTTGGCTAAACCAAGCTGGATGTAGTTCTGTGGCAGAGCACTTGCCAGGTCCATGGTCAAGGCTGTGCGCAGCTGCACGGCCGACGCCACTGCTACAGACACCCAGCTCACAGGGATGCCTGGCTGAGAAGCTGAGGGTGGCTCACAGGGTGGGTTTTCTGCCTCTGACCCACCGCTTAGGGCTTTTGGTTTTGCTACACTTGTTGGCCAGCTTTTCAGTGTTTGCAGTTAGCTTTGGTCATCCCTGTGATAGGTCAGTGCCCACTCTGCTTGCCTGATGGCGAGTATCTGTTGTGGAGACACAGATGGTTTTGAACTTGCACTTTATCGTTAGAGTGAATTGGATACTTTTCCAGGATGTAGGGAAAGTAGAACTCTTGGATATGGCTGGTGTTTGGTTTGACCTCTGCAATAAACAATTTAAAGTTAAGTGCAGTGCTAGGCATGGGTCATTCTCTGGAGTTCCAGTACTTAGGAGGCTGGAGCAGGGAGGCCACGAGCTCCAGTTCAGCCTGGGCTACAAACCCTGTCTTGAAAAGAAAGTCCATCGTGGTGGCACACAACTTTAATCCCAGCACTCAGAGGTAGGCGGGTCTCTGAGAGTTCGAGGACAGCCAGGGCTGTTCACAGAGTAAACCCTGTCTTGAGAAAATAAAAGGGATTTTTTTTGTAATTTTTGTTTTTTGTTGTTAGTTCTGGTCATCTCTATGGTCAGTACTGATTACCACATGACCCAGCCATACTGCCCTGCCTCCTGGCAGGAAGTTCCCTGTGCAAAGAAAACAGGCATGCACTCGTTCTCTAACCCCAGCATTCCAGGGAGGGGCACATGGGATCAGAAGTTCAAGGTTAGCTTTGGCTACATAGCAAATTGGAGGCCAGTACAAACTACAAGAGACTCAAAAATGAGAAGCAAGCACTTGGTCAGTGTCTTATGCAGTCTAGGCAAGCACTCTGCCACTAAGCCTGACCTCAGCACTTCAGAAGAGCCAAATAGACACTGTAGAGGTTCGAGAGTGTGTAAATGCGCTGTGCACACAAAGGAATGTTCAGACCTTGAAAACTGTAATTGAGGATGAGTTTTGTCATGAGCCAGACGCAAAGGACACATTTGATCCCATCTCGTAACACACCCAGGATGGGTGAATTCACAAAAAAGAGCAGATTGATGCTTGCCAGACTCTGAGTACAGGGAGCTGTGCAAGGGGGTCTAGAGTTTCACTGTGCGGAGTTGTCTTGGAGCCAGAAAGAGATGATTGTACACAACGCAGAATATTAAATACTACATTGAAGGGTTTTTTTGCAATGTGAATTTCACATCAATAAAAGCTCGTTGCTTACTTTGTATGCTCTCCTGTGGTGTGTTGTGTGTAAGCTTAGAAAACTGCTTCCGTGTATGTAGAGCCTGCTTCCTGTCTAGGTTGTGGGCATCAAAGTAGGCCCTGCTCACAGCAGGCGACTGCTTCACAGTGCACGTAGCACCCCGGCTATATGCTTGATCTTTATGGGTTTTGTTTGGAGGTGCTGGGGCCTGAATCTCAGGCTTCCCAAATGCTTCACCATTAACAGGGGGCCCAGCCCTTCGTTAATCTGGGGCCTGTGGAGGCCGGAGGCCAGCCTTGGGTGTCAGCCTTGGTGTCTGTCATTCCTCAGGCCACTTTGTTTTTCTTTGAGAGAAGCTGCTCCCTGATTAGCCTAGGCTGGATGGCCAGTGAGCCCTAGGCATCTGCCTCCCTAGGGCTTAGATTATGGCTGTGCCTGAGGATGATGCAGGTTAGAGCAGCCAAGTTTAGTGCAGGTCCTTGTTTCCCACCCACAGGCCCTAGCTCCTAACAGATGAGTGGGGCCAGGCTGCCTGCTGGGCTGCAATCCCAGCCCTTGGAGGCTCAGAATCGCACTTCAAGACTGTTCTCAGCTACATAATAGCAAATTCAAAGCCAGCTTGGGCTACGTGGAGATTCCACCACTGAAAAAAAGTGGAGAGAACAGTGGAGAGAGAGCTTCATGAGAAACAGGTCTTCACCACCACGGCCCACTCATACAAATTCCCCAAGCAAAGAAGCCTGGGGAGGAAAGGCGCTGTACAGCACGTGACAGCTTGGTCCAGAGGTGGTGGGAGCAGCCGCCAGGGTTCTGCCGGCATAGTCCCGCACGCTTCAGCACGCAGGACTTCGCCTTGGACATTTTTATCTCCCTGACCTTGCTCATAGACCGAGGGAGTTTATGTCTTCTGAGGACCCTGCATCGGATAGCTACGATGCTGACTGAGCCTTTTGCCTCCGCAATCTTTTCTTGTTTTGAGAACAGGATTTCTCTTGTAGCCTTGGCAATCCTAGAACTCACTGTAGACCACGCTGGCCCTGCATTCAAGAGATCCACCTGCCCCCGCCTCGCAGGTGCCAGGACTACCTGGCCTTTTTTTTTCCTCCCATTTTTGATGGCTTTTTCAGACCTGGTCTCCATATGCAGCCCAAGGTAACTTCAGATCCTGCCTCCTGCCTCCAGAGCGAGCGCTGGAACTACAGGCATGAGCCACCACGCCCAGCTCTTAATGACCACTAAATAAAAGTCCACGCTGGGCGTGGCGGCACCACAAGTAACGCAGCACGCCAGGGTCGGACGCTGGACAGCGGGGATGGCAGTCCTCAAGAGCGTTCCCTCCCGAGGTCTGCCCGGCCTCGCAGGCTCCCGCCCGCCGCCGCCCTGACGACGCCCGGGTTCCAGGCTCGGCGCTGTGACGCGCTCGCCCCGCCCCTGCCTGGGCGGGGCCGGCAGCCGCGGGAAGCCCGAGCCCGCCTCCCCGGCCAGCGCCGCCGCTCGCCATGGCCCCCGCGCTGCTGCTGGTCCCCGCGGCCCTGGCCTCCTTCGTCCTGGCCTTCGGCACCGGAGTGGAGTTCGTGCGCTTCACCTCCCTGCGGCCGCTGCTCGGAGGGGTCCCGGAGCCCGGCGGTCCCGGTGAGCCGCGGGGAGCCAGAGCAGAAGCCGGCCGGCGCGTGGAGGGCGGGGCCCCGCTGGGAGGGAGCCCGAGGCTCCGCCGGGAACCCGCGGTCAGCCTGGGCGGGAGGCTGGGGAGTGAGAAGAGTGCGGGCGCGCCGCGCGTTGTGGGGAGAACTGAAGGGAAGCACTAGAAAACCCCCGCGTGAGCCGAGCTAGCCCAAACTTTGCATCCTGTTATTCGAGAGGCAGAGGCAAGTGCATCTTTGAGTTCAGGGTCTCTTGCTGGACTACCACTGATTGCGAGGCCTGGTCCACTGCGTGAGGGACTATGTAGAGATCCTTGCGTGTGTGTGTGTGTGTGTGTGTGTGTGTGTGTGTGTGTGTGTGAATATATGTGGGATGTATGCTTGTGCTTCTGTGTGGCCAGGTGCAGCTGACAACCTTGAGTGTCTTCTTCTCAGGAGCCACTCCCCCCTCCCACCCCATTCCCCCATCGTGGTCTCTCTGTGTAGCCCTGGCTGTCGTAAACTCACTTTGTAGACCAGGCTGGCCTCGAACTCACAGAGATCCACCTGCCTGTCTCCCTGAATGCTGGGATTAAAGCCATTTGCTACGAGGCCCCTGCGCTAGCCACCTGTTTTGGAGCAGGGTCTTATTATGTATTCCCAGATGGCTTGAAACTCAGAGGGCCACCTGCCTCTGCCTCTGCCTCTGCCGAATTCTGGGAACAGAGCTTCTCACTGGGGCCTGGGGCCTACCAGCTGGGTTAGACGGACCCCCTGGACGGGGTCATAGATGGGTGTGAGCTGCCATGTGGACACAGAACCACGCCGGGTCCTCTGGAAGAGCAGCAAGTGTGCCTAATGGCCACGCCGGGCACCAGCCCCTCTGGCGGTTCTGTCTCTGCCTCCCAAGCACTGGGATTGCACGCTCACAGCACGCACCGCCGTGCTGCGGTGCTGGGCATGGAATTCAGACCCTTGTGGGCCGTGCCATCGCCCCAGCCCTCCAGCCTGGTCTTAACCCTGACCCTACCTGCATTCTTCCAAGACCCTTCTTCCCCACAGGGAGGCGTGGGCAGATGGAAGGAACAGGAAAGTGAACTGGGTATAGTCTCGACAAGCTCTCAGAAGCGTCCAGGACATGGCATGGGGCCCCAGAAGATGAGGGCATGCGTGGGGAACGTTCTCCCACGAGCTCTTGTCCCTTTCTTCCCGGCTCCCTCAGAGGCCCGCCAGGGGTGGCTGGCTGCCCTGCAGGACAGAAGCATTCTTGCCCCCCTGGCTTGGGATCTGGCTCTTCTGCTTCTGTTTGTGGTGCAACACAGCCTCATGGCCACTGAGATGGTGAAGGCGTGGACATCCCAGTACTTTGGAGTCCTTCAGAGGTCACTGTATGTGGCATGCACCGCCCTGGCCTTGCAGGTATGAGGCTTGGTCAAGGCAGGCACGGTGCATGGGTGTGCTTCCACTGGAGGGACCAAGCAAGTGTGAACACGAGGTGCGATCTCAGCCTGTTACTCGGGCGAACGCTCTGCTCTATCAGCAGAGATGGCTGTCTGACGCTCCCCAGCACAGCCTGAGCCCTCACCCTTGCAACTTAGTTACCTTGTCCTGCTTCATTTCTCCTTAATCCCTCCCGGGCTCTTGTCTCACCAGCCACCTCCCTGGGTCTCAAGGGAGGACTGGCCTTCCAAGTTAGAGTTCTCACTGGGTGTGTGGCCTAGGCCAGTGCGGTGGGTCCCCACCAGCCCCTGCCCCACCCACTCAGCAAATCCCGTGTAGAAATGGGTCGTCCCTGCGTTCTCTGTACCCAGACCCATCCACATGGTAACTTCCTCTTTACTACTGGGGCTGGGGGCAAAGGAGGCCACTGGGCTGCCCGTCCCTCATCTTTCCCCAGCTGGTGATGCGGTACTGGGAGGCGGTCCCCAGAGGCCCGGTGCTGTGGGAGGCCCGGGCGGAGCCGTGGGCCACCTGGGTGCCCCTCCTCTGCTTCATGCTCCACGTGGTCTCCTGGCTGCTCATCTTCAGCATCCTGCTGGTCTTTGACTATGCTGAGCTCATGGGCCTCAAACAGGTGAGCACCCCCAGCCCGCACGGGGCCTGCGGCTGCCCTTCCGGCCTCGCTGGGCTTTCTAACCCCCTGCCTCCTTTCCTGATGGCTTTCTTTCAGCTTGCCTTCAAAGGACAGACATTAACTGACGGTCCCCTGGGCTTGAGGACGATGCCTGGGTCAGAGACTTGGGTTGGGGCGGACTCTCAGAAGGGTGTCAGGAAGAACACAGGGGTAGCTGAGAGGCAGGGCTCGCCGAGACTCCCCTCTGTGCCCCCTCTCCTAGGTATATTACCACGTGCTGGGCCTGGGCGAGCCCCTGGCTCTGAAGTCTCCTCGGGCCCTGAGGCTCTTCTCCCACCTTCGGCACCCGGTGTGCGTGGAGCTGCTGACGGTGCTGTGGGTGGTGCCCACGCTGGGCACCGATCGCCTCCTCCTGGCGCTTCTCCTCACCCTCTACCTCGGCTTGGCGCACGGGCTTGACCAGCAGGATCTCCGATACCTCCGGTCCCAACTACAAAGAAAACTGCAACTTCTCTCCAGACCCCAGGATGGGGAAGCAGAGTGAGGAGCTAGCTCCAGCCCTCAGCCCTACACTTCCACCTCAAAGCCAACCCCCTCGGCATCCAGGCCGGGCTCACTGCACACAGGCTGGAAGCAATGCTCTGGGGGAGGGGGAACGACTGCCCCTTCCCCTGCTCCGGACCTCGGGTCCCGGTCCAGACTCTAGATTCAGAGTTCCGGCCACCTGCTTCCAGGGTCCGCTTCTCAGCCATCAAGGATGGGTACAGAGCTGCTTTTCTCTGAGGGCGTGACCTCGGTACCCACAGGGCCTGCCTCGGGTGCTCGCTCCCCTGGCCCCGGTACACTGCCGGGAGCTGTGTCAGGGCCTGTCTGCAGGTGGCGCTGTCCGTGCTCCACCCCTGCCTTACTCTCTCCACCTCCCCAGGTCCCGCCCTGCCGCCCCGAGGTGCGTCTCCTACAGCGGCGTCTCTCGGTTTTAACTCGGGGCTCCCTGCTCTCCCCGAGGATATGCGCTGCAGAAAAATTAAAATGTTCTACACATGGTATCCAGTTGTCTGTTCTTGCCTCTCTAGCCGCTGGCAGGACCGAGGGTGGGGAGGAAGATGAGACTGAGTTGTCCGGGCGGCAGCCGAGCATCGCTGTGGCCACACCCCGCGGGCCCGCCCAGTCCTGCCCCCTCCAAATGCGGCCGTTCCTCCAGCTGTGGACCAGGGAGCCCGCGGGAGACAGGGGCGCCAACTCCCAAGCCACCTGCCCCGCACCCCGGGACCTGGCAGCCGCTTCCCCGCCACCGTAACAAAGGCGTGGGGAGGCGCGGCCGGGGATGGGAAGGGCGGGCCCGACCCCGAGCAGCTGCCGCTTCCTCCCCGTGTCCCTCAGGGGGCCTGAGCCACGGGCTGCCGCCCCGGCGCGCCGGCTGGAACCGTGGGTCCGGGCGCCCGCTTCTCGGGGCGGCCGGGCAGGAAGCGGGCGCGGGCCCCCGGGGGACACACGGCCGGGGACTGCCGCGGCGGGAGGGCGCTCCCCGCACGGCCCCACGCGGGAAGGAGGGCCGCGAGGCCCCGCCCCGCCCGGCTCCGCCCCGCGCCCCCTTCCCTCGCCCCATTGTCCGCAGACAAAGCGGCCGCCGCCCCCGCCTGGCCCCCCGGCCGCGCCGCGGCCCTCCTCCCGGCTCCCTCCTCCCGCCCTCCGGATCTCCCTGCGCCTCTCTCCTCCTCTTCCTCTCTCCGGACGCCCGGCTCCGCCGCACCTCCTCCTCCCGGGGACCCCAAGGCGTGTGAGTTGGCTGTGGGGCTCCCACTTTGGGGGAAGTGCCTCCTGGCCCCGGGTCGCCCTGGACCGCCTCCCCTTTGTGCAGGGACCGGCCGTCCGCGGAGCGTCCCTGGGCGCACGGCCCTCGGGGACAGGGTCCGCGGTGGGGGACCAGCGCGGGCGTGATGCCGCTCTTCGCCGCGCCTCGCCCCGGGCCTCCGCTGGTAGGGAGGCCGGGCCTGGGCGCGGGCGGACGCCAGGCTGCCGGGACGCGCGGCCAGCACGCCCGCTCGGGTACCGAAAGTCCCCGAGGAGGGTATTTCCCCTGCGCGCCGGGGGCGGGACGCGCGCTGGGGTGGGGGCCGGGCCGAGGGGCGGGGCCGAGCGGCGGGAGGCGGCCGGACCGGCGGGCCCGCGCCCAGGTCTCCCCTTCGCCCTCGGCCCTCTGCCCTCTTCATCCCCTCCGACCGCGCCGGCCGGCCCCCTGGACTTCCTTCGCGCTCTTCTCCCCTGGGTGCCAGGGAGGCAGCCCCGACTGAGCCGCTCCCCTCTCGGCCCCAGCGCCTCCGTCTCCTCTGCTCTCTCTCCTGCTTTTCCTTCTCTCCCTTCTCGTGTCTTAGGCACTGTCTGGTGCGCACAAACCCCAGCCTGCCTCTGCCCGGAATCTCGACTCTTCCTCTCCCATTATCCCCACCCCCAACTTGGCACCCAGCTTCTCTCTTCACGTCTTCAGTTCCTGCCTCGCTCGCCCTCCCTCCTCTCCCGGTTTCCCTGCATCTTCGCCCTTAGTTCCGCCGTCCTCCGTCCCTTCTGAGTCCCTTCGCGAACCCTTTCCTTCTCCCCAATCCCCGTTCTCGGTCCCCGGGCCCCTCTGAGCCTGCTCTTCCTGTTCCTGTCCCCCCAGTGCGCTCTCCCTCCGCTTCCAGTGACCATGACCGCTATCCCGGACTGGAAGCTACAATTGCTCGCCCGGCGGCGGCAGGAGGAGGCAGCGGTTCGCGGCCGGGAGAAGGCAGAGCGCGACCGCCTGTCCCAGATGCCGGCTTGGAAGCGGGGAATCCTGGAGCGCCGCAGAGCCAAGCTGGGCCTGCCTCCTGGAGAGGCGAGCCCTGTGCCTGGGAATGCAGAGGCCGGACCTCCCGACCCAGATGAATCTGCTGTCCTCCTTGAGGCCATAGGACCCGTACATCAGAACCGATTCATCCAACAGGAGCGGCAGCGGCAGCAACAGCAGCGAACTGAGGCGCTCGGTGACAGGAAGCCTGGGCCTCTGGAGGCCCTAGAACGGAGATCCAGTCCCGGTAATTTAAGAGATCAGAGCCCCAAGGGGAGAGAGTCAAGAGAAGAGAGACTGAGCCCCAGGGAGCCCAGAGACAGGAGGCTGGTGATAGGGGGAGCCCAAGAGTCAAGTTCTAGGACTTTGGAGACTCGAGACTGGAGGCAGAGCCCAGCAGAGGCCAGAGACCCGAGTTCAAGACCAGGAGAAGCTCAGAAATGGAGGCTGAGCCCCGGAGACGCTCCAGAGGAGAGCCTCAGATCAGCGGGTCCTGGAGACCACAGTCCCAAGACGACAGAGGTACTGGAAAGCAGGCTGAGCCCTGGGGAGGCTGGCGACCTGAAGGTCAGCCTGACAGAGGCCCACAGATGGAGTCTTGATTCGAGAGACCCCCGGAAGCAGAGCGAGGTACAGCTGGAGGCCACAGCGTGGAGGCTGAACTCAGGAGAGGAGCGGAGCGGCTGCTCGGAGGAGTGCGGGAGGCGGGAAGAGAGCCCGACTTCGGGGAGTGTCTGGGACCAGTCTCCAGCGACAGAGGCCGTTCAGGACACCACCGCTGGAGACGTGGAGAGCGCCGAGCAGAGGCCCAGCCCTGAGGCGGGTGGAGACAGGATCTCGAAGCCCGCTGAAGGCTGGAAATGGACCCTGAACTCTGGGAAGGCTCGAGAACGGATACCTTGGGACTTAGAGACGCAAACTCAGAAGTCAGGGCCTCCGGCATCTTCAGAGACGCACCCGGGGCCTTCTGGTGCGGAGGCTGGAGGGGAGGCTGAGGAGGAGGAGGCGGGGGCTCAGAGCAGGCCTCTGAGAGCCCAGCACAACCTCGGCGCTGGGCCCTCCCTCCTCCCACCAGAGCACTCTGGGGCGGAAGGCTCCAGACAGCAGGAAGAGGAAGGCGCAGAACCCCGGCCCCCAACGCCAGCCCCTCTGTCTCCCCCACCCCCAGCCGCCCCCCAGCCCGCTGGGGATCCCCTCATGAGCCGACTGTTCTATGGGGTGAAGGCAGGACCGGGGGTGGGGGCGCCCCGCCGCAGCGGACACACCTTCACTGTCACCCCGCGGAGGTGCGCGCCCCCGGCCAGCCCGGCCCCTGCGGTCACCCCCGCCCCGGCCGATGCTGCGGGGCCTGGGGCCGGGAAGAAGCGGTACCCGACTGCTGAGGAGATCCTGGTACTGGGAGGCTACCTCCGCCTCAGCCGCAGCTGCCTTGTCAAGGGGTCCCCCGAGAGACATCACAAACAGGTAAGAGCTGCGGCGCCCGGCTGGGTGGAAGTCCCGCTCCGGTTCTGCCCTGGTGGCTTTTTTACGCCTTCCACTCCTTTTATCCCTGCCTCCTCCCTTCCTCCCGCTGCACGCACACCCTTGGGTAGCCTTCCTCTGCCATTCATTTGGGAGCCCTGAGGATTTTGCTCAGCTGTGTCGGGGTGTGTCGTTCTCAGGGTGTGTCCAGTCTCCTTCCTTCTCTTTCCCTCCTGCTCTCAGTCCCCTCTCCTCTCCTCTCCTCTCCTTTTTTTTTTTTTTTCCTCTTTCTCCCTTTGAGTTTTTGACCCAGCCAAGCCCTTCTGGTAGGAGAGAAGAGATAGGCGCCCTGCGGCCATGAAAACACCCGGGAGGGCAGAGAATGTGGAGGCAAGTAGTTCAGGGAAGTTGGAATAAAGGTCTCAGCCCCGAGACAGAGGGGACAGAGCTAGATGAGGACATGCCAGGACAGAGGGCTGGGTGAGAAGGAACAGAGCTGGCTGAAAAGCAGAGAAGGCTTTTGGACCCCAAGTCGCCCCCCCCCAGGAGAGAGACACACAGAGGCCATTTGAAGTGGGTGACCTCGGGGTTGCCTCGCTCTCCTCACCCCCCAGGCTGAGCAAATGTTAGACAGTGCTTCCTTCTCTCTGGGGACAAGAAAAGCCTTCTCTCTTCCAAAATATCCCAGTCCCTTCCCCCATCTTTCCTCCCTGGGCCCCACCCCCCAAAACTGGCTCAGCCTCTGTTCCTGCTACCCTGGCCTCTCCCTCCCCTTGGGGTAGAGAAAGAGAGAAGTTCATTTGCAGTGAACTGAGCAGACTGGCCCAGGCACTTGTGGGAGCTGGGGCAGGGGTGGGGCTGAGGGTCAGAGGTTAGCCTGGAATGCAGACAAGCAAGGAAACACTGGACAGGATAACTGTCCCCTCCGGCCCTGGCCCAGGGCCTTCCTCATGTGCACCAATAGACAGGGTTTCTCAGTGTAAGCCCAGGGCCTGGAACTCATTCCACAGACCAACAGAGATCTGCCTGCCTCTGCCTCCCGGGTGCTGGCATTAAGGTCATGCGCCACCAGGCCTGGCTGACCCCAGTAGTCTTCCTGAGAAATCTGTGGAGAGACACACTCAGGTGCCTCAGAGCAGAAGGTCCTCCACGCCACACTCGTCTTCCCAGGGCCAGGGAAGGCTGGCCCACCCTGGCCCTCACGTGTCTGTGTGTGCACCCAGTGCCAGCAGGAGACCATCGGGACCAGAGATTAGGACTAAGCCTAGGCATCACTGGAGTCCTCCCAACTCATCGTTTTCGCTGTTTTTAACTCCTGTACAGAGCATTTGTTTTCATGTAGTATGTCCAAACATGACTTCTCTTCTCCCACTGCTGCCCCAGCCAGTGCTGACCCTCCCTTCTTAGGCCTGGGTTAGATAGAAAGGGCTGAGGACAGGAAATTCTCCCTGGGTGAGGTGTTGGGAAAAGCCACTTCCTACGGAGGCTGCCTGCGAGTGAGCAGAGGAGGGGCTTTGTGGCCTAGCCTAGGAACCATCTGGGGGAAGCCAAGGAGCCCAGCACAGAGCCGGGCCTGTGAGGGTGACCATACGTAGGCCATCAAGTGGGAGGGGCGGAAGCAGACCTTCCGAACAGGAAGCCTGGGGTGGGGGCCCGGAAGGCTGGTGGCACTGAGTGGGAACACGGCCTGAGAGAACTGTGCTCAGGATGTGGTGAGAGAATCAGGAAGCAGCTACACTGGGGTGGGGGTGGGGAGGAGGCCGCACTGTTCCCCAACCTGACCATTTGCCTCCCCCACCACACACACACCGCCGCCTCTGTGCAGCCTCAGCGGGGATTACCGGCCCTTTTGCCCTGTCTCTGTCTCACCATCCCTCACCGGCTCTAAACTGTTCCTTCTCCAACTATTTCCGTCAAGCTGCTCCCTGCCGTCCTGAGAGGCAGCCTGCCCTGAGTCGCGGGTGCAGCGGCTCTGGTGCAGACCCGCCCTCCTTCCCCGGCCCCCTTATGACCTTATATAGCTGATGAGAGAGGATTCAGTGAATCACTTGCCCCCCCCCCTCGGGTTGTGCATTCCTGAGCAGCCCAGTCAGAAGCTGTGGGGAAGGGAAGCAAGGGAGGGACGCTGAAGGAGATGGAGTGAATGAAATGAATCCATTACAGAACTGATGATGCAGTGTAGGAAAGGGAGCTGAGGACGCAGAGGACGGGCTTCTAGGAACTTGGGTACCGCTGTCCACAACAGAATCAGTGTGGGTCCCCTTTCCAGACTCCGATCTGGGCCACCTGGTAGCTGGCCCTGTCTTCCGCCTGGACTTGGTCCTCTGTCGGGACCTTACCTGATGCCTTAGACACCCAAGGAAGCACGACAGCTTCCAAACTCCTTCCATGGCAGCTGTGTGTATAAAGCAGTCCGTACACCCAGCCTTCGGCACCAGGGATATACCCACGATTTCAACCAAGCACAGACAAAAAAGAAAATTCAGCCCTTCAGCTAGTGGCTCAGATTTGTAATTCCATCTGTGGGTGTCAGGTGAGGGCCATCCTGGGCTACTGAGTGAGCTCCAGTCTCAGAACTAAAAACGGAATGGAGAGGTAGAGCAGCCGTTAAGAGCACCTGCTGCTCTGCCGGGGTATCTGGGCTCAGTTCCTAGCACCTTGCCTGTAACCTCCTCCCCACCCCCCCCCAGATCTGGGGGATCTGGCGCGCTCTTCTGGCCTAGTGGGGCACTGAGTCACCCCGCACTTAATGCAGGTGAAACATCAGATGAGGAGAAAAAAAAGAGTTTCCATCTGGAGAGATGGCTCAGCAGTTAAGAGCCCTGTCTGACCTTCCAGGGGTCCTGAGTTCAATTCCCAGCAACCGGCTGTGATCTATACTATATCCCACCTATAGTGGGATCTGCTGCCCTCTTCTGGCAGGCATGTGTACATGCAGACAGAGCACTCATACACGTTCAATCCATAAATCCTAAAAAAACAAAGCCATTGCAGGGGGCGGGGTGGGGGTGGCACAGGCCATTAATCCCAGGAGGCAGAGCTAGCCTGGTCTACTGAGTCCAGGAAGCCAGGGCTACACAAGAAACCCTGTCCTGGAAAACAAACTGAAGAAGCCCTTGCAGGGTGTGGACCCAGGGAGTGACACGGTCTTGGGTGCCCTGCTTTCCTTGGGAACCCTGCAGCCGCACTCTGGGTCACGCAGAAGCTCTGGGATCCTGGGCCGCAGATGCCCTGGACAGGTCACCGGGAACCCCTCCTGCTTGTCTCCCTAAGCCCTCTGGCTGGCGGAGTTAATCCCATTGTGTGTCGCAGATCTCCTTAGGAGGGCAAAGGGGAAGGACAGAGGGACGCTGCCACAGCCAGTTCTGGGCGTCCTTCTGGCCTCTGTTTCTGTGGGTACCCTCTGGCCCCCTCTCCATCCTTGTCAGCTCACTAGTTGCAGGTTCCAGGCGCTCTTCTGTATGTTCAGCATCATCTAGGCCTCTCTGTGTTCCTATCCGTTCCCAGCCTGGACCCACTGGACAGGGGAGAGGTTGGGGGGGTTCTCTGGAGCCTGGTTCCCCCAGGGAACATGAAAGGCTGAGGCTACGGAAAGTAGGGCCCTTCAGGGACTCCTCTCTAACCAGCCTGCCTTCCTGCCTGGGCAGCTTAGACCCCAGCTCCCCGACTCTGTAGACCAGGCTGGCCTGGAAACTCATAGTCACCTGCCTCTGCCTCCCAGGTGTGTGCCAGGTGACATTTTGATTTCCGTGGAAGGCTGGCCTGGGCCTGGCTGTAACTGTCCTGGCTGTTTGGCTTGTTTGCTTGTTCTTTGTTCGTTTATTTCTAGTCTTGTTTGACTGTTGGGTTTTTTTGTTTGTTTGTTTGTTTGTTTTTTTGGTTTTTTTGCATTAATTTGGGGGAAGTATACCAACCCAACCCAGGTCCTCTGCGAGAGCAGGGAGTACTCATAACCACTGAGCCGTCTTTCCAGCCTCCAAAGTGTTTTAAACGCTGACATTTGAAGGGAGAATCAGGATGCAAAAAAAAAAAAAAAAAGCCAAATCCCCACGTGTGTGTGTGGGGGGGGGCTTTTCAGGGTGCCCAGGGCCAGGCCCAGAGTTCGCATCTGCCCTCTTGCCCGCAGCTGAAGATCACCTTCAGTGAGACGGCCCTGGAAACCACCTACCAGTACCCTTCCGAGAGCTCGGTACTGGAGGATCTGGGCCCGGAGCCTGAGGTCCCCAGCGCTGCCAACCCCTCCGCGACCCAGCCTGACGATGACGACGAAGACGACGACGAGGAGGAGCTGCTGCTGCCCCCGGGGCTCCGGAGCGGGCTGCGCACCAAGGCCCTGATAGTGGGTAAGCGGCTGGTGCAGGGCGCCCCCTGGTGCCCATGGCGCGGTGGCGCTTTGAGGGGCCCAACTCGCTCACCCGCTGAGCCTTCCTTTATATCAGTATTTATTTATTTGGTTGGTTTTTTGTTTGTTTTTTTTTTCAGGACAGAGTTTCTCTCTGTAGCCCTGGCTGTCCTGGACTCGCTCTGTAGACCAGGCTGGCCTCGAACTCACAGCGATCCACCAGCCTGCGCCTCCACCGCCCAGCTTTAATGTTCTTAAAAATAGAGTTAACTACTGTGTCCTGGGCTGCGGAGGGCAGTAGCTCAGTGATAAGATTGGTCGCGCCTGCGATTCCTGAGTACAGGAACAGCCTGGTCTCCACTGTGCTTTCGGGGCAGCCTGGTCTACAAAGCCAACAAACAAACAAACACTGATAAGATGGAGGCTGGGGTCGAGGCCCGAAGTAAACAGATGAGGTTGTGCTTTAGCCCCAGCACCACACAAAGAGCGTAGTGACTACCCTGTGTAGTTGGAAGAACTGAGGAGGTCCTGGGAAGCGCCTAGGCGGGACACAGCTAGTTTAGCTTAGCAAGGGGCCTAGCATGGAACCCAGCTGGTTGTGGCGGCTGTGTTCCCCGTGACCTCTACACCAGCCCTCCTCAATCCTGGGGGTGGGGCCTTGCTCAGGTCCCTGTCTCCATCACCTCTTCCCCTGCTGGGGGGTGGGGCCTTGCTCAGGTCCCTGTCTCCATCACTTCTTCCCCTGCTGGGGGTGGGACCTTGCTCAGGTCCCTGTCTCTATCACCTCTTCCCCTGCTGGGGGGTGGGGCCTTGCTCAGGTCCCTGTCTCCATCACCTCTTCCCCTGCTGGGGGGTGGGGCCTTGCTCAGGTCCCTGTCTCCATCACCTCTTCCCCTGCAGATGAGTCCTGCCGGCGGTGACCATCTTCCAATCTGGGCATGTACCTCCCTCTTCCCGTTCCTGCAGATTCTGGATGATTCAGAGCCGACAGACCCTGGCAGTGAGCCTGGTAGGGGAGGGCAATGGGAATTTCCTGTTTGTGGGCAGAGCCAGGAGCCTAAATTTGCCCCTAACCCGAGGTCCCCCTGGGGCGCGCATCAAGCCCCGGGGTGAGACGCAGGCTTCGCCTGGACCTCCAGCGCCGCGGCAGGGCACACTGTCCCCACAGCCTTGCCTGGCTCCCCGCCACCCCTGGGGTCCCACCCCATCCGCAAGCACCCTGGTTTCTAGGTCACTGCCCCTTGGTTTACAGCTTCCTTTGCCCCTCTCGCTCCCAGCCCCACCCGCCAAAGTCCCAGGTTTACAATGGCGTCTCCCCAGAGCCGCTGAGTCCTCCGCCTTCCATGTGTTTCCTTGACAGTGACCTGGGGAGGTGTGTGGCTTTCTTCAACTTTGCTCAGTATTACTGTGCCTCAGTTTCCCCCAGGAGGGAAGGCTGGGGGTCCTAACCTTGAACCCCATGAAAGTTATTTAATTCTGTTCCTCCACCTTGGTTCCACTGAGTCGCAGTGGGGGAGCGCTAAGGAGGCGCTTGGCCTCTTTCCCATCGCTCCTGTGTCAACTGTCTGACTTGTTTCCTTTTGTAACTTTCCGTAATAAAATGGAGCTCTTTTCAACTCTGTTGCTGCCTCTCTGTTTCTTTGTAAGTTTTCATTGTTCCTGTATTGTCTTTTTATTGTGTTTTGCCTGGATGGATGTCTGTGTGTCACCTGGTGACTGGAGTTTCAGATAGTTGTGAGTTACCAGCTGGGTGCTGGAATCAAACTTGGGTCCTCTAGATGAGCAACCAGTGCTCTTAACTGCTGAGCCTCCATCTATCCAGCCCCTTCTCTAATTGTTTTCCCTGCCTCCAGCTCGCCATCACCCACCACCTTTTTTTTTAAGCGTAGGTCTTAATGTGTGGCTCTGGCTCACTTGGAACTTACTGTGTGGAACAGGATGTCCTGGAACTCACAGTGATCTTTCCACCTCTACTGTTGGAATTCAAGGGTTAACACCACTACACCTGGCTTTATGGGGGGAAAAAGTCTTTTTAAAAAGACAGGACAGGTACTGGAGAGACCGCTCAGCAGTTAAGAGCACTTGTTCTCACTGAGGCTCAGATTTCCTTCCCAGCACCCACATGGTGGCTCACAACCATCTGTAACTCCTGTTCCCGGGGAACAAACATCTTTTGGACCTCCGTGAGCACCCGGCACACGTATGATGCATAGACATGTGAGCAAAACATTAACAAATCATTTTGATCCCAGTACCAAGGAAGCAGAGACAGGCTGACCACTGAGTTGATGGCCAGCCTGGTCTCTAGAGTGAGTTCCAGGACAGCCAGGGCTACACAGAGGAATATTACATATATAATATATATATATTATATTATATTATATTTATATGTATTTGCTATATATATTATATTAGCAAAACAAGCTAATACTGCCAAAGACAACAGCAAAGACAGCTTTCCTCATGTTCTTTGAGAAATTGTCTGGCCTCGATTCCCCAAACAGGAACAACAAGCATGCACCGTCCTATTCACGTGGGTTCCTGGACCTGATCCACCGTAACTTCTGCTGTCTGTCAGCAATAGAAACACCAATAGACTACTCAAGTTATGTTGTATTCAGGGAGCTTGCATCTGACAAGGCAGTCGATAGGCAAAAACAAACGAACAAAGGCTGCCTCCCATCCCCTCTCCAGCCACAGCCTCTATAGGAACTGGAAAAGGAAGCAAAGACCCTCAGTTATTCCGAAATTCAACTCCTGTCCCTGGTCAGGTGGTCAGCCAGGTTTCTGAGACCTGTGATGTCTGGGCTCTCTGGGACATTTCCTGAAACTCATCCACAGTAGCTAAGTGCTAAGGTGTCCATATCCGCGTGGATCGCTTTTTACAACATGGAATACTTGGACCTTATCCATTCTTCTTGCCGCCTATCGATTTGAGATAGAATCTACTTAAATTGCCTTTCATTCCTTTGTAGAGCATTTATATACAAGTATCTTATTTGTAAATAAATGACACATTTTAGCCAAATGTGCTGGCACATGTCTATAATCCCAGCACTTAAGAACAGAAGGGACAAGACTTCAAGGTCATCTTTAGCTTCACAGTCCAACAAGGCCAGCGAATGCTACAGACCCTGTGTTCAAAGCAAAACGGTGGCTGCCGAGATGGCCCCCCCAGTTAAGAGTGCTGGCTGCTCTTGCAGAGGATTTGGTTTCAGCTGCTAGCACTCAGAGACATCCGTAACTCCAGAGTCAGGAGATCCAAGGCCCTCTTCCAGATTCCGAGTGATAACGTGCTTGCATATATATGTAAACACAGAAATAGAAAGGGGGCTGGCAACGCGTGCTTAAGAGCACTTGCTGCTCTTTCAGAGGACTTGAGTTTCGTTCCCAGCACTCCATCAGTGAACCCCCAACCACCTGTAGCTGCACACAGACATAGTATCTCTGACCTTAAAAGGGCTTTTGCATACACTCGGTGCCGACGAACTCATCCAGGCAAACACACATGCACATAAAATAAATAGATCATTTTAAAATCTAAAGATACCCAAACTCTCAGCCAACCTACGTATCTTTATTATATACCTTTAATTTTTTTATTTGTAAAAAATTTTAAATATATAGATTTTTTAATTTCATGTGCATTGCTGTTTTGCCTATGTCTGCATGAGAGTGTTAGAAATGGAATTCCCTAAAACTGGAGTTACAGACAGTTGTGAGCTGTCATGTGGGTGCTGGACTCGAACCCAGGTCCTCTGGAAGAGCAGCCAGTTCTTTTACCCCGAGCCATCTCTCCAGCCCCTAATTTTTTTAATATTTTAAGCAATGTGAATGTGAGTATGTGCACGAGTGCAGGTGTGCAAAGAGGCCAGAGGGGTGGATCTCCCTGGAGCTGAAGTTACAAGTGGTTAGCAAAGAGGATTGCGGGTGCTGGGAATCGAACTCGAGTTCGCTGAGCCAAAATCCAGCCCTTCAGTATGTATTTTGCTTACCTAACCCTGACTTGTCCTCTTATCCCAAGCTATTCGGAAACCCTCTAGTCTAGCACTGGCTGAGCGCAGCAGCCGCGCACAGACCGTTAGGGGGCGGCAGAGAGCTTGGGAAGGCTGCGCGATTTGAACCCGCCCAGCCACCGTCGAGCTCTAGCGGAAGAACGCGACTCCTTCCGGGTTTCGCGCTCCCGGAAGACAGTTTAGAGCCGTCGGGCCCCGCGGTTTGGACGCTGAGTGTGGCCGGTGGCCGGTGCGAGGCGGTGGCGCTGCGGGCCGCCCCTGGCCCCGCCGCGGTCCTGGGCGGGACGCGCCGCCATGGCGACGCCGGCGGGGCTGGAGCGCTGGGTGCAGGAGGAGCTGCACTCGGTGCTGGGGCTGAGCGAGCGGCACGTCGCGCAGTTCCTCATCGGCACGGCGCAGCGCTGCGCCTCCGCCGAGGAGTTCGTGCAGCGCCTGCGCGACACCGACACCCTGGACCTCGGCGGCCCGGCGCGGGACTTCGCACTGAGGCTCTGGAGCAAGGTGTGTGCCGCCAGGGCGGCCCGCTCGCAGCCGCATCGGCCCAGGGTATCTCTGTGTTGTAGGGTAGCCTGGGACCTTCAGTATAGGACACAGGCTGGCTTCGAACTTGCGGCGAGCATCCCCGGTACGGGGATAACGGACCTACCGCTCCTGGCTCGGCCAAACATTTGATTTTGTCCTCTGTTATCTAGGTACTGTGCTAGATGCTGGGCGTACAGCTGTGTGCAGAAGACTCAGGAGACAGGGGTCTGCGCACGTTTTTAAAGCTCACATTCCAGGGCTAAGGATGTGGCTCAGTTGGTAAAGAGCTTAGTGTAGCACAGTGAGCCTCGGGATCCTCAGCGCTGGGGAAAAGAACAGAACTACGGGAATGAGCAGTTAAGAAATACGATAGAAGCCGGCACGGTGGCGCGCGTCTGTGATCCCAGCGTTCGGGAGGCAGAGGCATGCGGATTGCTGTGGGTTTGAAGCTAGTGTGTTCCACAGAGTGAGTCCAGGACAGCCAAGGGCTACACACAGAAACTCTGCTTCAAAAAACACCAAAAGAAAATAAATAAATAAATAAATAAATAAATAAAAGGATGATAGGCCCAAGAGAGATGGCCCAGCAGTTAGGAACCCCGGTGGCTCATCCGGAGGCTTGAGTTCGTTTCCTAGCAACCAGGTGTCATTGTGGGCAGCCACTTGTAATTGCAGGGGATGGGGTGGCTTTGCCAGGAACCCATATCTAAATAAATAAGTAACAAATCTTTTTTTAAAAAAATGTAAGTTGGGTTGTAGAATTTAAACTACTTGAGTTCAGGGCTGATTCTTTAAAAAACAAACAAACAAACAAAAAAACTCTTGTGGGGCTGGAGAAACGACTCAGGAATTAAGATCCCTGGCTGCTCTTCCAGAGACCTGGGTTCAATTTCCAGTGAACACAGCTTGCAACTTTTGGAACTCCATTTCCAGGGTTAAACAACAAGCTTACACAGCACACACTGCAGGCAAAATAGCAATGCATATAGAGATAGAAGGAAATCATTGAAACTTAAAAAGTGCTGTGGTGTGATGGTATGCCCACGTGTGGCTGTCGGGACAGCCTGTGGGGGTTGGTTCTCTCCACCACAGGGTAGTTTTCAGTAATCATTTGCTAACTCCATTCCTGGAAGTTCAGAAGCCTTGAGCTGTGAACATGGAACGAAACCAGGCAGAAAAGAAAGATGAAGACTGTCTTAAGATAAAGTAATTCCTCGGTAAGCAGGTGAGACTGCTTGGGTCACGAGCTGCTCATAGCGGCCTGTTTTCCACTGACAGGTGCCCCGGAAGGCCGTGGTGGAAAAGCCAGCTCGGTCAGCCGAGCGGGAGGCCCGAGCCCTGCTAGAGAAGAACCGCTCCTACAAGTTGCTGGAAGACAGCGAGAGTGGTGAGGAGGCAGCGGACAAGGACAGGAGCAGCCTCCAGAAGAAACGGAAAAGACGGAAACACCTCCGGAAGAAACACCGGGAGGAGGAAGAGGAGGAGGAAGAAGAGGCTTCTGAGGCAAGAAAGAGAAGGGCAGGGTAAGTTGGAAGGAAGGAGGGAGGGATTTGAGTTGCTGGCTGGCTGTGGGGGTGCTAAGCTTCTGAGGTAGCCCCTTGGCTGAACCTGGTCTGGATCCAGGGGGAGTAAGTCACCCACAGAGGAGAAGCCGGCCTCGGAGGATGAGTGGGAGAGGACGGAGCGTGAGCGTCTGCAGGACTTGGAGGAGCGCGATGCCTTTGCAGAGCGGGTGCGGAGGCGGGACAAGGACCGGACCCGGAATGTGCTGGAGCGCTCAGATAAGAAGGTGAGTTGAAGACTGTGGGTAGCTCTGGGTTTGTTGCTGGCTGTCTCCGGGAAGACAGGGTTGTCACTGGGGTTCCCGGGGGCTTTCTGGCTAAGGCTCTCGCTGCCGGGTTGAGATTCACAGAGGTTCTTCCCTGAGCAGGGGCAGGGAGGGGCATCTGTCACCCTGAGGGGAGTGGTCATAGATGGTGGCATCTTTGGCCTCACGTCCCTCTACGTGGTCTCGTCTAGGCTTATGAGGAGGCTCAGAAGCGCCTCAAGATGGCTGAGGAAGACCGGAAAGCCATGGTGAGACCCCAGGGTTCAAGAAACCAGATTTGCAGACAAAGAGGAAGACTGATGGAGTGGTTGGCCATAGTGGGGGGGGGGTGCTGCGGAGCGAGTGTGGTGGAGTGTGGGTGGGTGCTCAGAGTCTGGAGGGGCCTGCCTGACAGGAACCAGGAAAGACAGGATTTGGGCTGCAGAAGGAAGAAAGTTGCAAACCCTCTTGACTGTAGGATCCAGCCATGGAATGTGTGAGCAAATCGTGGCTCTCCCTGTCCAGAGACGGGATGAAAACACGGCAGCCAGCCTCCAATGGTCTCACACCGTCGTCTTCCGAGTTCTCACACTCCCCTGTGGGTGAGGATTTGACTGACCCTTCCTGACACAGGTGCCTGAGCTCCGGAAGAAGTCCCGGCGCGAGTACCTGGCGAAGCGGGAGCGGGAGAAGCTGGAGGACCTGGAGGCCGAGTTGGCCGACGAGGAAGTGCTGTTCGGGGACGTGGAGCTGAGCCGCCACGAGCGCAGGGAGCTCAGGTACAAGCGGCGGGTGCGCGACCTGGCTCGGGAGTACCGGGCGGCCGGCGAGCAGGAGAAGCTGGAGGCCACCAACCGCTACCACATGCCCAAGGAGACTCGCGGACAGGTGAGGGCAGCCCTCCCGCCGTGGGCGAGGCCGAGTGATGGCACCCGGCAGGAGAGGAGGAGCCGGACAGCGGGCCCCTATTCAGGTTGTCGCTGCTCTCTCCCGTAGCCAGCCAGGGCTGTGGACGTGGTGGAGGAGGAGTCGGGAGCCCCGGGCGAGGAGCAGCGGCGCTGGGAGGAGGCCCGGCTAGGTGCCGCGTCGCTCAGGTTTGGGGCCCGAGACGCCGCCTCGCAGGAGCCCAAGTACCAGCTGGTGCTGGAGGAGGATGAGACCATCGAGTTTGTCCGTGCCACCCAGCTCCAGGGCGACGAGGTGAGAGGGGAGTCGGGGATGTGAGGGGTAAAGCTGGAGCTGTCAGAGGGGAGGATGTGGGCATGGGGGAGGGGGATGTGAGGGATGTGCAGGTAGAGTGCCCCCAACCTCTCGTCCCCTTCCTCAGGAGCCGTCCTCAGGGCCACCCCCGTCAGCTCGGGCCCAGCAGGAGTCTATCCAGGCCGTCCGCCGCAGCCTTCCGGTGTTCCCCTTCCGGGAGGAGCTCCTGGCCGCCATCGCCAATCACCAGGTCCTCATCATCGAAGGCGAGACAGGCTCCGGGAAGACCACCCAGATCCCACAGTACCTCTTTGAGGAGGTGAGTCATCGTGGTCCCTCGGCGCCCGGGCTTGCGTCGGTCCTCCAGACCCCCTTTGCTGGTTGAAGGAGGCCAGGGTTCTTGAGATGACAGCCTGTGTGCTGTGTTCTCACTGCCACCGCGTCCACACCCAGTGTGAGCTACCAGCAAAGAGGCCTCCCGGCCAGTGGCAGGAGATGACTGTCATGAACTTGAACCCCGTGGTCGTCTACCCTGCGTGTCCTCGGCCCTGCTTTCCCTTGCGGGGCCAGAGAACTGAGAGTAAAAGCCTTGTTCTGCTCTTTGACCTGGGTCGGACCCTGTCACTTCAATTCGAGTAGAGCCCTGAGCATGACCAGAAGGCTGTGGGGCTACTGGCTTTCCTCTTTGGCCTCCCTGGCCTCACCTGGCTCATGACAGCGCGTCGGGCAGAGGAGCAGCCCTCCTCTTCTCTCCTCGTAGGGGTACACACGGAAGGGGATGAAGATTGCTTGCACCCAGCCCCGGAGAGTGGCAGCCATGAGCGTGGCTGCCCGAGTGGCCCGGGAGATGGGTGTGAAGCTTGGGAACGAGGTGAGTTCTTGGGGTCCCAAGGGGGAGGCCTCTCCCACCTCACGTCTGGACCCTGATCGCTTGTGTCTCCAACTGTCTCTGACAGGTTGGCTACAGCATCCGTTTTGAGGACTGCACGTCAGAGCGGACTGTCCTCCGCTACATGACAGACGGAATGCTGCTCCGGGAGTTTCTCTCTGAGCCCGACCTCGCAAGTTACAGGTACACGGGCCCTCTGGGCCCGCCGCCTCGCCGCACGCGCCCCTCAGTGGTACTTCCTCAGTCTTTCTGTCCACCGGCCAGTTGTCTGACCCACCAGTTCCTGTTCCTGTTCGAGACCGGGTTTCACTCTGTAGCACAGGCTGGCCTGGAATACACCATGTAGCCTGAGCTGACCTCAATCTGTGGGTCTCAGTACTGAGACCTCAAGCAAGAGCCTTCGTGCCAGGCACTGTTTACGCGAAGGCATGTTCTTCCTTCCAGTTCTTCAGTGAGAGCAGCTGTGCCGACTCCTGACCGATGCAGAGACCTCTGCCCTGTTCTAGTCCTGGCTCCTAGACTGCGCGTGCGCGTGTGTATGTTGGTGTGTATGTGCACGTGTATATGTGTATGTTTATGTTGTGTGTATCCATGTGTGTGTACATATATGTATGTGTGTGTGCTGTGGTGCACATGTAAAGGATCAGAGGACAGCTTGCAGGAGTCGATTCTGTCCTTTCATGGTGTTGGTCCCAGGGATCAGGCTCGCTCAGGTCATCAGGCACTTCACTGCTGAGACAGTTTACCAAATTCATCTTGACGGCTTTTCTTGGCCAGGGCCAGATGGGCTCCAGATGACAGAACCCTGGCCCTGCCCCATCTGTCCGGGTTCTCCTCAGCTCCCTCCTCTGGACAGCTGCTGGACAGCCCTGACGGCACAGACTCTTCTCCCTCACAGTCTCCATTTCCTCCCCAGTGTGGTGATGGTAGATGAGGCGCATGAGCGGACCCTGCACACAGACATCCTCTTTGGGTTAATCAAGGATGTGGCCAGGTTCCGACCTGAGCTCAAGGTCCTGGTAGCGTCAGCCACGCTGGACACTGCCCGGTTTTCCACCTTCTTTGATGATGCCCCTGTCTTCCGGATCCCTGGACGCAGATTCCCAGTTGACATCTTCTATACCAAGGTGCCGGGGTGGGCAGCAGCGCAGGCGGGGGAGGGGGACCTGTCCCAAGAGATGGTGTGGTGCGGCGCGTCTGCTGAGCAGGCGTCCTCTGAGCCCGGAGTTCCCCTCCCCACCCCTAGGCCCCGGAGGCTGACTACCTGGAAGCCTGTGTGGTGTCTGTGCTGCAGATCCACGTGACCCAGCCCCCTGGGGACATCCTGGTGTTCCTGACAGGACAGGTGTGTGCTGTGGGGGGAGGGGCAGGCTGTGTGGGCCTGTGCTGTGGAGGGAGGGGGTGGGCTGTGTGTGAGCCCTGGGACTGACGGGAGGACTGCCGCCCTGCCACACTCAGGAGGAGATCGAGGCTGCCTGTGAGATGCTCCAGGACCGCTGCCGCCGCCTGGGTTCCAGAATCCGGGAGCTCCTGGTGCTGCCCATTTACGCCAACCTGCCCTCAGACATGCAGGCTCGCATCTTCCAGCCCACGCCTCCTGGGGCCCGGAAGGTCAGTGAAAGAAGCCTTTGCTCACTCTCTCCCCAGGCGGCGCACACGTGTCGAAGGAGGCAGGGGCCGGCACCTGCATGTGTTTTGCCTGGCTGGACACAGCGGAAGGGCAGCCAGGCCTGCCCTCACCCTTCCCTGGAGACAGACGGACTCAGGATTAGTGGACGGAGGAAACCTTTGTATGCCAGGACATGGGATTTGATGGCCCTTTGAGAAAAATGCCTGCAGAAATCTGAGAAGAAAGCTGAGGAGTGTTTGAAGTCTGAGAGCACTGGGTTTGGGAGTTCAAGTGTGCAAGTGTGTTGCTTTCATAGCATTCATATTGTAGATAGACAAACAAATGCAACCAAAGGATTTTAAGCAGAGCCATGACTCTTTTAAATATCATCTTCAAGGCTTACTGCCTCAGTCTGCTAACCTCGGCCTAGTCCTGGAAGCATCCATTCTCCTTGCAATCTAACCTAGCCTAGAATGTTTTCAGCCTCTGAGACTTTCTGCCGAATAAGCTCACCCTTGTTCTTTCTGAGCTCTTAGCTGGCTGGTTCAGCTCAGCTGTTCTGGCTCAGACTCCTCCCAGCCAGACTGGTTTAATCTGGCTGCTCTTGGTTTCTCACTGGATTGCTCTGCTTGGCCTCGAACTAACACTAGCAATCTGTTTTAATCTTCTGGCTCCTTCTCATTCTCTGGCTCATTCTGTCTTTACCTGTGTCTAGCTTCTCTCCAACCTGTCTCTGTAAAACTCTAAATTCCACAAACTGAACTGCCACAAACTCTGCTCCACTGCACTGCCTCTCAGCTCACTCACCCAGCCGAACGGCTGAACGGCAGTGGCTAGCGCTGAGGTCTGCATGGCCCTGCCTCCTGGGATTAAGGCTGCATCTGTGTCCCAGCCTAGCGCTGAGGTCTGCGTGGCTCTGCCTCCTGGGGTTAAGGCTGCATCTGTGTCCCAGCCTAGCGCTGAG
>REGO01000826.1:323106-397442 GCA_010120015.1 Rhombomys opimus
AAGGCTGCATCTGTGTCCCAGCCTAGCGCTGAGGTCTGCATGGCTCTGCCTCCTGGGATGAAGGCTGCGTCTGTGTCCCAGCTGGCTCACGCAGACCTAGAGGATCTTGGATATGATCTCTTGCCAGAGCAGCCACGTTCTGAATTACAATCCCTCCGCATGACTCAGTGAATACATGTTTATTGAGGGTCTGGAGATGTAGATCAGGTCGTAGAGAGCTTGGCCAGCATGTGCAAAGCCCCAGCGTTGAGGCCCAGTGCGCACTGCATGGGGAGGTGGGCAGCGCTGCCCTGCTATGTGCAGGTGAGGCACACTGACGGGCAAAGCACTCACAGTCAGAGGACACGACAGCGGGAAAGTGAAGCTGCGTCAGCAGCGCTGAGCTCGCCGAGAGGTTCAGGGCAGCGTGCGCAGGTGGGCTCGGGGCCGAGGTGAGGAAGAGCACAGAGGGTTTTTCTGGTGCAAGGGAGGGTGCTCTGTAAAGGCCAGGGCAGAGCAGAGGGAAGCAGAAGGAGACCCAGACTGCTGTCTGGCGGGGCTGCTCTGCTGAGGGGGGCTGGTGCAGAGCATCACTCGGAAAGGTGTGCCCGGAGGAGTCATTGAGATGAGAGCGCTTGGAGGGCAGGGCCCAGCACACTGTGAAGGAGGGTGAAAGGCGAGATCAGAGAAGCAGCCATAGGTGAAACAGTCCAGGCTCTAAGGGACTTAGGTTGAGTTCTATAGTTGGATCGGGTGTGAATTGAAGGTTAGATATTTCCAAAGGACCATTCTGAATGCTGAGACAGAAGCAGGAGCTGGGTGAGTAGGCTGTTACCACGAGTGGTGTGTGAAGAAAGAGACGGAATGCCGAGGGAAGGTGAGGGAGGAACGTGGGCACCCCACCTTCCAACTGAAGAACCCTGAGTCCAGTTTCATTCCTCAGTATGCTCTTGCTGACCGCCAGGCCCCCTCCCGGCTCCCTTTGCCCTAACCCTCTGTGCAGTGCGCCTTCTGAGGGTGCCCAGCCACGCCAGGGTGACTGTCCTCTCGCTTAGGTGGTTGTGGCAACAAACATTGCAGAGACGTCGCTCACCATCGAGGGTATCATTTACGTGCTGGACCCAGGGTTCTGCAAGCAGAAGAGCTACAACCCTCGCACAGGCATGGAGTCGCTCACGGTCACACCCTGCAGCAAGGTCAGCCCGTGGGAGAGGGAGACCCGTGTCCCCAGAGGAAGCTGACTCACGAGGAGGGGTCATCGGGCAGCACCACCCTGACGTGTGTGCCCATCCTGTCTTCGCAGGCCTCAGCCAATCAGCGGGCTGGCCGTGCAGGGCGGGTGGCTGCAGGGAAGTGCTTCCGCCTGTATACCGCCTGGGCCTATCAGCATGAGCTGGAGGAGACCACGGTCCCCGAGATCCAGAGGACCAGCCTGGGCAACGTCGTGCTGCTGCTGAAGAGCCTAGGTGAGTCAGCCACCGGGCTCTTGGCTGGACACGGGCATTGCTGGGGCCTGTGCAGCACTCCCTGTTCCTCCCTCCCTCCCCAGGGATCCATGACCTGATGCACTTTGACTTCCTGGACCCTCCACCATACGAGACGCTGCTGCTGGCTTTGGAACAGCTGTATGCACTTGGGGCCCTCAACCACCTTGGAGAACTCACCACGGTGAGGGCAGGGTGGGGAGGGAGGCTGGCCCCAGGGACCCCTTGGGTGGCGGGGGAGGAATCTGAGGGAGGACCGGCCTCACCTTCCCCTTCTCTCTCTTCAGTCTGGTCGGAAGATGGCAGAGCTGCCTGTGGACCCCATGCTGTCTAAAATGATCTTGGCTTCTGAGAAGTAAGTCCTTACCCACCCGGCTCCTGTCACAGGCCGGACTCACTTCCTTAACCCCAAAAGTCCCCTCTCGCTTTCTCTTGATCATGTTTTTGTGGTGTTGCCATGTTTGGTTATCTTTTAAGTAAATACTATTTAAGAAGTCTTTCCACCCGTTTTGAGGCCCATGAGGATCTTGTCCTTGATTTTGATGGTTGCTGGGCACGACTGGTTAGTATAGGTACAGCCCCGGGACCAGCAGTTGTAGCACTGACTGACTAATGAAATAAAATCCCCGACCGTGGGTGGAAGTGGAGGACCTGATGGGTGCTGGAGTGGGCTGCTTTTGGACCCTCCCTCTTCCCAGGGCTTAGAATAGGTCATTCAGACAGGGCTGTGGGGGAGCACCTCTCTAGATGTCTGGGCTGGTAGATGGCCCAGGGCTTAGAAACACACCTGCTTTCGCTGTGGACCTGATCCACCTCCCGGCACTCACATGGTGGCTCTCGGCCACCTGTAACTCCAGCTCTTCTGACCTCAGGGGTCTGAGGCATGCACGCAGGCAGAACGTTTGTACACATGAGTATATCTTGAGGGGAAGGAAGGAGGGAAGAAGCTGTTCCTGTGCTGGTTGAGGTCAGGCATCCCTGTGCCTGCCCTGGATTGTTCTCCACTGTTGTCTTGCTTTGACCTCGTGCCCTTCCTGCCCAAGGTACGGCTGCTCAGAAGAGATCCTGACAGTGGCCGCTATGCTCTCTGTCAACAACTCCATCTTCTACCGGCCCAAGGACAAGGTCGTGCACGCCGACAATGCCCGTGTCAACTTCTTCCTCCCTGGTGGGGACCACCTGGTTCTGCTCAACGTGTACACACAGGTCATTGGGAAGTGGGGGTTTCGTGAAGCGTGGGTCCTGAGTCCTGCTGTGTACTGAAGGCCCTCCGTCTTGACAGTGGGCCGAGAGCGGCTACTCTTCCCAGTGGTGCTACGAGAACTTCGTGCAGTTCAGATCCATGCGCCGAGCCCGGGATGTGCGGGAGCAGCTGGAGGGGCTTCTGGAGCGCGTGGAGGTCGGCTCGACTTCCTGCCAGGGAGACTACATCCGTGTGCGCAAGGTCGGTGCTTTGGATGTCGGTTTTTTCCTGTTGTCTCTTCTTTCAAAACAGGGTTTCTCTGTGTAGCCCTGCTGTCCTGGAACTCACTGTGTAAAACAGGCTGGCCTTGACCTCAGAGATCTGCCTCTGCCTCCTGAGTGCCAGGATTAAAGGTGCATGCCACCAGTGCCCAGAGTCCTTTTGGTAAATCATTGGACAACCTGCAGGAGTCACTTTGTTAGATGACGGGGACACACACGTCTCTCGCCCCAGACAGAGAGCCCACACAGACCAAGTACAGATACCACCAAAGCCTAAGTTGTGAACCAGTGAGCAATGATGACTCAGTGACAGTGTCACTGAAGTCCACCCCAGCGTGGGTGACAGCTCACAAAAGCTAGGACCCTAGAATAGCTTCAGGCAGCTCAACAGGTTGGAAAGTGTCATTTAGACTTGGCTGGTTGGTCTAAACTCCTTGTAGGTAGCTCCATTGGTCTGTTTCTTCCAGACAGTGGTCAGACCTCAGCCATCTTCGCAGTTTGCCTGTCTGAAGAGGACTCAGCATTTATTGTTATTCTGGCAGGAGGACCCTAGTGAATCTGCTCAGTTTCAGGGACTTCCTGAAGCTGTTTTCCTTCCTGTTTAAAGAGCTTTCCTGAGCTGGCAGTGGTGATACACACGCCTTCAATGCCAGCATGGGGCAGGTGGAAGCAGGTGGGTCTCTTATGAGTTTGAGGCCAGCCTGGTCTATAGAGCAAGTTCCAGGGCCTCCAAGGCTAGAGAAACCCTGTGTCAAAAAAATAAAGAAAGAAATGAGCTTCTTTTCTTCAGTTCCGTCACCATACCTGCAGGTCAGTGTTTGTTGACTCCACTGCCGAGGGCACACAGCAGTCTCCCCGCCTGGGCTGGTGTTTTGTGGAGCCCTGTCTGCCTAGTCAGAGGGTTCTCCACGGATGCCTCACCTTCTTAGTTCTCCAGAAACCTGAGTTCAAAGGGTAAGCAGAAGGCCTCTGAGTGGTCCCCAATCTGATTCTCTTGCCTGCTCCTTAGGCCATCACTTCGGGTTATTTTTACCACACAGCAAGGCTCACCCGGAGCGGCTACCGCACAGTGAAGCAGCAGCAGACAGTGTTTATCCATCCCAACTCCTCTCTGTTTGAACAACAGCCACGCTGGCTGCTCTACCACGAGCTTGTCTTGACCACAAAGGAATTCATGAGACAGGTAAGGGACTATCGTTCACTTAGATGGGTGGAGACTGGGAGACAGTATGCTGGCATCTCAAGTTCCATTCAATTTCTGCGATTGGAATCGAAACAAGAAGGCCCCTTAGTTTAATGTAGGATCAGATAAATCAAATTTAATATATGCTTGGGGTGTATCTCAGTGGTACAGTCCTCGGCATCATTACAAATAGATACAGAACATCGGTTCTGGCAACTGTCTTCCCTGATCTGAGAACTGTAATTCATTCAGTATTGGAAGCTGAGCTTGATGGCCCAGGCCTGTCATCCCGGTACTCAGGAAGGTGAGGCAGGGCCACACACTCTGCTTGAGCAGCACAGTGAGACCCTCTCTCAAAATAAAACTGGGGCTGGTGAGACGGCTCAGTGGTTTGCAGAGGACACAAGGTAGGCAGCTTACAACTGCCTGTGCTCCTGCTTAGGTCCTCCATCACCCTCTCCCGGCCTCTGCATGCACTGTACCCATGCACACACTAACATACAGATGTGAAAACAAAGACCCCAGAACCAGTGAGACAGCGAAGCGGTCAGGGGTACTGCCTGCTGCTATTTCGAAGGACCCAGGCTCAATTCCCAGCATCCACGTGGTGGCTCACAGCTGCCTAGAACTCCAGTTCCAGGGATCTGACATGTAGTACACAGACATAGGTGCAGGCCCAACACCCATGAACATCTTTTTAATGTGGACAGGAGGGTGGGCTGAGGATGTCTCGGATCCTCGGGGATAGTGTTCTGTAGCAAGCAGGAGGCCCGTGGTTCAGAGCCAGAAGAGTGTGCACCACCTACTGGGGCCATACAGGCAAAGAAAGCAGATGAAGCTTTTATGTCCTGAGCCCGGCGACTTCCCGGGCTCGCTCACCTGGCATCTGAAGCACACGTCAGGGCATGTCTGCCCTGTTAACAGGAAACATAGCCGGGTGCCTTTTCCTTGCCCTCCGTCAATGGGGAGAGAATCCTTTTTGACCAGGCAATTAAGATTCTAGTTTGAAAGTAAAGGGACCCTGTGGCTTTCTGCTCCCTCTCACAGGTATTGGAGATTGAAAGCAGCTGGCTTTTGGAAGTGGCTCCCCACTACTATAAGGCCAAGGAGCTGGAAGATCCCCATGCTAAGAAAATGCCCAAAAAAGTGGGCAAGACACGAGAAGAGCTGGGCTAGACAATGACAAATGGACTGAACAACACAGTTTTCTCTTCTTCCTTACATTCTTTATTTAAAATCTAGTAAATAAAATTATTTTTGGAATGACATGTGTGAGAACTTTGGGACCCATAGAAAGGGATGTGAAAACACCTCGAGTCATTGTTTAAACTTTATTATTTACAAATTAAATTACACAGCAGCTTTACACAGCAGGAGAAGGGCAGAGGGGAGGAGGGGAGAGTGAGGGCGGCTGGCTCTGGACAGTCTTGTCCGCCTTCCCCTCCTTTTGTGCGTAGCAAAGTCTCAGTGCTGCCTTCACTCCAGTGAAGGCTCCAGGGGATCAGGCCTTGGAACACAGGTGTAAGCTGGGCTCTGGTTCTGACAACCCTAGGGCCACCAGAGCTCCCACCAGCAGCTTTTTCACAGGCGTTGATGGCGAGTGTGAAGGCATCAGCTGCAGAGACAGGATAGTGGAGGCTGGAGCACAGACATCTACCCTTTTCCCCTCCCCACCCAGTCCTGACACTCACCTTGTCTAGGTGATGGCGATAGATGAGGCCACTGGAGTTCAAGTAGAAGGTAGAATAGGCGTCGAAGGTCCTGGGGAAGACAGGCTTTTTGAGGGAGGTAGGCTGTGCTAAGGCCTAGTTCAAGCACGTGCTAAGACAAACTCCTAGAGTCCGCCACGTGACAGGTCACCTGGTGAACTTTTCATTTGAGACAGGCTCTCAGCCTGAACACTGGGACAACATGGTCACAGCACTGCCCAGCCACCTGCGAACCTGGAACTCCTAACGCTCCGGCTGATTCCCAGCACTAAAATCAGAACTCCACTTGCACGGCAGATTCTGGTATTGGACCTAGAGGCTGAGCTGCTGAACAGGGACTGGTTTTCTGGTGTGGGGGTGGAGCCTGGTGGGCGGGTGCATGTACCATGGCAGAAGACAGGGGGTCGGTCCTCCCCCTTCGTGTGGGTCCCAGGCTCGGCAGGCTTGGACCGAAGCCTGGAAGCCTCGCCGGCTCAGAAAGCACTCATTCAGATGCTTAAGTGCAACGTTACAGGCTGAGTGGAAGAATGGGGGGGGGGGGAGATGTAGCACCAGACACCCTGTCTTCACCTATAGTTGGGAAACTGAACTGAGCATGCGCTCTGTTCATTTGGTTTTGAGATGGTCCCATATAGCCCAGGCTGGTCTTTAACTTGATCCTCCAGGAAGCAGGAGTTACAAGTAGCAGGAAGAAACTAAAAGTCGGGCACTTCTTAACAGACACAAAAGTCCATTAATTTTGTTAACAGTAGACTGGGCTGCCGAAATGGCTGAGTTCAGGGACTTGGGGGCAAGCCCAAGGATCTGCATGGTGGCGGGAGAGGTCCGACTCTCACAAGTCTTCTGGACCTTGACTTACATGCTATCATGTGCACCACCACATGTACACAGACAGAGACCTTAAAAACCAGACCAAAAATCCCTACAGCCACACCAGGACACGCCAAGGACTGCTGGAGACCAGATCACCAAGTCCCCGGATGCTCCCTCCTTCCCAGAGGAAGAAGCACACACAGCGACTTGAGGGCCTAGGCCTGAGGAGGTGTGCAGGAACCTGGGAAGAGGGTGGGTGGGAGAGAGCAGAGAAGACGAAACGGTGGAGAGGTGGAGTGGGCCCAGCGGGCAGGAATGGCAGTCTCAGGAGAAAGCTGGTCCTAGAGTCCCAAGCCCCCTTACCGGTACAGCTCCTCTTTATCACGCCTGTAGAAACGCAGGAAGAGCATGTGTACGGGCAGACCTACTAGACGCCAGCGGGCTTGAAGGGTCCAGTTCTCAGGGTGGCGCGTCAGCTGTAGAATCTCCAACCGAAACTGCGCAAAATAGTTCCACGCCAGGAAGCGACAAAGGGTCAGGGATACGATGTACCATGTCCGCCCCCTGTGAGAATCAAAGGGACAGAGGTGTCAGGGCTGCAAAACTAGAGCAGCAAACTGGCTTCTATGGCCAAGTGGAGAAAAGTCTCAACAAGCAGCTAGGACCTTCCCTGGGAAGGGCTCGGGTATTTATTGAGCACTGGCTCCTCTTTCCCTCCCTCACCAACTCTTACTTGGTTCGAATGTTCAGGATCTCGTTGATGAATTCCACATCCATGGAGTACAGAGTGTAGTCGTGGGAGTGAAGGAAGAGGGTGGGAAGCTGGGTGGAAGAAGACGGCATCAACTTAGTGGGAAAGAAAAATCCCATTTTAGGGTGTATGTAGTTAACTTATTTTTGAGACGGGGTATGTATATGGCCTTGAACGTGGAATCCTCCTGAGTGACTGTATTTACAGGCCTGTCTCAGTGCTTTGGCCCATTTCTCAGTTATTTATGTTTAGGGTCTTCTGACTTCCACTCCTACCCCCAAGTGAAAGGTCATCTCCAATTTAACTGTTCTCGGTTCAAACAGAGGGACACCCTTGTCCCCAGGAAAGGTGCCTGCCCCGAGCTGAGCTGACCAGCTTGTCACTATATCCTCTCCCACTGCTCGTGAGAGGCTCACCTCTTGTCTCAGCTTCTCATACATGACAGCCAGGTGCTCCTCCATACTCTGATCTCCTGATGGGGAGGCAGGGGAAGGTTGGGAAGCTCCAGGGGCTTGGAAAGGCATCAAAGACCCGGGATAGGGGCAAGGAGGTCCTTCAAAAAGGCTCCTAAGCCCGTCCAGACAACCACTGTGCAGTTCCGGTCCTGGTCCCTCCTCCCTCCTTCCCAGAGGAAGACCCGCACCACATGATGAGTTGAGGGCCTGGACCTGAGACAGAGGCGGTGCAGGAGCCTGGGGGAGAGGGTGGGTGGGAGGATGTGGGGGCGGGAGTGACCAGAGAAGAGGAAAAGATGAAGAAGCAGGTGGAGTGCAAAGGGGCCAGAGGGCTGGGAACGGTGGGGTCCGAGGAGAAAGCTGCTCCTAGGGGAAAGAGAGCAGAAAGAACAAAGTCAGATGTCTAAGCTAGGCATGGCAGGATTGGGGACCGAGGCAGAGCTGCCCATAAGTTTCAGACCAGCCAGGGCTGCACAGATCTCGTCTCAAAATCCGAAAAAAAAAAAAAAAAAAATCTGCTAACTAATGCTCCTTTCAGCCAAGCTGGGCAGAAGAGAATATACCAGAGGAAAGAGGGAACTCATCAGTGTGGGAGGACAGCAGCGCGACTGCCGCCTTCCCCAGCTTTAGAAAAAGCACCTTCACATCACGAGCCCGTCTTTCTGGGGCCAGTCTTGCACCTGTGACACCACCAGTTAGGAGACTAGTTATGAACGAAGGAGCGGTTTATTGCACCATGGGTGAAATGTGATCTATAACGTGCATCCACGACTCCGAAACAGAGTTGTTCAGGGTAAGGAGTACTGAGATTACGGTATGAATTTTGAATTCCGACTCTATGGAAATCTCCAGGACTCTTTCCCTAAGCCTGTTTCCTGTAAATGGAGGACAGTGGGCCTCCGTGACTTACGAGGGCCACACCGCATGATGGATGTAAACTAAACTTCGTCACCCAAAGAGCAGTACATAAACGGGAGGTGTTGCTATTTTAGGCCCCGTTAGACCACAGTCCTGGCCGCCTGCTGAAGGGCGAACTTTCCGGTCGCTAACCGCGTCACTAGGATGGCAGGTCATCCCAGGTCAAGCCTGATTCCAAGTCCCTGGGCTCCGAAAGCACCCGGGGCAGGGGGACCTCCAGGGGCTGCCCTGCCGGGGGCGTGGCAGCGCCCGAGCCGCGCCCCGGGCCGAGCGGGCCGCGGAGGGAGCCGCGGGCCCGGCGCGCTCGCGCGGCAGGCTCCGGCCTCTCCGCCCTGCCCTTCAAATCACCTCCAGGCACAGGTAACGGCGGGGCCGGGGCGGACGAGCCGCTCCTCCCCGCGGCCCCGCGGCCCCGCCGGCCCACGCCGCCCCGCGCCCCTCGCGCGGCAGCGTCCGGGTGGGCAGGGGCGGCGGGGCCACCGCGCCTGCGCGCCCGCCCGGCGCCCCGCCCCTGCCCGGCGCTCGGGGGTCTCCGCCCGCCCCGGCGGCCGCCGCCTCACCTGGGGTCGCGCCTGGTAGGCGCGGAGGCAGGGCCCGAGGCGCCGGGCGGCCCCCCGACTCGGGCGGTACATGGCGTCTCCTCGCGGGGCGACGCGCCCCGGAGCCGGCTCCGTGAAGGGGACAGGAGGGAGGGGGTCGGGGCCGAGGGAGGGAAACGGAGACGCCGTGCGCCTGCGCACTGGGGCCCGCCGCCGCCGCCGCCGCGGGGTGCGCCTGCGCACTGGGGGCCCGCCTGCGCACTGGGGGCCCGCCGCCGCCGCGGGGGTGCGCCTGCGCCGCCTTTGGTCAGGCCTGGCAAACTCCGAGGGAGGGTGGCGTTGAACGCCGTCTGAGGACAAGGCTGGGTGCGTGAGCTTTAGTGACAAGCCACTTGTTCTCAATAGCTACCGTGACAAAAAATAAATACTTTTATTGCTCTGGTTGGAAAGGAGATACAGACGGTCGGGAGCAGACGGGCCTGTTGAATGAATGAATGAATGAATGCATCCGGTATGAGGGCCGAGCCTGGGCGGTGCTCCGCAGTGAGGGAGAAGCAATACCGACTTGGCGAGCGAGCAAGCGAGCGTGCGAGGCGCTGCCATCACCACGGCCTGGTGCTACGGCCTTCGTGCAGGTTTCGGATGAACCTCGCGTCCATCATGTGGCCACCCATAGTCCAGGACTGGGCTGCCGGAGCCTGGGCCCCTGGAGCAGCTGAAGCAGGTTCCTCCCCAGGCCGGTCCTGATCCTCACTGGCCGACCTGGGGGCAGCGAGTTGAAAGCGCATTAGAGCTGCAAATGGCAATCTCTATTAGAGGGTCTTGAAGGTCGCAGGTGCCAGATTTTCAATGTGGATACCACCTGTTGGGTTAGAACACTGCAAACTTCGGCAGTCAGAGCACAGCAGAGGGGAGCACCAGAGTTCAACCCACAAGGAAGAAGGGTTATCGATATTAGGAGGAAAGGCCTGTGGGAGAAACTGGTCTCCAGCTCAGACTGAGGCGGAAGCGGCCGAGAGGAGTGTTAGGCAGGATCAGAAGGTGCTGTTAGTGGGAGGTGTAGACCTCACCTATCCTCTGCTTCCTGCTCCCCCTGCTTCCGTTCTCGGTTGCCTGCGGAAATACCGGGCGTCTGGGAGACTGTGGCAGTGTGTGTGTGACCTACTTCGCCGGAGAATTAAGAAAGAGTGGTGACTTACCTGTGCCCAGGGATAAGGGATTGACTGCCCCATGGCGGCTGTAGCGGCAGCTCTGGGCTACCAGCCCCGGGGGAGCTCCCCTGTAGAAGAAATGGGAGATGATAGGGAAGAGGCTCAGGGTGAAAGGTGGTTTGGAGGGGTCAGGGGAGAGAGGGATAGCACGGGGACAAGGATAAAGGGCACCTGCCACCCCAAAGGGCTCTTGCCTGTTTTTCCTAGCAAGTGGAGGGGAGGGCTTATTTTATACCTCAACGTTTTCTCACACATCCTGATGTGTGCATATTCTAATTGAGGTGGTGTGTTCTGTGATCCAGTTATGTCACAAAAACACTCTTGCACACAAAAAAGGCACTTTCTGGACCATGTGCCCTGATGTTTAAAAGATATGGTTCCCTTATGGATAAAAAATCTCAGGCCAGAGTAGCAAGGCCAAATTCAGGAGGAGAAGGCAGTCTTTCGAGTAGGATGACAGACTCGGGACAGGGTTTCACTGTGTAGCCTTGGCTAGACTGGGAACTTGCTACATAGCCCAGGATGGCTTCAAAGGCATATTGGGATCTGTCTGCCTCTGCCTCCCAAGGAATGGCATTAAGGGCCTGGGCCACCATGCCCAGCACCCTCTGGGGATTCTTCATAGTAGGTAGGACTTGTCTTGAGAGCGCAATGTAGGATGTGGTGCAGACACAAGCAAGTCAGAGAGTAGGAAAGGAATCCAGGAACATTTCTGAGGTTAATGACTTGCAAGGTCCCGGCAGATCTTAACGCCTTACCAAGGGCTGGCCAGAGGAAGGAAGTCACTGGGGGGCTAAGGCTCCCAAGTGAATACTGAGGTCTACACAGTTACTGCAACTCCAGGACAGAACCAGCAACAGAGACGGGGAAGGGCGGATGCTCGGAAACGGGTCTGGCAGATCTGAGCTCTGCTGAGCTGAAGGTGAGGGGGACAGAGAGGGCCTGAGACCCCGGAAGAAAGTGCGAAGCACTGACGAAGCTGTTTTTCGTTGAAAATGTAGATTTAGAAAACACAGAAGAATCCACACTTTATTGAGACAACACTGAGAGGGAGTCAGGAAGGAGCAGGCGGGCAGAGGGAGGTCCTGCTCCCGGAACTTGAGGGAACATGGTGGGCAGGCACCTGGTCTACTGCACATCCCAAGGGCGGCGGGAATGGCCTTTCTACGCCTGGGCATGGAGGCAGGGAAGGAGGCTCTGGCTATGAGGAGAGAGGAGGGGCAGCAGGAGGAGGATTCCATCTCAGCTCAAGACAACCCATAGGTCTCTGTACTGGGGAGGCAGGGAGGTCAGAGGGGACTCCAGGACCTAATGGACTAGGCTTCTCTTCAAAGACACAGCTAAGTGGACCTGGCGTGTTTGCTGGGACCTACTGCCAAAAGTCAGATCAGGCTATCTGAGGAGAGCGGTGGTGTATGTCTCCTGAAGAGACCCCAGGGCCACGTTAGTTTGCAGTATCTACACGACACTTGGAAAGGGAGAGTTTGGCGACACTGGGAAGACCCCGCCGGGCAGCCAAGGAGGGCTTGTCCTACCGGCCCGCTCCAAGGCAGACCTGGCTGACAGGCTGGCATTGGCACACTGCGAGGGCAGGTTGGTTTGGCAGCAGGATGTAGGATGAGGACTCCCACTGGGCACAGTGGAGGGAAAGTAATCCATTGACAGGACACTCCTTAAAGATCTCCCTGGACCGCTGGTGGTCTGGAGTCTCACCATGAGCAGAAAGTGTGCTTCTCTAGGGAGTTGGTAGCAGCCAGAGATCTCTTAGCCCGAGAGATCCTGAACAGAATGGCCTGTGTGTGGGTTCAGAGCACAGGCTGGGCGTATTGGGGTGTCTTCAGTGGTAAGAAAAGCTACAAAGTATTAGGCTACTTAGAACCCTGGCAACCCAGCTGTTCAAGAGCGGGGAAGAACAACTCTTGGCGGAGGAGTGGGTCGCGGGCTCTGGGAGAGGGTATCTGCCCTCCCAGGCTTCCTGTCAGTACCGACTGTCCTCGGATCGGGGAAGGGAGCTGCAGAGGGATGTTATGGGCAGGAGGAGGGGAGAGGGAAGGCAGGGGAGAGAGAAAAACAGAAGTCAGAGGTGAAGAGGAGCAAAGGAGAAGGAGACACTCACGCCCTGCCTGCCTGGAAGGGATCTTGGCATACAGGCCTTGGAACCCACTGGTTCCCAATCTGTGAGACACATGCCTAGCCCCAGAAAATGTTAAACCAAGATTTCGCCCCAGTCTTGAAAGGCTCAAGCCCCCGCCCCCAATCTCTAAGTCTTCCTATTCATTGAATGACCCTCAGAATGTAGTGGGTCCATGCTCCACCCCTTGACTCTCAAGATTTCACTGTTTCACACTTCTGGGAGAGTCACCTCGCCCTTCACCATCTCTAGCCATCCCAAGGCTCCCAAACTTGCAGGCACTGTTACCTGGTGCGTCTGCGCTGGGCTGGGCTGCCCCCAGGGTCAGTGGCCAGCAGGAGGCGGGCAGTGGGGTGCGGGGGGCAGAGCCGCAGGGAGCGAAGAAGCTCCTGCTCTGGCACAAAGGGCCGGAGGGGACCCCGATCCGGAGAGTTTCCCAGGCTGCTAGAGCGTGGAGGTGGGTGGGCTGGGGGTGTGGCTCGGCGAGGGGCCCTGTTCAGGGGCCAAGGGGGTTCCACAGCCACCTTTAGGACTAGGGAGGGAGTGGGGGAAGGGAGAGAGAGAGAAAGACTGTAGCCTGTTGTTACTGTCCCCTGGCTCCCCTTCTTTATCCAGCCTCCCCCTGAGCATCCTCACCCCGCCCCCTCCACAAGCCCCTTACATTCTCTGTCACTGGAGGAGTATGGCTTAATGTCGCCCTCTGGCCTTTTTGGTGGCAGCTTCCGTGCTGGGGCTGGTGGTAGCAGGGACAACATGGTAATGTTAGGAGATGCACTTTCCATCCCTCCTCCCTGCCACATCCCCACAATCCCAAATTCCTGTTCCCTGACACCAACGGCTCCTCCTGGGAATGCCAGTAGAGAAGCTGTGCTCTGGCAAAGCCAGCACACCAAAGGGGGTTTGGAGGGAAATGCTGGAGCACTTTCGGGGAGAGCCAGAAGGAGTAGGCCAAACACAGTTTCAGGAGGAAGATCCAGGGGAGACTGGGGCCTGGGAGATGCAGGAAAGGATGGCCAGGGGGAGGTGAGCTCTTACTGTCCATGGGTGTTGTCAGGCCCCCCTGGGGTTCTGGGGCAGTGGAATAGTCCCAGCTGGGCCAGTGAGGACCCTGGGTCCCTCTAGATGAGATGGACAAAGCCCTTGGTTAATTGGGAATTGCTCAGGGGAGAGAAGAGGAGTGGCAGGGCCTCTCCTTCCTATGCAAACAACATGATATGGGAAAACTGTGGTTTCATTAGGCTTTAAAACAGTAATGGGATGAGGACGTTCAAAGTGGTGGCACATGCCTTTCGCCTCTGCACTGGCAAGGGAGTGACAGGCCTGATCAACCTAGCGAGTTCCAGGACAGCCGGAGTTACACAGTGAGAGACCCTGCGTCAAAAGAACAAGGGGCCAGGCATAGTGGCTCAGCACTTGAGAAGAGGAAGCAGGCTGACCCGTGTGAGTTCAAGGCCACCCTGGTCTCCTTATTGAGTTCCAGGACACTCAGAGCTACGCAGAAAGATCCTCCTCCACTCCTTCCTCCCCAACAGAAGAGGGGATCAAATACAGGCATCTGCAAAGGGAGGGAGCTACTGCACGGCAAGGGTGGGTCTCCTCCCTTCCTCTCGTGCTCGCCCTCCCAGACAAGGGGGGGCCCAGCCAGCCCTCTGTGCATCTGCACCAATCCCGATGGTGGTGTGAGCTCACTGCGCCTCAGAGCTGTGGTAAGCACAGGTCTCCTGATGGGCCTCTGGGAGCCTAGGCTGATGCTAATAAGGAGCCACCTTTAAGGAATGTGGCCAGCCCAGGAGGGAGGCTGTTCTGCACCAGCCAGCACCGCAGAGCTGGCGAAGGCTGTGCCATGCATGAACTTGTGCACACTGTGCGTGGAATCCACAGAGCAGGTCATGGACGTACTGGGGAGGAGCAGAGAAGGCAGCAGGCAGCCTGTGAGGTTCTTTTCCTTGTTTTGGTTTTTCCAGACAGGGTTTCTGTGTAGCCCCGCTGCCCTGGAACTCACTCTGTAAACCAGGCTGGCTCAAACTCGAGGACCCACCTGCCCCTACCTCCCAAGCTCACCACCACAACAGGCCAGCCTGTGAGTTTTAATCCAAATAGGTTTAAATCATTTTGAAAAAAAAATTCTTTAAAGGCAAGATCTCATATGTAGCCTTGGCTGGCCTAGAGATCGTTACGTAGACTGGGCTGGCTTCAAACGCACAGAGCTACGCCAGCCTCGGCTTCCTGGGCGATTTGATCAAAGGCAGGGGGCACCAAGACAGGCAGAAATGTTATAAACTTTAAGCATTCTCTTCTAAAGCAAACATTTAGACGTCAGACTGTTCATACCACTACCCCATGAACAGAAATGAGAGGACTTCAGGGCTCACTGGCCTGCTCCTCCCTGGCTGACAGAGCCTGAGGAATTTACAGAGATTTGATTGGGGCCCGGCTAGGGGGGGCTGACCTCGTGAAGAGGCTCTGAGGACAACATGGTCAGCCAAGCACCAAGGCTTGCTTAGTGAGGCCCCTGCTGAGGGCAGGGCTGGGCTGGGCCGTGGCAGTAGAGCGCGCAGTGAGAGCACAGGCTGAATTTGGCACCAGCAGGATCTGAGTTCTTTCTAATCATAAACGCACTAGCTCCTGGCAGGGTAGGGCAGACAGGACTGCTGGGGACGTGACTTTCGGGTATTCCGAATTGCCAGCAGACAGCACCGCACAGGGCGGGGCCGCCTGAGGAGCTAGGCCTCACTGCCCTTCAACTCCACCCGGTCCTTGAAGGCTTTACCAGCGGGCGTGGGTTCGACCACAGCAGCACGAGAGTGTCGAGTTGCCCTCAGAGAGAGAGTGGGGGCCCCTGTGAGGAAGGAAGAGGTGGCGGCCCTCAGTGGGGGCCAGGCGAACCAAGAGCCCACCTCTTTCCTTTGCCTTTCCCCAACTACTAGGCCAACACAAGGTAGGGGAACTTACGATGCTGATGGGCAAAGAAGCCTTCAAAGATCACGAAGTTGTTCACCTGGAAGATGAAGCGAACAGAGCAGCTCGTCCCCTCAGTCTCAGCACACAGGACACATCTGTGCCCGCGACCATGGGTGGGCTTCGGCAGGGCTGAGCGCTCGCAGACTGCCCAGCATGCCCAAGTCCTGTGTCTTAATGCCACACACTGGGCACAGCGGCACACGCCTGAAATCCTAACACTTGGAGGGCAAAGGTCAGCTACACAGAGAGCTGTAGGCCAGCCTGGGCTACATGAGACCCTGCCCCAAGAAACAAAACAGGAGGCTGCAGAGACGGCTCAGTGGTTAAGAGCCCTCGCTGCTCTTGCAGAGGCCCCTGGTTCAGTTCCCAGCACCCGTAGGCAGCTCACAAACACTTGTGACTCCAGTCCCAGGGGATCCAACACTGTCTTCTGACCTGCTCCATGGATACCATGCACACCCATACCGTACATAAAATATTCACACACATAAAATAAGATAAATCTAGCCAGGTGGTGGTGTCTCTCTCACACGGAATAGATATTTCTTGGTTTGTTTAGATCTTTTTGTTTCGGTTTTGGTTTTGGTTTTTTAAGACTGCCGGGACTAAAGGCGTGCGCCACCCAGCCTGGCTCTTGTTTCTGTTGTTGTTTTTAACTTTATCTATCCATGCGGTGCTGCGACTGAACTCAGGAACTCCTGGACCATTCCTTCAGCAACTCGTTCTTGTTTCTTTGAGGCTGGGTTTCTCTGTGTAGCTCTGGCTGTAAACCAGGCTGGCCTCGAACTCCTAGAGATCCACATGCTTCTGCCCCCTCCACCCCCCGAGTGCTGAGAATAAAGGGAGTGTGCCACCACCTAGCAAAAAGAAAATCTTCAAAAGCCCGGATCGTGAAAATGTAAAAACTAGAATAAGGCCTGTGGTGAGTCACGCCTTTACTCTCAGCCCTTAGGAAGCAGAGGAGGCCCCTGGTCTACAGTTTCCAGGTCCCCAGGGCTACACAGTGAGACAGTTCTACACAAACCAAACAAGCAACAAGAGCACAGAGCCTAAAACTAACACTTCCTGTTTTCAGAACTTAACTACTGAGCCACAGGATGGAAGGACCCGAGTGTTAAAACCACGCAGATACACAGGACAGATGTCAGTCAAGAGAACAGAGTCAAAGGTGCAGAGATAAACTCAAGTGACCGTGGTCAACTGATTTTCAACAAAGGGAATGAACAAACATGTCTTTCACAAATAGTGCTCAGAGAAAATGGATATCCAGGAGCACAGTTATGATCAAAGCACAGATGCCAAGCGCATCAAGGGGCCACGGAGATTCTGCTCTTCCGCTCCCAGTACCCACATGGTGGCCACTCCGTATTCCAGGGGATCCACTGCCCTTTCCCTGCCTCTGCAGATGCTGCACACACACAGTGCACACACAAACGTGCAGGTGCACATGAAGAAATACATATAAATCCTAACAAGCTCAGAGGAACCTGCCAATATTAAATATTAACACGTCACAAGATGTCTGCTGGTGCTGCACTCGGCCATGGAAACAGCCCAAATGACCACTTCCAGGTATCTGCCTGACTCAGCTGCAGGGGAGCTGGACCCCGATCCTGCCTTCTTACTTTTGTATTTTGACTTAATTTCAGGTGGTCAAGGCTGGCCCCATATGCCTGACCACCTTCGAAATCAACTCCAACACCAGCATGGTGAGTCGTTCCTATAATCTTAGCATTTAAGAGACTGAGGTCGGAGGATTTCTGTAAGTTCCAAGCCAGCTTGGAACTCAGTAAGATCCAAGCCAGTCAAAACAAGACTCCTAATATTTCCCTAAAGCCAACCTACCTACTCCATGCAACTTTATCCTTCCCATTGCTTTGGGTTCAATTTTAACTTTATTTTTCCTACATCTAATCTGTAAGCAAATGTTTGTTTTGCCCTTACAACACATAAAGATGGCACCGCTTCCTACCTCTTCTGCTGCCCCTGGGTCTAGCAAGGGCTCCTTTTCTCTTTTAAAGATTTATTTATTTATTATGTATACAATATTCTGTGTGCATGTACGGCTTCGCACCAGAAGAGGACACCAGATCTCACTCTAGACGGTTGTGAGCCACCAAGTGGTTGCTGGGAATTAACTCAGGAGCTCTGGAGGAGCAGCAGAGCCCTTAACTCCAAGCCATCTCTCCAGCCCACAAGGCTCCTTTTCAGCAGGCATG
Source organism: Rhombomys opimus (assembly GCA_010120015.1). NCBI lineage: Eukaryota > Metazoa > Chordata > Mammalia > Rodentia > Muridae > Rhombomys > Rhombomys opimus. Next base: position 340,924 of record REGO01000826.1, read on the forward strand.
TCTGCTTTCCTATCTTCCTAACCTCCAACCTAGCTCGTCTAGAGCCTATTTTTGGCACAGCAGGCAAAGCAAAGGAGACAAGATTACAACCAAAGTGATTCTGCTTTTCACTCAGTGACTCACAGTCTCTGCAGTGGCCAGGGCAGCCCGAGCACGCTTGCCTCCCTTCGCCTCAGCCGGCACCTGCTACATCCCTGGTCACACTGCTGTGGGCACATCCTCACGCACTAGCCCTGCGCCTCTCTGGGACGCCTGCCTCCACACAGCTTCTTCATGTTCTCGCACAGGGGAACTGACTCCTCAGCGAGCGCTCCCTCCGCTATCGCTGGTGTCTGTGAGCCCTTCCGCCAGCATGGCTGCCATTTTCTCACAACACTTACCCACAGTGTAAAATACTTTTTGTGGCAAGGTCTCTCTGGGAAGTTCCTGGGTGTCCTGGGACATGACACCTAGCAGGCTAGCCATGAAGGCAGAGATCTGCCTGCTTCTGCCTCCCCAGGGGTGGCCCACCTTGCACAGCCACAGAACACAGTGTTTGTCTGGTCCCACATTTAGAACGCAGTTTCTTTTGTTTGGCTGAGTAAGGTATTTTTGGTGCCCATGGCAGTGTCAGACATGCAGGAAGCATTTGTTGGATGCCTTGGTAATGTGCTAGTGGGCTCTCATGACCATTCTCCCATGGTAAAGCACGCTCCCTGAGGCCTGGGCATCTGTTCTGGATCCTCCACCTGTTGACTGAATGGCCATGGCCTGGGCAGGAGCAAGGTGGAAATGGGCTACTCGTGTCTGCGGATGAGACGGGGGTGTAGCATGCCACCCATGCCCAGGTGCGGTGGTGAACTCTGCAGAGAGAGGCAGAGCAGGGAGACCTGTGCCTCCAGGCCAGCCTGGCCCACAAAGCTGGCTCCAGTCGAAGCTGCTACCCAGGGATGGAACCTGTTTCAAAACCACCACCGCCACCGCGCGCACACACACACACACACACACACACACAAGAAAGAAAAGAACCACCTTTGCTAAAGGACAACAGGCTATGAGGGCCTAGGTATGGTTCTGCTCAGCCTCAATGTTATGTCCTTATTGCATACGTACACTAGTACACACACACTCACACTCGTACACACAAAGAATCTTTTTTTAAAACTAAGAGCTGGGTATGGTAATCCTAGCAGTTAGGAGTCTGAGGCAGGAGGATTACTGTGGATTGCTGAGTTCAAGGCCAGACAGCATTACACAGTGACACTTTCTCAAAAATAAAGTCTCTCAAAATAACAAAAAAAGCAAAATAAAACAGAAGAGCTGTGCATAGAGGCGCACGCCTTTAGTCCCAGCTCTCTGAGCAGAGGCAGGCTGATCTCCGTGAGTCTGAAGCCAGCCTCATCTACACAGTGAGTTTCAGGACAGCCAGAGCTACAGTGTGACACCCTGTCTCAAAAACTAAACAAACGAACAAAACCCAAGAAAAGATAGGACGAAAGTTTCTAGAATGTGTGACAATGTAGGAGGGAAAGATTCAGTTGTGAGAATCCATCAGGGTGGGTATTGTGATATTACCCTATTCTTGGGAGGCGGAGGCAGGGGGATCATCAGTTTGAGGAGGGCGGGGTTAGGGGCTTATGTAAGAAAGTCTCTTTCAAAATCGGAACAGCTGGGCCTGAAGGCATACCTGGCACCCTATTACTTAGAGAGTCACCATGAGTTCAAGGCCAGCCTGAGCTATATAGTGAGAGCCTGTTCTAAAAAACCAACGCGGAGCCCCGGAAACATTTACCTAGAAACAGGTTACACGTATACATCTGAGCGTACGCATCTACGTACAAATACGTGTAGCAATTATAAAGAGAATGATTTGAAGGGGGGACACAGGAGGGGTTGGAGAGGGAGGGGCAGGAGTACTACCAATACAGCACTCGGATGAAGTTAAAAAATATAATAACAATGATAATTAGCGGAGCTGAAGAGACGGCTCAGAGGTTAGGAGCCCTGTCTGCTCGTCCAGAGGTCCTGAGTTCAGCTCCCAGCAACCACACGGTGGCTCACAGCCATCTATAGTGAGATCTGGTGCCCTCTGCTGGTGTGCAGGTGTACATGCAGATAAAGCACCATAAAAGAAATAAAATCTTCAAAAAGGAGAGGTGGTGATACATCCCTAATCCCACACTCTGGAGGTAGAAGCAGGTAGATCTGTGTGTTCAAGGCAGCCTGGTGTGCAGAGTGAGTTCCAGCCAAGGTGACCCAGTGAGACCTCATTTGAAAATAAAATCAGAGGCTGGAGATGGCTCGGTAGTTTACAGCATTTTAGTCTAGTGCTCCTGCTGAGCACTGAGGGCCAATCCGCAGTGCCCACACTGTGGCTCAGCCTCCTCTGGTTCCCTCTCACCTCTGTGTGTACAGGCACGGAAACCGTACGCATATACACGTACGGGCAAAGCTTTCATTCACACGAAAGCAGTCTAAAACCACTCAAGACAGGACTGGCCAGGTGTGCTGACCCTTCCTTCAATTTCCAGAACCCTCCTGGAAGGAGACCAAACTGACTCTCACATGGTTTTTGCCTGCACACAGGAGCTGGCATGCACATGGCAAGCGAGCGAGTGTCGGTTTTTTAAAGAGGGGGTTAGCCTGTGCAGAGCACACCTGTGCCACGCCTGAGGGCCTACCTCTGGTTGGCATGAGGAGACTGCTCCGGGGGACAAAGCGCCTCTAACCTGTGGGACCGTGGACTCCAGGCTGGAGGGCCTGTCCACTGACCTGCGGGACGGTGGACTCCAGGCTGGAGGGCCTGTCCACTGACCTGCGGGACAGTGGACTCCAGGCTGGAGGGCCTGTCCACTGACCTGTGGGACTGTGGACTCCAGGTTGTAGTGCTTGTTCAGGAACCTCAGCAGCTTTGGGGATGGTCGGTCGATGGCCAGCTGGTGTGGTTCCACTCGCTCTTTCTGCGGGGGACAGGAAACACGGGGGTGGGGGGTGGAAGAGAGGTGGTAGGAGGCGCATGCGAGCTGGGAGCCTGGCAAGGGAACGTGAGAAACGGGGACCGACCCTGGGGCATGCAGCGGGGCCTCTGAGAGCCTCTGGGTGAAGAGCCCTTTAGACCCATGGGGACTAACTGGTGAGGACTGGCTGGTACCTCTAACATATACTGGAAGAGCTCCCGCCCATGGCCGTGCCGCTGCACCGACTCGTGGATGTAAAAGTCCAGAATACAGAGCGGCTCCACCTCGTTGTGAGCCTCACGGTCATCCTGCAAGAGCATCACCCACGTTATCAGGAGCCAGGAATCTGGGTCGCCCTACCTCCACCCCGTCCTCCTCACACTTCTCTGGCACCAAAGCTTTCAAACCCCCAGCCTGCAGTAACACTCACCAGCACAAAGAGCTTCTTGTATCCGACTTTGAGGAAACCAATAATGGCTCCTTTCCCTGCCCTGTGGGATGGGGAAAATGTTGAACCAGGCAGAGAGCAACTGTCTGGGAGAGATGGCAAAAGACAGGACAGCTAAGGACAAGAGCGTGAACCACATGGAAGAACAATAGAACTCACGGGCGGGCAGAGGTGTCCTTTAGCACGTAGATAACGTGGCGGTTACTCTGCATCCTGGACGCACTTGTGATGGGCGCAGGAAGATGCTGGGCCTGCAGAGGCGAGGACACACTGTGCACGGGCTCCCTACCTGCCACCCGTTTCCCTTTCCTCCTGGAGGTGCCCCGTACCTTGGCAGAGGCCTTGCCCAGCTCATCGACGATAGTCATGATTTGCTGCTGCAGATCCACACTGGAGAGAGAGGGGCCGGTCAGACACTGGGCTTACGGCGTCCCGCTTGACCGCCACCCAGGCTCCTCCAGCTTTCGCCTGGAACTCCCTTTCACCTCCCACCTCGCCCCTCCAGGTCCCAAACTTCGGTTTCACAGCTCCCACGTTAAGGTTACTGTGCTGCCGGAGGAAGGGAGGGTCAAACGGAGCCTCCAGCTGAGGCCACCCTGGGGCAGAGAGTGAAAGGTTACAGATGGAGGCTGATTAACCCCTCTAGGTCCAGGGGCAAAAGGCAACCAAAACCAGGCTGTGGCCGCAGATGGCCAGAAGTCAGCGAGAAGGGGGCGTGGCTCCTGGACGGGTTTGGAGAGGAACCAGGACAGAAGGGCCATGGGGCGGGTTTGAAATGTCACCGGGCCGGCGTTGTGGTTCCGGGTCGGCGGGCCGGAGGCCGCAGGTGCTGGTCCAGCACGGTGATCCGCTCCGGGAACAGCGCATCCACATCGAACGGGAACTCCATGGCCCATTGTGCGGGACCGGACACGCCCCACACAACGTCACTTCCGCTAGCGGGGCCGGTAAGTCTTTTATTTCCAGGACCCAGCCCCCACAGCAGAGGCCAGCAGCCTGGGAAATCCTGATTTTCTCGTGCAATGGGAGTCCTTCGGTAGGTCTGTGCCCACGGTGCCATGGCAACCAAGCACCCCGCCTTCACAGAACAGCAGAGGGGACCCTCAGAAGAGCCAGCCACACACCCTTTCCCTGCTGGAGTTGCAAGTTAGTAAGAGGACCAACCCCCACCCCACCTCATAGAAGTGACCCCCATGTTCTCCAGTCAGCCCAAAGGAAGCCAGGGACAGAGAGGTGACAGAGCTTTATTGTGGAGAAGCTGGGCCACAGGTTTTTAGAAGGGACATAGCATCAGGGGACACAGGAGTCAAGCGAGCCTGCTCAGTGTCTCATATACACCTGGACTGCTCTCAGCCTCTTCAAGGGCAGTCACTTCCTCTTAGGGTCTGCCGCTGTCACCAAACAGACACGGTGCCGCAGGTAACCATAGTCACTGCTCCCCTAACCTCTTGACCTCTGCCCCAGGTCACAAGTTCTAAGCACTGAGGGAGCCGGTCTGCTCCTCGGAGCCCTCTGCTGCCGGTGAGGCAGGCAACTCAGGCATTGAATCAGGTGGGGGCCCACTTTCTTCTCGGAGATTTCCCTGATAAAGGCGGCGAAGGCGAGACAGCTCTCTCTCTGGGGGCTGCTGCCACCTGTACCAGGAGTACCATGGCTCCCCTGACAGCAGCGTGGGGGCTGGCGGGGTGACACTGACAGCGCCATGTGCGGTGCAGAAGTCGGCATCTCGGGGCTCGACCTGGGGAACGTAGCACCTGAGAAGACCTACGGGGTTAAAGAAAACAATGGCAGGTGAGGAAGGATGGAGGAGTTCCCGAGAACCACCAGGCACACTTCAGGGCACACAACAGCACGAGACAAAGAACAGGGAGGATGCTGCCTGGGCTCTCCCGAGAAACGGCTCTCTCACTGCACACACTGCTGAGGGCAGCCTTCCTTCCTGTGTGAAAGGTGCCGTGAGCCAGGTCAGGAGCTTACACACCGCAGACAAAGAAACAGAAGACTCAGGACTCGGGAGAAGAGTGGAGGGGGAGAGAAATGGTCCTTCCCCCGTGTGTGACTCTGGGCCCCAGCAGCACCGCTGATTCTGGAGTGCGCCCTGGCAGCCACGCTTGCAGATGCGGAGCCGAGGAAGGCCTGCCCCTCGCCCTCACTTACCACACTCCCTGGCTTTCTGGATGGCCTCGGTCAGCCTCTTGTGCTGCTTCATACAGACCCCTGCAAAGAGAAAACTAACCTGGAGACTTCCCACAAAGCAGTTAGTCAAAGCCTTGTATTCAGAGGAGCTAAATGTGGAGAAGCTGGCTTTACCTCAAGACCCACACCCTGACCTCATCTCTACCTAAAAGCCAGATGAGGACCTTGGATGTCAGTGACTATAAAGAAGCCACTGAATGATGCAGCCTCAGATGGGCCCCAGGCTGATTCAATGGACACACAAGGTCAAAAGTTGACTCGGAAAATCCAGAGAAATAGCCCATAAGAGAAGTGATTTCAAATTAGGGACTGTGACAGAGTAGCAAGTTATCCCACCTCCACTCTAGAGGCTATAGTAAAAGGCTCCCTGACAGAAGGGCCCTTGCATAAACAGTGAGTTCAGATTATTCTTGCTCTACAGATCCTTCCTTCCGTCTATGACATATGACACTCGGCTCCACTACTGTTGCCTGAAGCAGTTGTAGAACACATGAAAAACGGGACATGGCCAGAGGCCACTGAGGGTAAGAAATAGACAATCCTGAATTGTTAAAGAGTAGTTTTAAATTGGGAAACCAAATTAAAGCACCAGTGGCATAAGAGAATTTAGAATAGATGGGAAAACCTCACAGAGAAGAAGCAATCTGTTCCCCTTTTTCTTTTTTTTTTTTTAAATGGAGAGGGTCTATGTAGCTTTAGCCGTCTTGGAACTCAGTATGTAGACTGGGCTATCTCAGAGATTAGCCTGCCTCCACCTCCCCAGTGCTGCCATTAAAGGCATGGTTTATCCTTGAAAGCACGCTTAGACCGTCGTTTCACAGAGGGGCTCACCTTAGTCTCTTGTCTACCTTAACTGCGTTAGTGTAACAAGCATCCTCATTAAACAAAACCCCAGAAGCGGCAACCATACTTCTGAGTGCTCATTATAGGAGCAAAAACCAGCCAAACAAACAAAACCATCTGCAACTCACCACCATAGCTCAGGAATGCCCCAGGGGAAACTACAGGCGGCAACAGGACCGCCACGCTAACCTGTGTATGGAGCGTGGAAGATGAGGCCTGAGTGGACACAAACAAATTGTTCCAGGAGTTTCACATTCTGCAGGGAAAGAGAAACATGTGAGGGGCTGCCAAGACCTCTGTAGGCTGAGAGCACACACCTCACACACCCAGTGTCGTGGCACACTGCAGTAGAGCTTGATGAAAAGGCAAACACAGAAGGATGAGGAGTTTCCTGTAAGGCTAGCCAGTGCTCCAAAATGAGTTCCTGCCCCCATAAAAACGCAACAACAAACAAGAGCTAGTTAGTGGTGGTGCACATGTTTAATACCAGTACTTGGGAGGCAGAGGCAAGTGGATCCATGATTCTAAGTGGAGCAGATTCCAGGACAGCCAGGGCTACAGAAGGTCTCTACAAGACCTTGTCTTGAAGAAACAAACAAAACAAACCGTAGCCTCATAGCTGCCCTTCATTGATCTTTTTCTCTCACTTCATTTTACATATACCTCTTGTTGGTCATCAAGGTCCCAGGAGTGACTGAGGCTGTAAGGAGCCAGCGATGGCAGAGGCTCGCTGGGCACAGTGCACAACTAGCAGTTCTAGTCACACAACTCAACCACGGACACCAGCCACGGGGCGACCATGTCTGCAGAGCCCCAGAGCTGCTTCCTGCCTCTTCACCCACCTGCACCGTGCACAGTCATTGCTTCTTTCTGTAACTTGGCACATAGACCAAGAAGACATCAAGGTCTCCCATACAGAGTGGGTGAGGGTGCTGGCCTGGTGCTCGCTCTCACCAGCAGACGGACATTCAGGAACCCCAGCTTCACAGCTCTGACTCCTGCGCGCACTTTTCTGACCTTTAACATTCTCTAAGAAGCAAGCCTCATCATTTTGAAGACCTTTTTTGGGGAAGAAAAAAAATCTCCTACACTCTTCAATTCCATTCATAGCTCTGCCCCCTAGTCCCAGGTCCCAGGATCTCACTGGGCACGGGGAGGACAAGAAAATAAAGACAACTAAGCATGGTGGTACACATCTATAGTCCAGAACTCAGCCTGCTGGAGGTCAGGAACTCAGCCTGCTGGAGGACAGGAGTTGAGGCCAGTGCGGGCTGTGTAAACAGACCCTCTCTCAAAAGAGAAAAATGGAGGAAAGCTCCTGGCCCCTCCCCAAACAGGACTATTTATTTGTTAATTGAAATAGACAAATAAGATGCCTTCCTGTGAACCCCTCCTATCCTTGGAAGTTTTTCCTTACTAAATCTACTCCTTCATCTTAAAAACAAACCTTTGAGCTAGGTGTGGTGCCATACCCCTGTAGCCCATAGCCCTGAGGACGGAGGGTCAGAAGTCCAGCCGCAGAGCAAGTCTGAGGCCACTTGGGCTATTTAGACAGTGTCTCATCCTACCCTCCCAATTACCCTCTGGGCAGCATCCAGTAGAAATGAGCTTTCTTCCCCTCCTCTGTGTAACATGTGGTGTAGGGTGACGAATGGGCCTGGAACTTGGAACACACACTTGGTTTAGCCTGCCAGCACTGGAATTGCAGATTTGAAAGCAAGTCCACTTTCAAATACGTGTCTTCTTTGATTTTCCAGACAAGTTTCTCTGTGCAGTCCTGGCTGTCCTGGAACTTGCTCTGTAGATCAGGCTGGCCTCAGAAATCTGCCCATCCGGGACTAAAGGTGTGCATCAGAACATCCAGCTCAAATGTGTTTTTCTTACTTGGAATTTAGACTATAAACTTCAAGAGAATGAACTAAATCTTTGCAATAAAATCCAGAGGAGTGAGCGAAACCCTGGAAAGGGTGTTTTCATATTGACAGTCATTGAAAATAGGACTGTTAGCTGGGCATGGTGGCACATGCTTGTAATCCCAGCACTTGAGGAGGCTGAGGCAGGCGATCTCTGTGAGTTTGAGGACAGCCAGGGCTACACAGAGAAACCCTTTCTCGAAATACCAAAAAAGAAGAAAAATATGACTGTTCCTGTAGGAGAAGACTGTGAGACACCTCTGATATTTCTTCAGCACTTCGAGGCTCCAAATCCTAACTGGATAAAAGATTCTCCTTACCCTAAAGTCAACATGCAATTTGTGGTCCCGGCAGATGGGGCAAGGATTCCCAGCAATTTTATCTTTACGCTGTAGGAAAAAAAAAATAAGTAAATAAGGAGTTACCTTCTCCATTGCCCCCTCTTCACATTCCACCAAGATAAGAACCTTAAAAACTTACAATACACGTCTTTCGGGTCCGTTGTGGTGGCACCCCACCTTTGTGGTTGCGGCGGTAGTCAGCCCAAACAGGGCGAGAACCATAGCGGTTCTGGTATTCTGAAATAAAGATGAGTTTATTTCTGCATGTGGGTGGGTGGCAGGGATCTCTAGCCACTTACTTCAGGCCCCGCCTTCCCTCTAATTCCAGGTACCTTCTGACTCCAGGTATTTCCAAGGTTCGTTCTCATAAGGGGAAATAGGAAGTGAGGATGGAGAATCTTCTTCAGGAGAACCTTTGGTGCAAAGAGTCTGGAGGGGAACCTATAAAGGGAGTAAAATGAATGGATAAGTTCCAAGAAAAGGTTGTAACTATTTGGTTTATCATACTTTGGGGAGAAAAGTGGAACCTGGGTGTAAAATATCAATATAATTTAGCAGGAAGAGATAAGAGCAATGTAACAATTAAAAAAAACATGACATAAAAAGATCTGTGCTTGTGGAGCATTAGTTGGTTCTGCTGGAAGAGAGAAAAATATGTCTAACCTATTGGAAATAAGATTTTCATGGAGAGCAGGGGATGAATGAGAAAAGTCCAAAGTCACCGAGTTGATCAGTTTATAAAATGCTGCAGGTCAAAAAAACAAACAAACAAACAAACAAAATAAAAACCAGAAAGAAAGAAAGACAGGAAAGAAGGAAAGAAAAAGAAAATGCTGGGTGCAAAACAATAATCCCAGCATTCTGGGAGGCTGAGGCAGGCAGAGCGGATGGCTTATCTACAAAGTGAGTCCAGGCCAGCCAAGGCTACACAGAAACGCCGTCTCGAAAAACAAAACAAAACAAAAAAACCAAAATGCTGCAGATCCACATTCCACAGGGCAAAACAAATTTGAGCACTAACGCTAGCTTTAAAGCTACCAAGCCTGTCATTACTTCAGTTGTGACCTCTGTCACCACTCTTTAGTACCACTGTAGGGAGTGGCATCGGGACAAGCCTCCCTATTCCTCCCTGCCCTCAGAACCTCCAGGGTGGTGAGTACCTTATATTAGAGGGCAACCTCAATCCAGAGAACAGAATTAAACAATCGAGCATGCTGATAAGAAACGGATGCGTTCAGAGGTGTAGTAAGGATTGGTGTATCATGCTCGTCCTACCGTAACGCGGGAGGTGGAGGTAGAAAGATAGGGCGTTCAAGGTCACCCACGAGCTCAACCTTAGACTGTGTGAGACTGTTTCTGGAACACCGGGAAAATGATTAATTTAAATTAGGGTCCTTTGATACAAGGGCACGGGACCACTTCAGGTACGAACGACCCAGCGAAGAATTAGCTGCGCGTGTCTAGAGGGGTAACCCCACAACCTAGTTCTTTTGCTTGGTGGTCCTTGGGGGAAGACGAGGACATATAACCCTGACTCTGACCGGAAGGCTCAGTTATTAAAAAACGCCCCGTTGGGGACAGAGGATGGTGCAAGGCTAAGACGTAAACATACGGGAAGACCTGTGGCCCCTTTGACTCCTCGCGGCGGAGAGAAGGTCGAGAGCACAGACACCTCGGGGAGGCAGAACTGTTTACCTGAACTCCATAGTAACTTGGTAAGAGCGTAGGATGTAGCCTAAGCAGCGTGTGTCGCAAGGAGGCAGCCATCTTGACGCACGGCCGACGTGCGGCCGGCCGGAAAGGCGAGTGCGCACGCTCGAGGCGCCGGGCGGGGCGGGGCCAAGGCCAAGTGTCGCAGTGCGGAAGTCGGCGGCCCGCGTGCGTAGGAAGAGAGCGTCAAGGGGCGGGGGCCGCGTGGGGAGAAGCGAATTTAGACTGCGTCACAATCGAACCGGCGGTCAAAATTGCGTCTTCGCCGGACCGGTCACGGCGACTCGCAGGTTCCGCGACGAGCGTCTAACGCCAGAGCAGTTTTGGTTGCGGTTTTTCCCGGCGCGCCCCCAGTGCGCACGCGCCCGGCCGTCCCGACCAACCGAGGGTGAGAGCCGGCCGCCGGGGCGGAAGTGGTGGAGGCGGAGGAAAGGGAGGCGCCGGGCGCGGCGGTCACGCGCTCGGGCGGAGGGCTCGAAGGACGCGAGGAGGGAAGGCGCCCCGAAAGTGGAGGAGGGACGTCCAATCCGCGGCCAGCCCAGCCTCCCCGGCGGCCAATCGGCCCCCGCCTCGCGCCCCGCGTCTCGCGTCGGGGGCGTTTCTCCATCACGTTAGGGTGCGTTGGGCGGTGGCCGGGTATAAAGGACTCCGCCCGGGCGGGCGGCCGCCATTCTTGGGTTCGTTTAGAGGTAAGTTTGGGTGTCCCGTCGCTTGTAGGGTAACGATTTTTGCCGAGAGCGGTTGGCCCGGGAAGCGGGGAGGACAGGAATTTGCTGGGCAGCCCACTGTTTGCCCGGCGTGGCTGTGTCGTGGGGCGTTTGGGAGTGTCCTACGGCGACCCGCACTGATCACATCTTTCTCCTTCTGTGTTCCTCTCATCCCAGGTTGAATTTTCTCGGAGAAAGACAGGCCGGCCATCAGGAAAACAAACAAGCCTCAGCAACATCTAAACCCTTGAAAGGATCCTGAGAGAGGGGGGAAAGGGAAAACTGCGGCCACCAGCCCAACCACTTGTGTCTTCTGCCCCCTTCCCACCTATCTTGCCCACCCCACCAGCCCATGCTGCTTGGGACTTGAAATCTGTGGCCGAAGGACCGTCACCACATAACTTCAAAAATAATCAACCACCCTCCTTGCCCAAACCCACCCAATCGCACTCATCCAGCATTTCCTTTTTGGAATCCACTCAGAATTTTTTTTCAACGACCCCCCCTCCCTAAATGGAGTTGGGTGGGGGGATTATGAATACTGAGTTGGTCGTTACTTTTTTAAGAGACTTTTTGATCCAATGAGGCCCCCCAAGTAACTTGAGTTTGGGTCCTGGTTGGTTGTTTTTTTTCCTCCATAATTTTACCCATCCCCCCCCTGAGCCCGAGGTGCTGACGTCGCAAAAAAATTGGATAGTAAGTGTCGAATTTTCAAAAACCAGCCTTGCAACAAGAAATCAACGTTTCCCGTTGTGAAACCAAAAATAATGAGAGGAAGAAATGAGACCATAGAACAAATATAGAATACTGGAGAAAGACCAATCGGGTCTTTTAAATCTCCATTAAAAAAGGTCCTGTGGGTCTAAACAGTCTTTGTTCTCTCTCCCCTACCACCTGCCTCTTCCTGCTGTGGAGCAGGCAAGGAGAGGGTGAAGGGGCGGCCAGCAAGTGAGGATTTTGACGGTTAACCCTTGATAATCCAGCAAATTTCCAGACTGCCAAAGCATATGCCTTTGCTATTATAAGGAGGAATGATTACCTTCCTCTGGTTAGCAGTCTTCAAAAGGGTTAATGAGCTCACATACAAAAGATGGTGGATCTTGTGGCCCAGAAGTCCCACTTCTTTGTGTGTGAGACAAGCAGAGCGCCTTTCAATTTGCCAGATTAATAAGCAATCTGTACATAAAGATTGCAGGGTAAGGAGATGGGCAGAGAGAAATATTAAGCTCGCTATGTCTTTAAAGTGTTAAATCCTCTCAATTTTAATGTAATTTGGTTGGGGTATATTGTATGGTTAAAATAGGTGGCAATCTAGAAATAAAGATTGCCAGACACTTAAATTTAGGCCAAAAATATAATCTTAGTAACAAGTACATACAATATAACATTTGGGGAGGTAAATGTCTTGTAATTTGTTTCAGGTTGCATAGGTTATTTAAAGGCGAAGTGATTAACATTTTAACTTGATACTTTTTAGTGGGTGGTGGATACAGTTAAGAGGGTGGAAAGGTTGGGAAATGTCGAACTCAGGAGTTTAATTTTAAAAGCCATTAGTGCAATTGAATGCTATCTAGAAGATTTGTGTCGTTAAAAGAATTTTTTCTTCCCTGCTTCAAATATGGCGACTTTTCCTTGTCCTTTTGTCTTCCAAGCGGTGTTGCAGGTTGTGTCTTGACCCATTTTTCTCCTGTCCTCCCACCTCAACCCTATTTGTTGAGGGGTCCAAGTCCTCCCCCTTTCCTGGTACAGGGAGAATTGGGGTGGTCGGCGGTAGTAGCAAATTGAATTTCAGTTGCAAATTCAAATTCTTAACCTGCAGAAAATTGTATATTGATTTTATTTTCAGTAGGTTCTTAATCTGAATTACAGTAGGTTAGATTAAGAATGGTGGGCAGAGGGATGATTTGTGTTTTTTTTTTGTTTTGTTTAGCGCCTTACAGTATAAGCAAAGCTAGCGGCAGGTCGGAATGGCTTTTTAAATTTTGAATCCTCTCCATAACAAAATGGCGTCCCTCTCCTTTGTTTTTCTCTTTTGCCAGTCAGCTTAGGGCTGCCCTAGAAACTTGGTCGAGGGGGAGGAGCCACTATAAAAGGTGATGTAATCGGCTTGCTTCCTCTTTGAAAACTCCACCCCCAAGCAGATGCTTCTCTCCCTGCACAGATTGCTGCTGGGGAGAACGTTGTTTTGTTTTATCTTTTATGAAGTAGCTTACAGGGATAAAAGGAATGGAGGCCGTCCTTGTGTAGTTCTGGTTTTTCTGGTTAACAGCCCATTGCTTTTATTTTCACCTTTCACTCACCATGACTGCTTGAACGTGTACCCTGCTTCAGTTGCCAGGGGTGAAAAGCGGTTTAAACCCCAAGTGCTTTAAGTGAGAGATTGGGGCAAGACACAGGGCTTGTAGCTTGAGGAGACAATTGGGCCTAATGAAGCTGAAATATGTCACTGCTCAGGATGGGGTCTTGTACTTCCTGAATATGGTTGCTTTGTAACAGTCTGTGAAAGGGTGGGGACTTAGAGGACTCTTGTAAACCATCCTTATTCTCACCTCTCAGTTTGGGGCTAAGCTCTTTGCCCAGTGCCATCACCCGCTTTGTTTAGTTCCTGTATGTTGGCACTAGGATGAGAAGTGACTCTTTAGGAAAGGAGGCTGCAGTTGTAAGCTCGAGGCAGGGGGAGTCCAGCTACGGCTTCTGGTAAGCAAACGTTTCTTTTTTCCAAAGAGCCACCTTTTTGAATTTCTTTTTCCTTCCTTCCTAAAAAGAAATTCCTTTAAAGCATTGAGAAAAAGAATGTCCTCCTCATTTCTGCCTGTTCAGTGCTGGGGCAGATGGTGCATGTGGAGAGCCACGCCCTTGAGGGCAGTATTGGGCGTCTGGTTCTATTTCTTCCCAACTTTTCAAAGTCAAGTCTTTGACAGTTTCTTCATATGCTTTCCATTTTTATTTAACGTCCAGTGTTGAAATGTGAAGTCTCTAGGCAGAGTGTGTAAGCCTTTTAACCTGCGGTCCTGTGGTCTTGGGTGCAACAGGTTCTCATTATTGCTTGGACTTCTGGTGGATGGGAGGGCCTCTTCTACATGTCTATTTACCACACGTATTTTTTTTTTTTTTTTTAAGCAGTTGCCAGGTGCCTCTGCAGTGTACCTACCTTGGGAGCTGAGCACTCCCCCTCTGAGTTCCTGGCCTCTAGGGTACAGGGAGTTAGTAAAGAAAGCCTTATGTGGGAGATGAAAAGCAAGGCTTTCTAGGGAACCTTGGACATCCTGATTCTTACAGAGAGGCCAGAGTCCTGGGTTCAGGGTGGTGGGTATAATTTTGTATCTTTATTGAAAGCCAGATAGTCTTCCTGAGACATTTAACATTTTCAAAATGATGAAGGAGGGGTAGGCCTTACAGAAAGGTACAGAACCTTGTGAGCCACCTGAGACAGTCCATTCCACTACTGGGACTTGGCAGGAAGAGAGCCCAGGTCCCAGCAAAGAAGAGCTGGAACTTATTTTCCCTTTGGTCAGATGACCTTTTTAAAGCAACTTGGCTTGCATGGACCTTGTTTCCTGAGCTGATTCAGGATTCAGTGGTGGTAGATGTTTAGCAAATAGGACAGATACTTTTCCACCATTTAAAAAGAATAACCCCCAAGTCAAACACATTTTGAAATCAGGAATTTGGTCTCTAATAAGACTGTAGAACATCCCCTGTGCTTAGGTGGAGGCAAACACAGGCTGCTTCCCTGTCCCCTTTTGTCTGTGGCCTTCACGGAGATTAGCAGGCGGTTAACGAAAAGAAGAAAACATGACCTGAGTTCTTTATGGTTGCAGAAAGTTTCTTCGACTTCAAACTGCAGAACAGGAGTGAGGAGTGCTTGGGCGCTGTCCCTGCCCACCCTGGTCAGCGCAGCTTCTGGCCTTCTCCACAGACCTGCTCCATGCATGATGCATTCTTCCTTTGTTCCCACTGGAAGACCTTAGGGCTTGCCTGTGAAAAAGGGGACCTAGGTTGTAAGGCGCTAGGGTCCCTAATAAAGAGTAAATAGTAGCAGAGAAAAGGCCCTGAGAAAGTGCATTTTACCATGAGAAGTTCAGTCACCCAAATATGTGAAACAGTGGGAAATGAGTAACCACTCCTGTCCTGTCACCCAGCCACCTCCACTAATGTGCCTTTTTAATGTTTATACAAATGGGAATGTTAAAGTAGCTAGGTCCCTTTTCCAGCAGAAGGCACTAGACATGGCTCAGGTTTTGTACTTACTGGTCTAGTTTCTCTAAAGTTGGCTGTCCTCTGTCTTGTCTGAAGAAACATTGGAATTAGGCCTATTTATAAGTAGACCAAGGAGATAAGTTTAGCTCTGGGTTTTAGTGAGCTGTGTTGAGAGGGACTGGAATGAATTATGTTTAATTCAGAACTTGTAAGAGTGCATACATTTTTTATTTGGGGTTCTAATAGATCTATTTGTGTATAAAAGATCTTAAAATTTCCTACTCTAGATTGCTTATATGTATTATTTGGGCCCATTCCTTTTCTAGTCTAACAGATGGGAAATCTGTTAGCTTCCACAAATCACCGTCTGCTGTGTTGAGGACACAGGGAGTTTTCCCCTCTGTGTACAGATGGCCACACATCAGTGGGTTTGTCCCCTTAACTTGTAAACATTTCCAGTGTCTTGAATGGCTTTCTCCTTTGACCTCAGGTCCAGGGTAGTGGCCTTCAGCTGTTAACAAGTATTGCTCAGTGCCTCGCATTTCTTGCCTGCATCTCTCCTGTGTTCAGCCCTTAGGCTTTGGCCTCCAGAGCAGAGACTACTGCCTTCCTTCCTGCTGCTCTTGCTGCCCTGGGCCACTAGGAAGTCCACGTTTAAAGCTGATCGTTTTCGTTTACACCCTAAATTTCATCTTTTATCTGGAGAATCGCTCTTGTCTTTGACAGCATCTTTGCTCAGATTAAACATGTCTGGGCCAGAAAAACAGTCAACACCCTTTACACATCTTTCTCCTGGTTTGTCTGAGAAAAAAACAATTGATTTGTGTTGGAAGAATCTCATTTTCTCTAGAAAATGCAATGATTTTGTTTGTTAAAGATTGTTTCACCGTTGGGGCTGCATTTGCTGTGTCTGTCATGTGCAAGATGCAGGCAGCAGGTGGCCCTCACCTTTCTTCGGGCATTCTGGCCTGACCACCTCTGCTCCTGAGGAGGCTTCCTGTGTTTTTCTTTCTCAGAAGTTAGTGCTAATGGAAATGTGGCTAAACAACCACTCAGAAATGTACGGCCCCTAATCATGGACTATGGACTATGTCTCTGGAGATGGCTTGGTGTTCATGGAAGGAGTGTCCATCCCCAGCCTGACTGCAAGTGGGGCCACACTTCAGCTTCATCCTCATCACTTGTTTTGGTTCCTGGTTTCTGGTTCTCAGCTTTGGGATTTTGGGGGGAGTCTTGGATAGTGACGAATTTTGAGTACAGGAGAAGGTTAGGTTTACATCTTTGCTTCTAAAACCACAAGCCAAGTTTCTCTTGAACTTTGGAACAATAAAAGCTTGCTTGGGGTTTGGCCTCTGAGTAACATGATTCAGCGCTGATAGAGCCATCTTTTCAGTCACTCCTGTTTCTTAGAGCTGCTCTCTGCTCCCTGGGGAAGCTCTGCTCAGGGCTTTGTGGTTTTCTCCAACAACCACTTCAGCTGACACATTCTTCCACTTATGATTATGACTGTTAAACAGCCAAGATAAGAGGGAATTGACTTTTGGAGAAAGGATTGATTGTTGAAAATTTTTTATCCAAATACCTAGGATTGTCCCAGTGGAAAGCCAGAGCTCCCCCCCCCCATCAAAATTAACAGCTAACTGGGAACAGGGCCTTAAAAACATGAAGAAGCAAGCATCATGTTATGAGTCTTAAGCACTGATAGGCTGAAGTGCAGCTGTCCTGGGAATGGTATGACTGGGAATGAGAAGTGGGCTGCCACGTACTCAGTTTAACCTCTAGCTCAAGTTGGCAAGGCTATTTTGTGAGCACAGATTGATTTTGCTGATCTAGACAACAGAACAATTGAATATAGATTAGTTGCTGTGTCTTAAATGTGCAATGGGACTTGTTAGAGGAATAAGTCAGTGGAGATGTCTTTGCTGCCCATTTGTCCTTTTATTTATTTGTTCTCTTTTGTCTCAGAAACCATCATCATGGGTTCGGGTCCCATAGACCCCAAAGAACTTCTCAAGGGTCTGGATAGCTTCCTTACTCGGGATGGAGAAGTGAAGAGTGTGGATGGGATTTCCAAAATCTTCAGGTAAGTCTGCTCTTTTGGGGTTCCTTCTCAGTAGAGTAGACTACGCTTGAGTTGAACTGAATGAGAAAGGGAAGAGCCCACATGCAGTGAAGTTGTGATAAAAGAGTAATAATCTCTTGGCTCGTGGCCATGATGGAAGCTGGGGATTTGATCCATAACCCCAAGAGTCAGGATAAGATGAGAGCAGGGGAGCATATGACAGAATTCTTGCTTCTGTTTTGTCATGTGCCTACCCAAAATGTCATTTTCCTTCAGAGATTCTCAAGTTTTCCAGAAAAAAGCAAACAGCTAAGCCAGTGTTAGGTTACAAGGGGAAATGTGTGACGCCTGCTTCCACCTGTTGTTTCTGTATTGGAAGAGGAGGGATGAGCTCCCAGGTGGCTGTGCTTCCATCCTCCCTTGGTTCTGATGTGACTCCAGATTCATTCCATAATCACAGAGTCTGGGGAATACCTCCTGGAACAGAGAATGTCCTTAGGGCCCAGGACTCCAGGATCAGAGTCCTGTGCTGTAGGAGATTAGCTGGCATGGTGTTGCTCAAGCCTGTCATCCCACCACTCAGGACGGGAGGCTAGCCTGGCCTACTAATACCTTGGTTCTGAAATTTCAGTATTGACAGTACTGAGGGCAGCTGCTTTGTCCCATGTCTGACTTGATAACTCTCTTCCAGTCTGATGAAGGAAGCACGAAAGATGGTGAGTCGGTGTACGTACCTGAACATCATCCTGCAGACCCGCACCCCGGAAGTGCTGGTCAAGTAAGTGGGCAGGGGCAGCTGCGCTGCGGGAAGGGGGCGTGGGCCTCTCTAAACACCAGGAAGGGCTTACCAGACTGCTCTCGGCTGCCTGCAGGTTCATTGATGTTGGCGGCTACAAGCTCCTGAACAGCTGGTTAACATACTCAAAGACGACCAACAACGTCCCTCTCCTGCAGCAGCTCCTGCTGACCCTGCAGCATCTCCCGCTCACCGTGGACCATCTCAAGCAGGTGCCTCCAGCACTGCCCACCTGTCCTTTCCGGGCCAGCCTACCTGATGACAATGGGCAGCACTCTGGGATCTGTGAGGCAGAATGGCAGAGGGACGTGGAGGTTTGGAAGTGGAAACTGGGTGTGGGCTTACTTTATCAGGCAGACAAATGAGCAGAAGTTTTCCATCTGCAAAGTAGGAAGACCTGCCCACCTGGGTCCGCTCTAGCACTCCAGCTCAGTTGTGAGCTGTGTTTTAGCTATTCTAACTGGGTCTTTCTAGGAGTAAGAGTATCTCTATAGTTGGGCATGGTGGCTCCTGCCTTTACTCCCAACAGTTGGGAGGCAGAGGAAAGTGGGTCTCTGTGAGTTCAAGGCCTGCTTTATCTACAGAATGAGTCCCAGACCAGCCAGGGTTTTGTTTGTTTGGTGGTTTGGTTTGGTTTTTTGAGACAGGGTTTCTCTGTGTAGCCCTGGCTGTCCTGGCACTTATTCTGTAGACCAGGCTGGCCTCGAACTCAGAGATCCACCGGCCTCTGTTTCCCAAGCGCTGGGATTAAAGGGTGTGTGTCACCATGCCCACCTGAGAGACCCTTTGTTAAAAAACAGAAGTATCTATAGTGCTGCCACGAGGTGGGATAGGTGTTGACTGAGGTGTTGTTTCTTGCACTCACCTTCCTGCCATCCCCTTCTCTCACAGAACAACACTGCAAAACTAGTGAAGCAGCTGAGCAAGTCAAGCGAGGATGAAGGTGCGTGCCCACGCCCTGCTTGGACCTGGCTGTGCACGGCCACCTCTGTGTTAGGGCCTTCATTCTTTTGCCCTTACTGGATTCTCTTCCTTTCCATCCCTCCTTCCCTCCCTCTATTTTCCTTTATTTTTGGGCAATGGGATTTCTATATGACCCGGCTGTCCTGGAACTCAATATGCAAATCCCTCTGCCTCAAACTCAGAGAGATCCACCTGCCTCTCTTCAGTGCTGGAATGGAAGGTGTGCCCAACCATGCCGGACTCTTTGTGATCCAGGCTGTCCCAAACATGTATACTCCTCCTGTCTCAGACCCCTGACTGCTTTGAGTCCATGGAGGTCTGCGCATTGCATTCGGCTTTCCATGCTCTTTCTCCTAGACCCTGTTTTTCTCTGTTGAGACTTAAGTCCTCTAATCCCATCCCTCTTCACCTCGATTCCAGATGAAACTTACTCATTTTCCAACATCGGGGATGCCTACCAGGAAACATTTCTGTAGGAGTGTGCTGTTATTGCTTATTTGAGACAGGGTCTCTTTGGACAGTTGTGGCTGACCTGGAACTCACTTTGTAGACCAGGCTTGCTTCAAACTTACAGGGGCTGACCTGGCCTCAAACCCATGGCAGTCCTGCTGAGTCCTGGGACTAGAGGCGTGAGCCGTGATAACCAGATTAATAACAGGACTTGTGTATTCTGATAAAAATACATATTTTTCTTTATGTTTAATGAGATGTCAGGGGAGCTCATGATCCTGAGTTCTTCACTGTGAAGAACTGTTCCCGAAGGCGAGGGGCCCACGTTGCTTTAACTCACAATACTGGGCTATAGGAGTGTTTGTTAATATGTCTCTGGGGAGTGAACCCCAGAGTTCCCTGCAAGCTGGGTAGAACTTAAGCATTAAGTGGAAACTACTCTCCAGCTTTTCACCCTTTTTTTTTTTTTTTTCTCATAGGTTGAAAGTTATCCCTTAGATTCTCAGCCATCTTTTTTTTCTCTATATAAACTGCTTCTTGACACATAAAATGGGCCTGTTGTTCTCATATCACCTTCCCAATGTTGATTTAAGTCATTGCCCCAACAGCAGTCAAGGGAAAAGAAAGGCTGCTTCCGAGGCTTTTTTATTTTTTTATTTTAAGCATGCCATTGTAGCTCGTCTTTGCTACTTTGTGGGTTCTTTTTCCCACCCGTTATCCCCAGGTTTCACCCCAACACTAGGTAGAGAAGGATAGAAGGGAGAGGGAGGGAAGAGATCCCAACTGTTCCCCCAGTTTCTAGCCCAGCCCCTTCAAATATTTCTCCCCACTGTTCTTCAGGTCCCCAACAGTCTGCTTAAACAGCCTCTTCTCCCATTGCTGTAGCCTCTCTGCTCAGCTTCTGGCCTGGTTGTCTGGTCTGCACTAACTGCCTTCTCTCACCCTGCTATCCCCACACCCCAGCTTCAGGTGGTTCTTATATCCTCTCCTGTTCCCAGAAACCCAGGAGTCAACCCACACTGAAGGTCGTAGGGTCATGCAATTCTAACAGCTAAAAACTCTTAAAAGGCCAGACTAGCAACTGGGGATGCTATAAAGGGCCACAAGGTAAATCACATTACACATCACATTCTTAAAACTTGGAGTTGTTTTTGTCCATTGAACACATAACAGTATTTTTTTCAAACATTCTATTTTTCCATTCTAGAAAACACTAATATTACTGAGTAATTTTTCTCTTTTCACCTGCAGAGCTCCGGAAGTTGGCATCAGTCCTTGTCAGTGACTGGATGGCTGTCATCCGTTCCCAGAGCAGCACGCAGCCTGCGGGTGAGGCCCTGGGCCCTTTTGTGTCCCCAGGCTGATAGGCCGCTCTGACAGTTCTGTTATCTCTGTGAGATCCTTACCTGCTTTGTTTTTCCACGACAGAGAAAGATAAGAAAAAAAGAAAAGAAGAGGGGAAAAGTCGAACCCTGCTTCCTGAGCGACCTTTGACGGAAGTCAAGGCTGAGACCCGGGCTGAAGATGCCCCTGAGAAGAGGAAGGAGAAGCCCAAGTCACTTCGAACCACCGCACCCAGTCACGCCAAGTTCCGTTCCACTGGTAAGGCTGTCAGCTGGCTTTGCGGGACCAGAACCCATTGCCAGTCCCTGGGGCTAGTCCTCTGATTGTGACATCACAGTCTGGGGAAGGCAGAGGGCTGGAGGAGGAGCTGGGCTTCTCCTTCAGCATGAGGTGGCGCCAGGAGGAGGCGTGGGCCACTGAGCTGCCATCACCATCTCGCCGCAGGGTTAGAGCTCGATACGCCATCCCTGGTGCCTGTCCGGAAGAGCCCCAGCACTGTGGCAGTGTCGGACAAGTACAACCTGAAGCCCCTTCCCCTCAAGCGCCAGAGGTAGGTCACCACGTGGGCTCTTCAGGGCACCGGGTGGGCTCCTCAGGGCACCAGGTGGGCTCCTCAGGGCTCAGCGCCTTGCACAGGGGAGACTGCTAACTGCTGCTCTTGTGCAGTGCCACCACTGCTCCAGGCGACACCGCCCCACCTGCAGAGAAGAAGTACAAGCCCCTCAACACGACCCCCAATGCCACCAAAGAGATCAAAGTGAAGATCATCCCCCCTCAGCGTGAGTAGGCCTGCGGTGTCCTCAGCTTGGTGTGGGGAGGCTCTTCTGCTGAGGGGGGTGATGACACTTTCCTTTGCTAGGCCTTTGACATCTTGTCATCCTAGAGGAACCGGTTCCTCTCATGTAAGGAGTCAGGTTAAATATTGGGCAGGAAGCTGTGCCTTCTCAAGTGATAGCCTTCTCCACTGTCTGCTCATGGCTGGACCCTCTGTGGTGTTTGCAGCACCTCAATGAATTGAGCATTCTATAATAACTGTGATCAAAGTCGTGGCGTCCTGCCAGAAGAAAGCCAGAATAATGGGAAATTCCTGTGTGAGCCTTCCTTCTGCACTCCATGGGCAGGGACCCCACTGGCCCTCTGTTGTTTTCTGCTTGGACTCTGCAGGAGGAGGATTGTGAGGGAGGTCTGAGTTCATTCACTCTTGTTTTTCCTTCTGTAGCTATGGAGGGCCTGGGTTTTCTGGATGCTCTCAATTCAGCCCCCGTCCCAGGCATCAAAATTAAGAAGAAGAAGAAGGTTCTTTCCCCTACGGCTGCCAAGGTATGAGCCTTAGAAGTGAGCTTCAGTGGCAGGATGCATGAGGCCCGGGTCAGGAGCTGTTGTACATGATGGCCAGGAATGCTTTCTGGTGTGAGCTGCTGTGGCACCACTGGGCATTTAGGAGCCGGGATTTGTTTCCTTGGGGTCCTGTCAGCTCACTGGCTGCTTTCTCTTTGATGACAGCCCAGCCCTTTTGAAGGGAAAACAAGCACTGAGCCAAGCGCGGCCAAACCCTCCTCCCCAGAGCCAGCGCCGCCTGCTGAGCCCATGGACACGGACCGCCCTGGCACCCCAGTGCCACCCGTCGAGGTTCCAGAGCTAATGGATGCAGGTGACCTCCTGGGTCTGGGCTTGGCGCTTTCTGGAAAGGCTGGTCTCTGGTGGAACCTGTGTGCTTACTGCCCCTTCTGAAACCTGTCTTGTCGGCAGCCTCTTCAGAACCAGGAGCTCTGGATACCAAGCCTGTGGAGAGCCCTGGAGATCCCAGCCAGCTGACTCGGAAGGGCAGAAAGAGGAAAACTGTGACATGGCCTGAGGAGGGCAAGCTGAGGGAGTATTTCTACTTTGAACTGGATGAAACTGAGCGAGGTGTGATGCCAGCTCCCTGTGTGTGGGCATCTGGGAGCTCGGACACTGGCAGGCTCACTTAATTGTGCTCTCGGCCTCTCTGCTTCCCCTGCAGTGAATGTGAACAAAATCAAGGACTTTGGTGAGGCGGCTAAGCGTGAGATACTGTCAGACCGACATGCTTTTGAGACAGCCCGACGATTAAGCCATGACAACATGGAAGAGAAAGTGCCTTGGGTGTGTCCCCGGCCTCTGGTTCTGCCCTCACCTCTTGTCATCCCTGGAAGCAATAGCCAGGAGCGATACATCCAGGCTGAGCGGGAAAAAGGCATCCTTCAGGAGCTCTTCCTGAACAAGGAGAGGTGAGTTAGAGGTGTTGATCCCGGAGATGTGGACGTTGGTGTGGGGAATCAGGGAGGCGCTACAGAGAGCTTCAGGGGAGGGCCAGGCACTCAGGAGGCAGAGGCAGGCGAATCTGTGTGTTCAGGGCCAGCCTGGTCCTCGGTTCCGGACAGGCAGGACTGTTAACAGAGAAACTCTGTCTCAACAAAACAAAACAAAAAAGGCCTTCAGGGCAGTGGCTTCATTAGTGTGATTGTGGTTCTCTTTTCCTCCCTCGGCGGTGCTCCTCACAGTCCTCATGAGCCTGACCCTGAGCCGTATGAGCCCATACCCCCCAAGCTCATCCCCTTGGATGAGGTGAGTCATTCACCTGGTGTGGGTGGAACAGCAGGTGTGGGCGTTCGTGAGGCTGCCTCTGCCGTCTGTCTGCCTCAGCACTGATGGGTTTCCTTCTGTCCTCAGGAGTGCTCCATGGATGAGGCACCGTATGTTGAGAGCCTGGAGCCTGGAGGGTCTGGTGGTTCACCTGACGGAGCGGGTGGCTCCAAGCTGCCTCCAGTTCTGGCCAATCTTATGGGAAGCATGGGAGCTGGGAAGAGCCCCCAGGGCCCTGGAGGAGGAGGAATCAACGTCCAGGAGATCCTCACCTCCATCATGGTATGTGAGCTCTCTTCCTCACGGCGGCCTCCCGCTCCTCATCCCACTTTTAGTTTTGGGTGAGTTTGGATTTTTCCATTTAGGGTGTTGTTGGATTTCAGTTTTTCAAAAAGGTCTCTCTGTATAGCCCAGACTGGCAAGGGATGGCCTGCTCGCTGTGCCTGGTTTATTGCAGGTTCTGTCTTCTGTTTACGTGAGGTTCTTGCTATCACTCTCTTGACTGCCATTTTTCTTGCTCACAGGGCAGTCCAAACAGCCACCCTTCAGAGGAACTGCTAAAGCAGCCAGACTACTCAGACAAACTCAAGCAGATGCTGGGTAATCTTCGGAGCATCCACCGGGGCCCGGGGGAGGGCGCCAGCATGTGGGGAAGAAGGCGCTCCCAGATTCTGAAGAGCATGGCACTGTTGCCGCTGGGCGAGCCATGGGAGGGGGAAGTGCACAGAGAGCATGGCCCTGCCAGGTTGGTCTGCAGTCGGCAGGACACGCGGGTGGGGAGCCGCGCCGTTCTTCTGGAATTCTCCTGACTGCTTCACTCATTTACAGTGCCCCATGGACTCCTGGGTCCTGGTCCTGTAGCCAATGGCTTCCCGCCAGGAGGCCCCGGGGGTCCCAAGGGTATGCAGCATTTCCCCCCAGGTCCTGGAGGGCCCATGCCAGGTCAGTGAGGGATTCATTTCAGTCTGGTGACAGCCAGGGGTCAGGCTAGGAGAGAGTCATGGCGTCTGACTTTTCTTCTTCTCTAACAGGTCCCCATGGAGGCCCTGGTGGACCGGTGGGTCCACGTCTCCTGGGTCCCCCACCCCCTCGGGGAGGTGATCCCTTCTGGGATGGCCCAGGTGACCCCATGCGAGGTGGCCCAATGCGTGGGGGTCCAGGA
Source organism: Rhombomys opimus (assembly GCA_010120015.1). Taxonomy (NCBI): domain Eukaryota; kingdom Metazoa; phylum Chordata; class Mammalia; order Rodentia; family Muridae; genus Rhombomys; species Rhombomys opimus. Next base: position 365,599 of record REGO01000826.1, read on the forward strand.
CCAGGCCCTGGACCATACCATAGAGGTCGAGGAGGTCGTGGAGGAAATGAGCCACCACCGCCTCCTCCATTCCGAGGAGCCAGAGGAGGTCGTTCTGGAGGAGGACCCCCAAATGGCCGAGGGGGTCCTGGTGGAGGAGGCATGGTTGGAGGAGGTGGACACCGCCCCCATGATGGTCCTGGTGGGAGCATGGGCAGCAGCGGTGGACACCGCCCGCATGACGGCCCTGGAGGAGGAATGGGCACTGGACATCGCTCCCATGATGGCCCTGGCGGGAGCATGGGTGGAAGTGGTGGACATCGTCCCCATGACGGCCCTGGACACGGGGGACCCCATGGCCACCGGTCACATGATGTTCCTAGTCATCGAGGCCACGACCATCGAGGGCCACCTCATGAGCACCGTGGCCATGATGGCCATGGTGGAGGCGGCCATCGAGGGCACGATGGAGGCCACAGTCATGGAGGAGGTGAGGGCCCACGCATAAACTTTAGTCTCCCTCACCACATTTGGGGGCGGGAGGAGAGGTGGAAAGAGCGTGAGGTTCCTTCTTGCCATCTCTGTGCACAAGGAAGGCAGTCGCTACCCTCTGTCTTCACACACATGCACCCCAATACGGCGCTGCTCTGGGTGGACTGGGGGCTGATGGTGGCCTGAGTGCTTTGCTAATCGTCCTGCCTTCATCCCCACAGACATGTCAAACCGCCCTGTGTGCAGACATTTCATGATGAAGGGCAATTGCCGCTATGAGAACAACTGTGCCTTCTACCATCCGGGGGTCAATGGGCCCCCACTGCCCTAGGCCCGCTGCCCGCCCTCACCCACTCGGTTATGGCTTCTGTGAGGCCCACTTCCCTTTTCCCCAGCTGATGAGGAGCCGGCCCCCTCAGTTCCCACCCGCTTGGGTTCCTGGGGGTCTCTGATTACTGGTGCACATTGATGTACATATCCCCTCCAGTCTGGAGAGGAGAGAGACTGGACTCTTGCTGGACTGCCGAGATGGCTGGCTTCACTCTGTGAGGAGATTGCCCTGTGCCCCAGACCCTTCCAGTATTAGCCCCGATGCCTGAGAACCCAAAGCTGGTCCCCCGGAGATGGGACTGAGCTGGTCAGCTGCTCTTAGGAAACCATCCCAGCCAAGCTCACTGCTCCCCAGGGCGAGGGGCGGGGTCGGGTAACACAGCCCGCTGCACTGAGGGCTCAGCTGGCTGGAGCTGAGTTCTGGACACCACCCCCGCTTGTGCCCATGATGGCCAGTCACTGTGGAGTCCTTTCCCAGTCATCAGGGGGCTGCTGGGCTCAGTGATGGTATGTTCTTATCTGTAGCCAGTGAGCCTGTAGCTGGCGGTGGGCGGCCTGCAGAGTTGGGCTGCTCTTAACCTGCTCTTAACCTGCAGCCATCTTAGAGACTCCGTGAGACCAGCCTTCGTCAACCTCGGGCCAGGCACGCCGGGCCTGACGCACTACATGCACTGCCTTTGGGAGTGAGCTTGCCCATGCCCACACGGACCCCGTCTGCGTGAGGCTTCTGGGTAGATGCAGCAGGAGTGGCCCTGTCCCAGTCCTCTCCTTCCCCTGTCTTGGCATCAGTTGTTTTCTATGAAAACAGTGGGTTGGTTTTGTGCAGGGTCTTGGGTTAGAACCACAATGGATTTGAGGAGTTTTTCTTTTGATTTTGTATATTTTGTACATTAATAATAAACAGTGGAAAGAGAAGCAGCTCATTTAACCCCGGGTGTGTTTTGACTTGCTTCCTTTAGTAAGAAAAGCTGGGACTGCAGAGCTGCGGTGGCGCAGAGCACTTGGGGAAGACGCAAATGTAACTTTAGGTCTGGGAAAATGTATAGAGAGGCCAGACAGGAAGAAACCTCAACTGAGAGAATGCAGACCTTTTCTTTTTAAACCAGAAGAGGGCGTCAGACTCCAGTATGGTCTGGCTGTGGGCTACCATGTGGTTGCTGGGAATTGAACTCACGACCTTTGGAACTGAGCCATCTCTCCAGCCCAGAACATTTTACTTAATTAGTGATTAACCGCCCATTGTGGGTGGTGGTTTTGAGTTCTTCAGGAAGGCAGGCTGAGCAAGCCAGTCAACACCGCTCTGCGGCCTTTGCGTCAGCTCCTACCCCAGGTTCCTAACCATGTTTGGGCTCCTCTCCTGACTTCCTTCACCTGACGGACGAGGTGTGAGTGGAAGACAAACCCTCCCTCCTCTAGCTCCTCTTAGTCCTGGTGTTTTCACCACAGCAATAGAAACACTAAATAGAACAACCTGACCCTTTTCTGACCTCCACAGGCACCATAAAAGCAGGCCAGTCACAGACATAACGTCTAAAAAGGAAGAAGCTGGCCAGTGTCTCTTTGCCAAGCAGAGCTCCACATGGGAAAAGGCAGTGACCCCACAATCGTCCTGACCTTCGCACACTTGCCGTGGTACGCATGGAATAAAAACAATAAGATGTAGGAGTCAGGATTTACGTATCTTTAATTTCAGCATGCAGGAGGTAGAGTTCTCCAGGAGGACTAGCTGATAGAGCAGAAGACTTTGGGGCATCCAGACTTGGGGAAGGAGGAGAAGCGGGGCGTAAGCAGCAGAAGATGCTGTTCTTCAGAACCATCCAAGGCAGGATGAAAGCCACACAGGGCTGGTGGGAGGGTTCTACGCCTGCATTCCTACCACGTTGCAGGTGTCTTGCTATTCCTAGCACTGGCTACAGGAGGGCAGTGACCCTTTAGCCCTCACAAACCCTGACCAAAAGATACCCTCCTATCCGAGGGGAACAGCCAGCCTGTGGTCACAGCTCACCCTGGACCTCTTCAGGGCTCCATTATGTCATTTCCTTCCTATCTCCTACAAGCCCCAGATCCCAGTGGGTCAATGTTTTACCCACATTTTAACTTTAGGGTCACGGGGCACGATGGCTCAGAGGTTGGGTGCCTGTTTCTGTTCCACAGGACTAGATTCTGTTCTCAGCACCCATAGTCAGGTGGCGCACAACTGCCTGGGATTCCAGCTCCAGAGGAGCGAGCCCTCTTCTGTTTCTTTCCCTCCCCCCCACATACTCTCAGACAGATACATAAAAACTAGGAATTCAAACTAAAGAATCTGGGTGTGGCCACACATATAACTGTAACTCCAGAAATGTGGGGCTGGACGCACACACGCTCACGCACGCGCACACACACACACACACACACACAGAGTATGAGGTTTTTTTTTTTTTTCTTTTTACCCCTCACAAGGACAGGCGGAGCACATCTAGTTTGCCATACCCTTTGGCTGTCCTGGAACTTGCGCTGCAGACCAGGCATCTCCACCACAGGACTGTGTGCTGCTTCACCAATCCTGAGGCCATCTTTGTTATGCCTGTTTGCTTCATTCACGAGGCCCCAGGCCTTGTGACATATTGTTTTGACATTTGATGCGTCATGTCAACCTGACAGAAGTTAGAATCACCTGGGAGATTATCCTGATTTAACTGAGGTGGGAAGACAGCTGACCCCTGTCTTAGCATTTCCTGAGCAGACAGATCCAGCTGAGCACCAAGCAGGCCTTCAGTCCTTGTCTGTCCTGTGGACACAGGACAGGTGACAAGGTGCCAGGATCTGCACCATGACTGTAATTGCAATTGTGATCTGAATAAATCTTTTCTCCTTGAACTTCTTCCCAGCAACAGAAACCAAGACACCACATCCTGCTTTGCTGGAAACTGCCCAAGTGCTCCAGGCCCTCTTCAGCTCTGAATCTTCATCATTCTATCTATGTCTTTCCTTCCTGCTCCTAGCCAGATGAGCCAAGGTTAAAAAAAAAAAAAAAAGACGAACAAAAATGAGGGCATTTGGATGCAGCTCTTCCAGAGGGCCCGGGTGTGAATGAGTACCTTGCACCCAGAGTGGCTCACAACCATCTGTAACTCCAGATCCAGGGAATCCACCCTCCTCTTGCCTCCAAGAGAACCCCACTGTAGGCAGCTGAAACAGCTGTACACATTAGAAAAATTAAAAAAAAAAAAATTGGTTGTTTCTGTTATTTTGTTTGTTTTGGTTTTTGGAGACAGGGTTTGTCTGTGTAATAGAGCAGAGCCCTGGCTATCCTGGACTAGCTTTTTTGACCAGGCTGGCCTCGAACTCACAGAGATTCTCCTGCCTTTGCCTTCCTACTGCTGGGATTAAAGGTATGGGCCACCATACACAGCCTTAATCAAAATTTAAAAAACACAAGAGCATTACTGCCAGGTGGTAGTAGTGCACGCCTTTAATCCCAGCACTCCAGGAGGCAGAGGCAGGAGGATCTCTGTGAGTCTGAGGCCAGCCTGGTCTATAAAGAGAGTCCAGGACAGCCAAAGTTCTACAAAGAAACCCTGTCAAAAAAAAAAAAAAACAAAAAAACAAGTATTACCAAGTCCTGTTATGTCTGCCCAGTGCAGCTGTCTGACACCGAAGCTTGGTGGACTTCTGAGTTTCAAAGCCAAGAGGTGGTGCTGCACACCTTTAATCCTCCACAAAGGCAGAGTTCGAGGCCAGGCTGGTCTACAGAGTGAGTTCCAGGACAGCCAGGGCTACACAAAGAGACCCTGTCTCAACCCCCCCCCCAAAAAAAATAAAAAATAAAAAATTAAGTCTTTTCAAGTATCCAGGTTCCCAAGGGACAGCAAATCCCACCCAGTGTGCCCTCCATCTCCACCTGCCCGTTCCACTTCAGGGTCTGAGGCTGTGCTGGCTTCCTCAGAGGAAGACCTTCCTGGCACCTGTCCCAGCTCTACCCCACCCCTCACCCAGCTCCCACAATTATAAAGCCAGGGCCACTGAGATGGCTCAGTGGGAGGGGCCTGCTGCCAAACCTGGCAACCTGAGGCCAATCACATGGTGGGAGGAGAGACGTGAGGCGCATTCCCTCATCCAATAAACATGTAAAATACATTAAAAAAATAGAGAGCAGATCAACTGAGGTCCACCCATCCCAGCTCCCAGCCAGGCCTAGCACAAGCTTCCTCCCTGACGAGCCACATTCCTGTTCCTTCTCTGGATGTTCTAACACTTGGTTGGTTGTTTACACTTTTAAACCTACTCAGTGTTCTGAGGCTCCTTGTAGAGAAATTCTAATCCGGAAGCAGGGCCGCTGTGGCAATAGGTCGCATCCAAAACCTAGGTAGAAGGAAGCACCGACCTTTCCAAGTGATGTCTAATTGAGGGGCAAAGTGACAAATCAGAAAGATTTGACAGGATGAGCCAGACACAGGAGATGCCCAACTCTCACCAGAAGAGACAGGAAAATGAGGACTGGGGAGAGAGAGCAGCAGAAGGGAGAAAGGGGAACAGAGACAGGAGAGCCTCTGAGTTCAAGGCCAGCCTGGTCTACAGAATGAGTTCCATGACAGCCAGGGCTACACAGAGAATCCCTGTCTTAACCCCCCCCAAAACAAACAAACAAACAAACCAACCAGCCAGGTGCAGTGGTGCACACCTATAACCGTAAATCCCAGCACTCTGGGAGGCAGAGGCAGAGGCTCCCAGAGTGGATCCCTTTGAGTTCTAGGCCTGGGCAGTCAATGCTACACAGACAAATCCTGTCTCAAAACAAACGGAACAGAACAAAATTCAGCTTGAAAACCTGGACGTGGTGGTGCACTATGGGTAGAGGCAGACAGAGCTCTGTGAGTTCAAGACCAGCCTGCTCTACATAGCCAGTTCTGGGACAGCCAGACTCGCATAAGACCCTGTCTCAAATACAACATTAAATAAAATTCAGGTCTTAAAAAAAATTACCCTATTAATAAAATTATGGCTTTTCTTCAGACTTTTGGTGGCCCATAGTCTTTTTCCGTGTTCCACTCCTGCTTTTCTTTTGGAGGGACAAGCCCCTCCTGCACTTACGTGAACACATTAGTAACTCCACACACAGGCTGTTCACTGAGAGAAACCGAGGCAGGGTTTCTCGGATGAGCTGCACAGAACACAGTCTGTGGGCCAGACTGTGAGCTCAGAGACCTGCCTGCCTCTGCCGGGATTAACCTACACCAGGCCTCACGTGCTCCTTCTCCCCGACCTCTGCACTGTCTTAGCAGAGCGTGGATTCCAAGCGTGCATGCTTCCCACTCACGCAGCCTAGCCGCAGTGCTGCGTTTCCGGGCACTGTCTTGCACGCCAGCCAGTCAACAGCTTCAGTGTACAGATGGGTACCAGGACGTGGGAGAGCTTGCTCAAGGTCAGAGCATTGTCACCTGGGGAGTCCGCCTCAGTGGTTGCCTGTCACATCCCTTCAGAGGACCACACTCCCAGCCTGCTTCTGATAGGATCTTGTCCTTCAAGAGTCCGTATTATTTAACTTGGCTGGAAAATAATTTTTCCAAACTGGCTTCTCCTTTCTGCTCCAGTATGTCATAAGCATCTGCCTTTCCCATTTTGCCCTTCTCTCCTTTCACCTCGAGACCTCAGGGAAAGCACAGGGCCCAGCTTGGAGTCTGTACCGCCCACCGTGCCGCCCCACTCCAGGACTCCTCACTTTAACCAAGGGCTGTGGGTGGCACCCTCTGCGACAGAAACCTTTCTTCTGTTCCATCCTCATGCTCTGCTTTTTGGGGGGGGTGTCCACACACTTGAGCAGGTAAGGAGATCCTGCAGCTGTGTGCCTGACCCGCAACAAGTTCCTCTGGAACACTCCATGTGTAAAAGTGCATGCCACCTAGCCCAGCCTTCCTGACCCAGACCCATGTCTGGAGAACGAACGGCCCCTTAGAACCCATTGCGGATCCTAAAATACTAGGTATGTGGCTGTGGTGAGAACTTCAGAATCTTGGTGTCTTTAAAATCACAGAAGCGTTAGTGGGAATGCTCGCATTTTAAGCCCAGGTGCGGGGCTGGGGGCTGATTGACTGTCTGCAGCAGCTCACTGTGGCCTGCTTCGTGCTCTGGCAGAGGCGTGGCTTTGCCAGCTGCAGGGAGCTTATGTTTGGAAGCCTGGGAACCTTTCAGAGGGTACATAAATGCTAGGGCCTCAAGAGGCAGGGTTGCTGTTCGGTAAGTAACTGTGCTCAAAGAAATAATAAATCTTGACGGCCAAGATCAAACTTGCCCCAAGGAAGTAGACAGCCCTAACCAGCAGTTGTCTGAGGATAACTTCAGCCCCTCCCCCTCCCCCTGTTCTCCAGCTACTGAGGGGTTAGTAAGGAGGCGAAGGAACCGACAAAGCAGCAGAGGCAACCACCCGCGGCAGAGGGCCCACTGCCAGTGTCCAGCCTTAGCTCCACCCGCTCATGGCCGCAGAGCTTCCTTCCTGCCCAGTCCTCCACAGCCCATTTCGTCCTCACAGGCTTGCCTCAGACGCACCAAAGACCTGGGAGCTGGAACCACAGGCGGACACTCTCCCAGCACGTTTCTGAGCTCAGGGCTGGGCACCGCTGCACACCCGGGATTGGCTTGGCCACGCTCCCTCCTTGAGGGTTCAGGGAGGGCACCCACCGGTGAGGAGGAGGGCAGAGCAAAAGCCGAGTTAACTGCACACAGGCTGGGAACCAGCACCCACTCCTTTATTCCTCCCCTTGGAGGAGGGGATTTCAGTTCAGCTCTCCTTCCTGCACACAAGTCCCCCTACACAAGTGGCCATAGGCACCAGCGCTCAGGTTGGTAACAGCACGGGCCTCCAGGCCAACGATCCCCGGACGTGTCAGTGAGTTAGTACCCTTCTGAGAGGAGAGAGGTCAGTTCTGGGCGGCAAACGTCTTGAGACAAGAGGCCACCTTAACTGCTGGAGGGGAACCCACCACAGCAAAGGTCACCTCTGTGTGAGGAGACAGGGCGGGTAAGACAGCTCAGCTACCTGAAGGGAGGCAGCCCTTCAGCAGGAAGGATCCTGTCACACACGTCAAGGCAACACTCCACCTTCGAGCTCCGTGCAGCTGCAGCTGGCAGCAGACACAAGGCTTCCGGTAGATAGAGGACGGTGGCAGAGATCCCAGCCACAGGCGCCATCTCCGCAGGCCTCCGGGAGAGCTCAGTCCCGAGGCCGGCTGACCATGACTTCACCCAGGGCCTCCAGCACCTCGCGCTTGTAGTCCTCGAAGTCTCCATCAATCTGACTGACGCTCTGCTCCTCCACCACCCACAGCTGGCAGTTGGTCTCTGTGATGAGCCGTGCGTCATGGCTCACAACAATCACGGCTTTGGAGAGAGGTCAGAACAGGTCAGAGGCGCAGCAGGGAGGAGGGCCCAGCCCGCTCTGGCCGCCTCTGACTGAGTACTCACCCCCCTGGTACTCATTGATGGCCTCCCCCAGCGCGTCGATAGACTCGATGTCCAGGTTGTTGGTCGGCTCATCCTGTGGGGAAGACATCCGTAGCAGAGAGCCGCAGCGCCTACACGTGCAGCTCTTACCCACAAACCCTTCTCCCACACCCGCCAACTCACCAAGATGAGGACATCAGGCTCCCGACAGGCCAGCTCCGCGAACACAACCCGGGCTTTCTGGCCACCTGCCACACAAGGAGAGGGACCAGGCTCCTGTCACCGCCTGTGGCTGTGCTGAGCATGCGGGGCTCCCACCTGTGACCCCCCTCCAGTTTCCCGGGAGAGCCGATGAGGTCACCTCCTTAGGCACCCCAGAGCGGTAGTACCGGACAGTTTGCAGATCTGGATGGTGTGGGCGTGGCTCTCTAGGCCGAAGCGGCCCAAGCACTTCCGGGCATCCTGGTAGGGCAGGTTGAAGCTCCGCTGCAGGTATTCAGTGGGCGTCTCCTCCATGTGCAGCTGCTCTGCATACTGCTGGTTAAAGAAGCCAATTTTCTGCCCGGGAGGAGAGGGAGGTCAGTCAAGAGTCCTGCTTCCTGCCTGACTTCCCCGCCTCAGCTCCCAAGGCCAGCTTACCAGACGGTGGTTCTTTCTCATTTCCCCATTGGTCTGAAAGGAAAAATCAAAGTGTAAGGGCAGGGGCGGGGAAAGGCAGTGACACCACAGCCCAGGTTTTTCTTTCTTTTCTTTTTTGATATGGTCTCACTCTGCAGCCCAGGCTGGCCTTGAATTCATAGCAATCCTATCTCCGCCTCCACAGTGCTGAGTTTATAAGTTTTCTGAGACAGGGCTTCTCTGCGTAGCCTTGGCTGTCCTGGACTTACTCGGTAGAACAGGCTGGCCTCGAACTCGCAGATCCACCTGCCTCTGCCTCCCTGAATGCTGGGGTTAAAGGCATGTGTGCGAAATACCAGATATGGGCTATGGATAAATGGGTGCAAGGGGATGAGGACACTGCAGGAGACAGCCAGCTTCCCTAACTGTGACGGGAGGGAAGCCGGGCCGGGGGTGCTGGCCTGTAGCTCAGCTACTTAAGAGGGTTAGAAAGGAGGGAGGACAGCAAGTCTGAGGCCACTCTGGAAATTCAGCAAGGCCCTATCTTCGACAAAGTAAAACAAGATGGAAGATAGAGCATGTTAAACGCTCAACCCCAGGATTACAAACCACAGAAACAAGGCTACGCCATGCTGAGCATGCAGCCTCAACTGATGCTGGGAACAGCAACAGACAAATGAGAAAGTTCTGGGATTTTGCCTTTGCAGGCCCTGTCCAATTACGCATTCTAACCAGTCTGCAAGACGCATCGTCCCTTGGCCCTCTCCCTTCCGCCCTGAGGACTCACTGGTGTCAGCTTGCCGGTCAGCAGAAGTAACAGTGTGCTCTTCCCCACACCATTGGGGCCCACGATGCAGACTGGAAGGAGATAGCTGGTCAGACACAGCCCGAGTCCCGAGACCCCCGCCCCCGCGTCCAACTAACTCACTCCGGGAATCCATGTCGATGCCAAAGTCCAGGTTCTTAAAGAGTGGCTTCTGCCCCTCATAGCCAAATGTCACACCTAGGAAAAGCGGCCACTTACAATCTCCCCAGTCCCCTGGATGCCCGCTGTCCACGGCAGCGCGCGCTCAGTTACCGTGCAGCCCCAGCACAGGCGGGCTGAGGGGTGGCGGGTCCGGGAAGGTGAAGCGCACGCTGTACTCCCGGGGGCGCTTCAGCAGCTCCGGGGGCTCCTGAGACTCTTCATCCTGGTTTTTCCGCCGGCACTTCTGCTGCTTTCGAGTCAGAACTTCCTTAGTTTGCTTTTCCTGAACACAGGAAGAAGGAAGCACACGTGAGTGCGTGCCCAGCCCCACAGGGCCCCACCCTGCCCTCCACCTCAAGCCCGGGCACCCACCGCCTGCTTGGTGGACTTGCCCCCGGCCTTCAGCTCCTTGAGCTTCTTCTCCTGTTTCTCGTACTGCTTCAGCAGCTCCTTCTGCTTCTGCTGGTACATCTTCTTGAAAGTCACTGGGGTGGACGAACAGGCAGAGGGACAGCAGGGACAGGTGAGGGGGAAGGGAAGCCACGGACAGAGGGCCTGCCGGCCCCACCCACAGAAGCCATGCTTACTGTAATTGCCCCGGTAGTAATGGAGCCTCTGGGTGTCGAGGTGGATGATGTCAGTGCAGACGTCGTCCAGAAAGCCCTGGTCATGGGAGACGATCAGCAGTGTCTTCTTCCAGCCTTGAAGGTAGCTGCAGTTTGGAGACGGCACAGGAAGGAGAGTCAGGAGGTAAGGGAAGGGGGGGGGAACGGACGACGACACGACAACGACAGGCTAGGACAGGCCGGGACCAGTGACCAGGGCTGAGGACGGGCAGCGTACTTATTGAGCCAGATGACGGCGTTGAGGTCCAGGTGGTTGGTGGGCTCATCCAGCATCAGCAGCGTGGGCTCCATGAACAGCGCCCTGAAGAGGAGGGGCGCAGGGTTATGAGAGACGCCTGCTCGGCAAACCCCTAGCTTCTGGGTGCCAGAGCCCAATGAGCACACTCTGTCAGCTGGGGTCAAATGGAGAGTGACCCACGGTCTCCCACCGCGCAGTGCAGGAGGCAACAGCTGGCCTCACAGGAGGCCTTCAAGAGAGGAGAGGAAGGGAAGGCACGAAGTCAGCAGTGGGCGAGCAGAGGCCCACCTGGCCAGGGAGACACGCATCCGCCACCCCCCGGAGAACTTGTGCGTAGGCCGATTCTGCATCTCGGGGTCGAAGCCCAGGCCGGCCAGGATGCGCCGGGCCTTGGCCTCTGCGGCCGCCGCCCCGGTAGCCCGCAGTTCTTCATACACCTGTAAGGAGAGAGAAAAGGACACATGTCTCCGGGCCCCAGGCCCCGGCCGGCCACTGTGTCCCCAGCGCCACCTCCTCTACCTTCTCCAGCTTCTCAGCAGCAGCATCGTCCCCCTTCTCCAGCTGCCCCTGGAGCCGTCTCTCCTCCTCAAGCAACTGGAGTCTCTTGGTGTCTGCACGGAGAACAGCTTGCACCGCCGGGGTCTCGTCCGCCACCACCTCTGCAAGAAGGAGAAGGTCAGCAGCGGGCCCTGCCCACCCGACTTGCAGCACGCCCCTCCTCCTTCAGCCTCACCCTGCTCGCACAGCAGCACATCGATGTTAGGGGGGATGCTGAGGGCGCGGTTGGCAATGTGCTTCAGGAGTGTGGTCTTGCCTTTGCTGGAGAACAGAAGCCATGAGACCTGCTGCCCGAGCAACCCTCCTGCCCCAACAACCCGTCCTGTCCTCTCACCCGTTGGGTCCCACCAGCCCGTAGCGGCGACCGGCTACAATGTACAGGTCAGCGTTGACAAACAGCTCCTTGCCATGGGCCGAGATGCTGAACTTCTCCAACTGCAGCCGAAAGGATGGAGGAATCCAGGACAGACACAAAGACGTGGCCATGAGACGCCTGCCCTCCCTCCCTCCCTCCCTCCCTCCCTCCAAGCACCGGTCTTCTTACTTCCCCTGGCTCTTCTGTCGCCTTCCTCAAGCTGGCAAAACCCCCTTTTCTCTTTAATTTCACCCCTCACATGCCTTCTCGGGTGGAACAGCCGCAGCAGAGTGAGGACAGGCCTCTATCTACTGCGGAGGGTGGGCAAGGGCCACGGGGCTGACCTTGATGTCCGAGGCGTTCTCCAACATCGCCTGGCGGGAAGACACCTCTGCCTGGGATACGGAGAAGTCGCTTTCCGCAGCAGTAGCTGCCTTTATCGACTCCACCTGGCGCTCATAGTCCATCTGAGGAGGGAAAGCGTGTCTGACGTCACAACACAGCAGCTCCACACTGTCCTGAAGGACGCAATCCTTCCTTCTGTCCGCTGCTCTGCCTCAAGCAGCCCCTAGAGCCTTCCTCACGCCCTGGACTCACAACCCACAGAAACGACAGGCTAACCTGCTTCTTCAGCTTCTTCTTTTCCTTCTTGCTGAGGTGGGCGTAAGGATCGTTTGCCTTCAGCTCTCCCTCTTTCTCTTCTTTCTCTTCCTCTGAACCCTGTAAGAACCAAGCGGCAATAAGCAAACAAAAGCAGCAGCCAAAACAAGGACCAAGGACTTCTTACCCAAGCTCTACAGAGTTATTAATTCCAGAGTTTCTCTGTGTAGCCCTCGTTTGCCTTGTAGACCAGGCTGGCCTCCAACTCAGAGACCCCCCTGCCCCTGCCTCCCAAGTGCTAAGATGAGAAATCCTGTCTTGAAGAACAAACCACCCAACCAACCAAACACAGGCCATGTTGCTGCCATCTCGCCCTAGGGCAGGAGCCGGCCTTCCCACCCCGTCTGGAGACGGTCTGCACGTAGCCTTTAGCACACTCTGCCAACAGGAAACGCTGGTGTGGAACATGGGGTAACTAGGGAAAAGACTAACTTAGATTTAACTTCACTACAGTGTGACTGAGGGAGAGCAAGAGTTTCTGCTGGTGGCCTGCGGAAAGCAGATGGTGTAGTGCGCAACCCAAGGAAGCCAGAGGACCTAAGACTAGATCCGCTTGAGGCACACAGACCCACAGCAAACAGCGGCAGCCGAGACCAGGAACACGGTAGGACGTTTCTAGACCACCGTGAATGGCACGGACACAACCAAGGTCCTCAGGGTGACCTCCAGGCTGGCTTCAAACTCACAGCTCTTCACCTGTCTCCCAGGCGCTAGGATTAAAGATGTACCAATACACTGAGCATCAGAGCCTCCCTTGACAAAGTCCTGCTCTGGTCGGGACGAGCATCACCCTCCACACCCCTAGCAACGCAAACCACACCCACCTGCTCGGTCTTCTTGGCTTTCTCTCTGTCCTTCAATTCCTTGGGAGGCTCCTTTTCTTTAGTTGTTTCTTCATCTCCTTCCCCATCACTGTCCGAAGCAGCGAGCTTATTTTGAGTCTGACAATGAAGAGACAGGCCTGATGACTTGCTCCGCTGACAAGAGCTGTCAGCCCCACCCGCAGCGACTCTCTCACCTTGGCCTTCCCTCTTGACTTTTCCTCCTTTCCCTTTTTGCTCTTGAGACCAGGCAGCTCCTCAGATACAGCCTGTAGGAGACACACACAGACGGCGTTGTTATTCTGCCACTTAAAATCATTTCTAGAGAGCCTGCCATGGTCCAAAAGAGCTGCCAGGGAGACACGAGACCTGGAAAGGCCTACTGCAGTTTGGACTCAGCCAGACAAGAGGACAGGGCAGTGGAGCAGGGTGAGAAGGCCAGGGACGAGGGACAGCAGAGTGGGCAACAAAGGCCTCAGCAAGGATGCGATCACACTGGATGCTAAGATGTCCCCAGGGGAACAGCCAAGCCGAGGGCCTTTGTTTAAATCTCTGAGGACAGCCGGGTGACAGGTGACTCCGGGGATGGGTTCCGGTGGCGCGGGCATGACAGACTTAGGAGGTGGTCTCCAAGGATATTGGATACCTGTAAGGAGTCTCAGTGAGGCTACCACTCACCTTATTGATGCGGTTCTTTTCTGGCTTGGCAGGCTTGGGGGCATGCTTTTCTTCTTCCTCCTCCTCTTCACTCTCATCCTGAATCAAGGCTTCAAAAACATTTCTACCCTACAGGAAGAGTGCACAGAGGTCAGTGGGGTGGCTGTGGCTGCCCCAGGGGTCTTTGCTCACCCACTGGTAGCTCACCTTGGACTTCTTCCCTCCTCGGGGTACCGGAGCGGGTACTGAAATGACAAGGGGGAGGGAAAGCAGTCAATTCAATGTGTGGCTCCTCAACAACCAACTCAAAGGCCCTGCCAGGTCTGAGGACTGACTGCCCACCATCCTTGGACTGCAGACAGCCCCGCCCCCCAGTTCTCTTACCCTCATCCTCCTCATCGCTGACCGGCACTGACAGCTGCTTAAGCCGCTCCATGAGCTCTTTCTCCTCACCATCATCGTCCACATCCTTCTTCCGACGGCCTTTTCGGGTGTCTCGCTTTTTCTTTTGTAGCTGAAACAATAGCATAAGTGTGAAGCTGAGGTATGAGCTGAGGACCTGCGGGGCCATGTCCTGGGATCTGAGGCCCACCACAGTTACCTGCTGCTGCTGCTGCTGCTGCTGCTGCTGCTGCTGCTGCTGCTCCTTCTCCTTCTGCAGTTTTTCCTCTTCCCCAGCCTGTTTACCTTCCACTGCCAGCTCCTCAAAGAACTGGAGGGGATGAAACAGGGGTGGGTGGGAAAGCCTGCCAGCCGGCCATCTGCACGCAGCCCTGCTCACCTTCCCTCTCTTGAACCTCAGTGGTCGTCTGTTTTCTACCTTACTTTACCATTCCTGGCTCTCACTCACGTTTGTCCCCGTGAACTAATTTCCACTTTCATAGAAAGGTGACACAGGCATGCCCAGCCCAGCGGAAGCTCTCAACCTCCAAAACCGTAAGAAAGCAGTACTTGCTCTTTTCCATTTGTTTTTAGTTTTTGATTTTTTGAGACAGCTTCTCTGTGTCACCCTGGCTGACACAGAACTCACTCTGAAGACCAGACTGAGGCTGGCCTTGAACTCAGAGTTCTTCACTTCCTGACTGAGTACTGGCATAAAAGATGCCCACCACCACTGCTTGGCTCGCTGGATTTTTAAAAATTCTTTATTAATTGTTTGAGGACTTTATACAAGCCAATGGTCCCCTGCTGAGTGACAGAACTAGCCACCCACCCACCACACCCAGAGTCCCTTCTGGTCACAAGGCCTTTCTCCTCAGACCTCGCCTGTCCATTTACATTCTGCCTGAGAACACCTACGGACACGTCTTTTCCGGGCCCCTCATTTTCTCACCGTCTTTTTGGTCTTCTTGTCCTTCCTGCCTTTCTTCACCACTTTGTCTGGAGGTTAGAGAGAGCACCACATTAGCTATCCCGTGCCCAGCAGCCCGAGCTCCTTGCAGGCTGGCCCCACAAGGAAGATTACTCTTAATCACCGCTCCCTGCTTTTTCAGAGAATCATTTCTACTTCATCCAGCCAAACACTTTTTCCTCGAGACAGGGTCTCTCTGTGTAGCCCTGGCTGCCCTGGACTTGCTCTTCCCAACTGCAGGGCACACCCCCACTGGCTTACTGAAAACGTTTACACTGATTCACCCTGAGGGCGCCTTGCCGCTAGGTGTGCGTGTGCACGGCGTGCCTGCCGTCCTGCCTCCTGCAGTGTGAACGCTCATGAGCCTCACTCGGTGGCTCACTTGAACTTGGGTCCTCTGCAAGAGCCACAGCGCTCTGATCACTGGGCCACCCCTTTGGCCCCACAGACAGTGGGCATCAGCAAATGCTTGCACGGGGGATACAAAACAGATAACGACATAACTGGTTTCCTCTGGTTCTAGTAGGAAGACAGGTCTTTACACAGCAAGGGCCCTGAACTTGCCCAAAGGGAGGAAGAGGCAGATCTGGCAGGGCGGGGAGAGGCTGGCCGTGCATGGTCCCTGTGGAGGGAGTCTGACTAAGCCTAAAGGGAGTTCCAAGGTTGTGTAGAGAGCAGCTGTGAGAAGAAAGTCAGGCAAACGACCCAGTGTGGCCACAGCTGGGACAGTGCGGGACAAGGCCCGGCTGTAGGGAAAGCTGTGGGGAGCTGGGCAAGGAACAGTTTGTTTATTGCTATGATCTCTTCTACCTTCAAGTCTTGGATCCACTTTGGAGTGGAAAGAGGATGGGAGGGAACAAGAACTGGAAGGTCTGACAGATCTACAGTGTTTTCATGGGGCTCTACTCTGGTGACCACAAGGAAGGACAACACAGACTCGACAGGGCGGAGCAGGGGAGTACTGGGGGAAAAACAGAGGAAGAGACAATGTAACTTCCCACCATCATGCCTTCTGCAGGGAAGGCAGTGAAGCTGAAGAATGCAGTTAAAGGGCTGGAGAGATGGCCCAGTGGATAAGAGCACTAGCTGCTCTTCCAGAGGACTGGGGTTCATGCCCAACACCCACATGGCAGCTTACAACTGTCTGTAACTCCTGTTCCAGGGGATCCGACACCCTCACACAAACATACATGCAATCAAAACAGCAATGTACATAAAAAAATAATTAAAAAAAAAAAAGAGAGAATGCAGTTAGGGTGTGTTATGTGTGAAGGCTGCAGGTCACAGTGACTGTGATGAACACCTGGGCAGAGGCTGCAGGTCACAGTGACTCTGTGATGAACACCTGGGCCTACGCCCCCTTCAGGAAACCTGACTGTAAGGACAGCTGGTCATTTCTCCTGTGTACTCCTGTGTTGCCAGGGAGCAAGGGAGGTCAATAACAGCTGCTCAGGCTGACCCCACCCCTCTTTCTGCCCATCTGTGTCCCTCAAGGTAGCGAGGTCTCACTTAACCCTTCTACTCTGCCATTCCCAGAGGCAGAACTCAGAGATGACTTCCCTTCCTGGCTAGGCCTTCCCCTGTGTCTCCTGAACTACCACTCACTCAAAGCAGTCCAACGACCAGCTAACTTCGGGGCACATGGAGCCTTCTGCTATCTGCCATGCCCTTCCTTCCTTCCTTCCTTCCTTCCTTCCTTCCTTCCTTCCTTCCTTCCTTCCTTCTTTATTTTATGTACACAAGCGCTCTATGTGCATGTATACACGCATGACAGAAGAGGGCATCAGATCCCATTACAGATAGTTGCAAACCACCATGTGGGTGCTGGGAATTGAACTCTGGACCTCTGGAAGAACAGCCAGCGAACCACTGAGCCATCTTTCCAGCCCCCATGATACTTTTTAAAATAGTCATAATAATAATAACGTGTATGTTGTTTTATCTGCAGGTGTTCTTTTTTAAATACATTTTAAAAATATTTATTTATTATTTATACAGTATTCTGATGGCATGCAGACCTACACATCAGAAGAGGACACCATAACTCACTATAGATGGTTGTGAGCCACCATGTGGGTGCTGGGAATTGAACTCAGGACCTTTGAAGAACAGCCAGTGCTCTTAACCTCTGAGCCATCTCTCCAGCCCCAGCATGTGTTCTTCTTACCACATGTGTGTCTGCTGCCCCAGATGCCAGGAGAGGGCATCAGACCCTTTGGGATCGTTATACCTAGCTGCGAGCTACAACAGCTATGAGAACTAACCCACACCCACAGAAAGCAGTCTTAGATCAGAACTCCTTGTGTTCCACTGGCTTTATTTACTTAGAAAAGTCTTACTAAATATCTACTTTGCCAAAACAAACAAACAAAAACCCTGGAGCTAATAAAAGACAATCTCTTTACAGTCACAGAGCCCCTGCCCAGCTTTCCTGCTTTGTGCCCCAAGCTAGGCTGTGGGCCCTGCTCCTCCCGGGTCTCTGCTTCATCTGTCCTCCCCAGAACACTGGGTGACAGGTCATAAGGGTGTGCAAGGCTAATACTGAAAAGCTTTTCAAGCTGGTCAGGCCATGGAGCCCAATCATCCAGAGAGGAGGACCCACCAAAGAGCACAAGACAACCAGTTCACCTAAAACACCCATGCATCATTGCACACGGGAATTAATACAATCAGCACAACCACCACACACGTCCTCCTCATCTGTGCGTGCTGCATCTGGAGCCTCACACACACTAGCTGCTCACAACTGAACGACCTCCTCAGCCCTCCTATTCTGAGGCAGTCTCATTACCCAGGATAGCGCTGAACATGTGACCCCCTCCTGCTTCAGCCTCACGTATTTGGAACTACAGGCCTGACTCATATTCATGACAGGGCTTCTCTGTGTGGCCCCGGCTGTGCCGGAGCTCAGGCTATACACCGGACTGGCTTTAAACTCACCAGATTCATCTGCCTCTGCCTCCTGAAGGCTAGAATTAAAGGTGTGGGCCAACATGAGTGACTTCACACCGCCATTCTTTAAATTTCTCCTGTGGGACTCTGCTGATCTACCTGACCCTGAGACGAGAAGTGTGTGCGCAGGGCAACTGTGAGACAGCACTGTCACAGTGCTCGGCAGGATCAGAGCTATGCTGCCCTGGACAGAAGAACTGCCGAAGCTGTCCTGAACTTCCAGGCAAAAGGAAACACTTTAACTCTACCACTCCTGGCCTGTTCTGTAATCCGGATAACAGGGAGGCAGAAGGAGGAGTGAGTCTGAAACCTGCCTGGGCAGCTTAGTGAAACCTCGTCTCAGAGGATGAGCCTATAATGACCAACTCATGGCCATTCTCCCATCTATAGCTGGGCGTATGACCTCACAGCTCGGGCTGGAAGAGTACGTGTTCAAGGCCATCCCTGAGTAGACATGAGTTCAGAGCCTGCCTTGGCTACATTAGACCTCGTATTAAAATAAAATCCTCTAAGCTGTGTATAAGGTGTGCATGAAGTAAAAGTGAATTTTACGATGAGACACCTCCTAGACAGTGTATTATGTACATGCAAACCCTAAACACTCATGCCCAGGAAGCTGCTGTGAATATCATCTCCTTCCCTTTTTTTTTTTTTTGGGGGGGGGGGCACCATGCCCAACCCTAGATATCTCTTAACACTTTTTCCCCTGCAGAGATAGGGTTTCTGTGTGTAGCCTTGGATATCCTGGACTCTCTGTAGACCAGGGTGGCCTGAACTCACACGCTCCACCTGCCTGTGCCTCCTCAGCACTGGGATTACAGGCCTCCGTCACCACGCCTGGCTAGACACTTAAAACAACACAAACCCCTCAGTCTGCACTCTAGAGGTTCACTCATCTGTGTCTTCACTTCAAGTCTTCTCTCTCACTACAGACACTTAACACTGTGCCCTGGTGATCTCCTCTTAGAAAGCTCCAGCTCAGCTTCCGAAGGGCCCAGCGCTTGATTCCCGCACTCACATGGCGCTCAGAACCATCTGCAACTCCAGTTTTGGGGGACAGATGCCCTCTTCTGACAAGGCATGTACACAGTACACACATGCACACACAGGCAAAACATTTAGACACATAAAAAGCCAGTATCACTCTGCATTATTTCTACCTTACAGTCTAACACTATCCCTTCCCCCCCAATTCTTGTTAAAATTTTATTTTCAGGGCTGGAGAGATGGCTCAGTAGTTAAGAGGACCTGGGTTCAGTTCTCAGCTCACAACCCTCTGTAACTCCATTTCATGGAGACCCAGTGTCCTCTTCTGTCCTCTGAAGGCATTGCAGGCACGCAGAAAAAGGCAAAGTAACCCATACACATAAATTAAAATATTAATTTTTTTTCTTTTAAGCAGCTACCTGCAGTGGTGCACATCTGTAATACCAGTATTCAATTGGCAGAGGCAGGGGGATCTCTATGAGTTCCAGATCAGTCAGGCTACATAGTGAGATCCTGCCTCAAACAACAAATAACTTGTAATAAAAATATTTCTTCACGTAGCACTATTAAGCATCCCTTTAACTGCATTTTGACTAATAAGAGCGGAATTCTTTAGTCTTTACCCTTTATCTAGTCAGTCTCCAGTTCTGGTCTAGACATTTGGCAGATACTTCATTCTCACCACCTTAGTATTTTTGGGGGGTGGGGGAGCGCAAGGTTCGAGACAGGGTTTCTGTGTCCTTAGCTGTCCTGGAACTCACAGAGATCGGCCCCTAACTCTGAGTGCCAGGATTAAAGGCATGCGCCTCGGCCGCTTGGCAGGGCCTTACTATTTTTCTTGCCACCTTTTCCACAAAAAACTGCCAGAGCAGGTGTTCCTGAGTTTATCTCGACCGAGGCCATTCTCCACTCCCACTCTTACATTAATAAGCTGATCTTAAGAGATTCAGACCAGCTTTGGCGATTTAAAATTTGGTCTCAACTAAGCTGGGTGTGGTGGCAAACGCCTTTAACCCCAGCACTTGGGAGGCAGAGGCAGGCGGATTTCTCTGTCTTTAAAGAATGGCAACTCTTCTACAGAGTGAGTTCCAGGACAACTAGGGCTACGCAGAGAGACTTGTCTCTTTTTTGTTTTTTGGGGGTTGGGTTTCTCTGTGTAACAGCCCCGGCTGCCCTGGAACTCGATCTGTAGACCAGGCTGGCCTCGAACTCTGGGTTCCAGCGCTGGGATTAAAGGCGTGAGCCACCCCCGCCCGGCTGGGAGACCCAGTCTTAAAAAAGAAAAAGTTGTCTAAGCTAAATCAAATGCTCGGGAGATTGCTGCGGTCGATCTACTCTGCCTCCCCACCGAAGTGACTTCACGCCTCGAGTTCCCGGTCCCTTAAGTCCACGCCCGCAGCGCAGCGCAGCGCACAAGAAGACGCTCACTAGCCTCGCTCCGGCCCTCCCGTCCCTCCCTCGCTACCACACGCTCTTCGCATCTCCCATCGGCCTCCCGGGGCCCCAGGACGGCAGCGGCACGCGGCCTGCGGCCCGGCGCACATGCGCAGAACGTACGCGCCGTGGCGGCCGCCGCCGGCCCGCCGCTCCCGCCGCCTTCCCGCTCACCTGCGGGGCTCGTGCCCTCGCCGTCTCCGATCCACTCGGGCTCGGGCGGCTGCTGCTTGGGACCCTTCGGCATCGCGGCGGCAGTTACGAGTCCCCCGGCGCCCGGCGCTGTTTCCGCTTCCGGCGGCTTCGGGCCGCCAATGGGCGGGCTCGCCATTAGATACCCGCCCGGCCCGCCCGGCCCGGCCCGCCCCGCGGCCCTGGTGCGCAGGCGCCCTGCCTAGGGGGCGGGGCGGGGCGGGGCGGGGCCGCAGCCTTGGGGGTGTGGCCTGGGGCTAGGCGGGGCGGGGCCGCAGCCTTGGGGGTGTGGCCTGGGGCGGCACGCCCTTTCCGGGAGCGAGCCGCGCGTCCCGAAGGTTCCCACGCCTGAGCAGCTGACGCGGCGACGCGGCGACACTCTGGGAACAGCTGACACAGGCTGACCTCCAGCCTTTGGCTCCGCAGTGCTGACGTTAAAGCCGCGAGCCGCCACACCCTGTTCTGAATCTTTGCTGTTGAGCCGGGGTCTCACTACGGCGGGCCTGGAGCTCTAGAGTTCCTCCTGCCTCTACCTGGGGGAGAGCTGGGGTTACAAGTCTGCACTGTTAGGTCTGACTGGCCACTTTATGAAAGCAGTACGCTTCTTCAGTCACTACCCGCCACTTTCGAGCCCTCCTCTTTTTAATACTACATTTTGCACACTGTACCTAGCCACCACAGCCTGTCAATTTAGGAAAACATAACCTTACTGGTCCTTGGTTGACATGTCACCAAATTCCCAGGCATACAGATAAAAACAAGAACTCCACCCCAACAGCCAGAAACTACTGTACAGTAGAACCTAGAGGTTTTTTTTAGGTGTAGGAGTGTGATAGTTTTGCTGTTAATTGGCCTACCGTAATTGCACGTAAAGTGACAGTGAGTAGCTGGTAAGTTTTGACACCCATATACCTTTTTTGGGAAGGGGAGGTATTTTGAGACAGGGGTTCTGTAGCCCTGGCTGTCCTGGAACTCACTGTAGGCCAGGCTGGCCTTGAACTCAGAGATCTGCCTGTCTTTGCGCCCGGAGAAGCATATATCTTTCAAATCACAAGATACGGCTTTCTTTTAACTAATGAATGACAGGCATAGGAGCTTGAACGAGGCATTCCCACAGCTGAGTCAGCTCCATCTTTAGCCAGGTGTTTTTTTCCTTATGTAGCATAGGCTTGCTTCAAGTCTACCGGTGGCCACGGATGACACCAAACTCTCCATTTTCTCATGTCTACCTCCCTCCTGAGTTTTGAGATCACACCCTTGTGTTAGTGTGCCTGGCTTATTTCTGTGGTCTAAGAGCTGAACCTGAGGCAGCTTCATGCACACTCCACAAACACTCCACAAACTGAGCTACATCCCCAGCTCCCCCTTCCCCAAACCCACAGATGAGAAGCCAGTCCCCCATGGTCCTCTCCTAGCACACCTGACGAGGTAGGGTACTTTCCCTTTCTCCACTTTCTTCCTAGAGGTCTGGCCCCTCCCTCCTTTACCCTGCCTCTTGGGTTCTGATGTTCGTGCACCACAATCACTTTCACGTGCTTTGCTTGCTTACGAGCATGTTTCTGGCGCCCTCAGAGCCGAGAGGGAGCCAGCTGCCCTAGAACTGGAGCCCAGGCAGTTGTAAGCAGATGCGGGTCCTGGGCACTACAAGAGCAAATGCTTTTCACAGCAAAGTCTGCCTCTCCGGCCCCAAATGCGTTCATTCTGGCTGTTTCTAAACATTCACTTTCCTCCAGCATCACACTCACACCTATGGCGCCGCCGAAGCTTACCTGTGTCATTCTGGGGGCAGCAGACATGACTCAGTGGTTAGGAGCAACTATTTGTCTCGTAGAGGACCCAGGTTCAACTCCCAGCACCCACATGGTGGCTCACAACTATCTGTATCCCTAGTCCCAGGGATTCTATGTCCTGTTCTGACCTCCATGGGCAGCAGGCACACATGGTGCAGACATACAGGGAGACAAATACTCCTAAGTAAGTCTGGCACCATCACTGACATAGTTCATGTGAACTTTGATTTGATTCAAGGAAAAAAATACCACAGACTAAATCTTAAGTGAGCAACTCTTCTGATTTTGCTTTCAGACCAAAAAGATCCTAACACACCTAAGACCTCCCATTGCTGAGATTCCCCCTGCCCACTCTTCCTGTGCAGCCTGCAACTCTTTGCCACTACCTGCTCTGCTCTGCCTGCCCCTGCCCTTTACAGAGTGAAACTTTGCTGCTAGCTCTGCTGAACCAAGAGAATGAGCAGATTCCCTAGCAGCGCCAGCTGCACCGACAGACATGACTGAACACAGAAACGAGAAAATACGCTTTCCACTGTGTTTATTACTAATATAAAAAAAGTTACAAAGAAAAAAAATCATTCTCAGCACTCCATCAGCTCTCTTCTTGCCCATACACCTCTGACCCACTTCTTCAGGTCCTGTTCAAAACCCAACATGTGCACTGTCGTTTTCACAGAAAACAACCCGTGCCAGGATGTAAGGAAGAGGGTCCGAGAGATGACAGTACTTTTCAGGTTCTACCCAGACAGGCAAAAGCCATCGAAGTCACAGAATTCAAATCAAAGGGCTGGCGGCCTCACAATGACAGGGCAGGCGGGAGCTGGGGGACCTGCCTGAGGCCTCACAAGACACCACTGGGTGAGACTCACAATAACTGACACCAGGAGGGAGGGTGTAACAGGGAGGCCGTCTCACATCCTCCCGAGCTGGGAGGCAGGTGAAGTCCAGAGGGCACCAAGAGCCTCGCATGATTCAACAGAAAAATTTACTCTAGTGCTGGGAAGTCACAGAAATGCCACAGACTCCGAGAAAGGCTACACATGGAGGCACACTTTCACAAAGCACAGTGACCACAGCCTTAGCGCTGGGGCTCATGCTACCGACAGACACTAGGGCGCCAGAAGCAGGGGGAGGCTGTTGAGGGAGCAAGTCTGTACCAGTCACTCAGATGTGACCCCGAGGCCAGACGACAGCCTGGTGCATTTCCTGGCGGCTGCAAACACTGGGGTTTCATATGGAAGGACTTAAAACCGGCAGCTGGAGGACAGGCGTCTGCGCCAGGGTTCTCAGGCGCACTCGGGCACGGATGGACAGACGCACAAACAACAGCACCAAAGGTTTCCTGTTCAGCGGCCGTTTGGCAGAGGGGAAGATCCAGGAGGCAGTGGGAGCAGGATGGGGTCCGAGGTCTACAGCCTGGACCAGAGGACGGCGGGCAGCTCACCAGTGGAGATCACATTCTGGACCCAGATGGGGGAGGTGATGAATGGGGTGTCACTGAAGGTGATGAAGGGCCTTCAAGTAGCTATGATGGGGCCACAGAGGGCGCACGGCCACTAGGTCGGAGGGCTCCTTCCAGCCTGGGGGGTGGGGAGGCACAGTCTCACAGAGGGGGTCCATTGACACCCGGATGGTAGAAGGCACAATGGTCTTCATAGCGACAGTGGCCTTTTTTAGAAAAGTGTCGGCAGACAGGGCGGTCGGACTTGTCTGTGAATAAGTGAAAACAACAGCTTAAAATCTAGTAAGAGCTGGGCACGGTGGCTCACGTCTGTGACCCTAGCATTAAGAAGGCTGAGAGAAGACTGCCACAATTTGAGGTCAACTTGTCCACCCGCCCCAATCAAAAACAACTCTTCCTCCCCTAATCCCCCAAAAAGATCCTAAGAAAGAAAACGTAATGGAATGCAAAAAAAGCTAAGGTTTCCACCATATACTGTTTACAAGTACTTTGGAAAGAGTCTTTGTGAGGGAAGAAGAGTGTTCAGGGCTTCCCGTACCTCCTAAGGCAGCTAAGAGGCTGTGGCTCAGTGGTAGAGGACCCTTCACCCAGGTAAGCTCTGCACCAACTCTCAGTGTTCAGACAGAACCCAAAGGAGAAGACTCCAGGCATGCTGGCACAAAGGCCACAGCAAAGGATGACACGGTGGCCTTACCTTCCATCTCCCGGGGGCCGTCCTTAGGTGGACAGGTGTTCTTGACAAGAGACCAGCTCTTGGGCCTTCGTGGATTTCTTGGCTCTTTGTGAAAGCTTTCCCTAAAGGGACCCCCATGGCCTGGCCCAGCAAAAGAAGGTTCAGTATTGAGACCCCACCAAGCACGACCATATGGGCTAGACCTAGGACCAAGGCCTCCTCGCATGCGGCCTCTGCCGCGGGGAGGAGGCGGGAGGCTGAGCAGTGGTGGAATCATTGGTCCCCTTGCTCCTGGAGGACCCCTGTGAAAAGCTGGAGAGAAAGACGAAGGGTGACCGCTGAGCAGCTTCACCGAGACAAAAGCCCTCTAATTACTGCAGCAAAGCATTCCGACACACTACACTGCACAAATCAACTGCCTCATCCTCAGCCGTGTTCCCTTCACCCAGGCAGAGACAAGTTTTCATAGTGGTTGTAAGCCCCTGTGCTGGGAATTGAACCTAGGGCCTGTGTATGCCAGGCAACTACCCTTATCACTGAGCTAAATCCCCAGCCCCCCAAAGCCATCCATCTATGTACCCTTTCTTCTCCCAGAAGGGAGCCACTATCCTGACTTAAAAAAAGAAGACTATGTATACAATGTTCCGCCTGCATGTGTGCCTGCACAACAGAAGTGGTACCAGACCCCATTAGAGATGACTGTAAGCCACCTTGTGTGTTCTGGGAATTGAACTCAGGACCTCAGAGGAACAGCCAGTGCTTCTAACCTCTGAGCCATCTCTCCAGCCCCACTGTGCTGACTTGTAACATGGCAGATTGTGAATCTCTTCCTGGTTTTGAATTCCGCTTCTTTCATTAATTGTGAGACTCTTCAGGTCATCTGGACCGGAAGCTAAGTGACATGTCTGCTCCGATGACAGCATGTGGACATTCACTGTGTGGCTACAATAACAATTCTATCAACATTTCTACATGTATGACAAACTCTGTTCAGGTGACATGTGGCCGAGGAATTGCTCAGTAAGTACAGTACACTCAAGTTTGACCTTATTGAAGTTTCAAAGTGGTGTATCGATTAGTCACCTCAACAGTGGTTCTACACCTTTGGAACACTGAAAGGGCCAGCTTTTCTCACTTGGTTGTTTTGTTGTGTGTGAGAAACAAACTTTTAAAAGAAGACTCACTTTACATGTGATTGCCTACATGTATGCTCGTGTGCCACATGTGAGTCTGGTGTCCCTGTGGAACTAGACTTGTGTGCACAGTGTACATGACAGCAGCCACAGCGCTCTTAACCACTTGCCATTCTCTTTAGCTCCAAGAAACACATTTTAAAGAACACTGTATCTTCTTTGTGCTTGTGTTGGCCGCATATGTGACAGAGGACAATCTGTGGAATTGGATCTTCTACTACTCGGGGCCCAAGGATTAAAGTCAGATTGTCTCTTCCTGAAAAGCACCAAGAGTTATCTTGTCAGCCCGACTCACCTCAACGATTTCTAAGCATATGGTTCAATACTATAAGCTCACGTGCTGAAAAAAGACTCCCAGTCTGTTTACTCTACTGTAAACTAAGACCAAACAGAATCCTTTGAACAAGCCCTTTCCTTAATTTCCAACAGTCAGTGTGTGTGCTTCTGTCTCCCTCTCTCTATGTTACGAATGTTGACAGGGTCTCACTGAACTCGGGGATCCAGCTGCACGTGCTATCCAGCAAACCCTAGAGCCCTCCTACCTCTGCCTCATCATCTCCGTGCTGTGCCCAAGTTTTTTACACGGTTGCTAAGATACAAAATCAGCTCCTCGTGCTTTTGAAGCAGGAACTTTTATCAACTGGACCACCTCCCCAGCATCCCTCCTCCTCCTCCTTTTTAATTTTATTTTTTAGAGACAGTGTTTTCTGTGGCCAGGCTGACACGGGACTCCTAGCTTTCCTGCTAACCCTATGCCTGGTCTGTGTGTTGTCTACAGACTCTTAGCTACGCTAAGACCTTGAAACAAACTTACTTTTTACAAGAATGTTTATTTTGCAGTTTCTCCTCACCTGACTTGGGATCACCAGGCCTTCCATTAGCCATGGGGGGTGGGCCCAGAAGGCTGGGTGGTCCTAAGAGCAGACGTGAAAATACGGTCATCACAGCGGTGCAATGAACAGACCACCTCCTTGTCTCGCGGGGTGTTTAACTCTCACTTTTCAACCAGTAAAGTCAGATCTATCCACTCAGCAGTGCCGCAAGCGCTCACCCCGTCCATCTGCCCGTCCCTCTGCAGAGTTGTTTCAGAGTCCATCAGACGGTAACAGAGGGCTCTAACAGCTCTTTCCTCAGTGCTGCATCCACCACATGCCCAGCGATTCCACGAACCCCAATCCCTCACCTTAACTGGTGGCCCATCATAGTTTTTTTCTCCTCTCCTTCCCTCTAGGGAGTAGTTCACAGAAGGCTGCACTCTGACCTAACCAGTGGAAGTGTGGTCACAAACTGTCTTCCCGGACATCACAAGCTGCAGTATCGCTGCCGCCCCTCTCCCCCGCCATTCTGCGGCAGCGAAAGCCAGATGTTCAGCCGCCACCTCCCCCGCCTTCTCCAAGAAAGGGTTAGGAGCCACACTGAGGCCGAGGGTTCAAGCAAGCGAACTCCCCACTCAAGCTTGCAGCAGCAGGCCCCCTCCCACCACCACGTCCCACCCCACCTCCACGCGTGCGCCCTTCCTCCTTCCGTCGGAGCCTCCTCCCCCGCACTTCGCCCGCGCCTGGCCCCTGGCCCGCTGACAGGCGTGTGCGCGCCCTGCTCCTCACCAACGGGCCTCTCGTCCTCCTCGTCTCCGGGCTCGCTCCGCTCTGACAGTGCGGGATGCCGTGGCGGATGCTGCTGCTGCTGTTGCTGCTGCTGACTCGGCTTCCTTCGCTTCGGCATCGCGGCTGCGGCAATGGCAGCAGTAGGATTTGGAGGGCAGTGAGGAAGGGGCACGCTGGCCTTGCTTCCGCTTCCGGGTGGGCCGCGGGCCCAGCGACCGAGGCCTCTCGCCATGCCACTTCCGGGAGGCTGTGGCTCCGCGCCTCCCCGTGCCGCGCGTGGCGGGACGCTGCTCCCCCCGTGCTTGCGCAGGGCTCTTCCCCACGCGGCGAAGCACCACCGCGTTGCCGCGAGGCGCTGTGGGGCTCCGCGCCTCCGGCCGCCCGCGAGAGGCCCGTCGCGTCCTGAGGTCGCCACATCCGGTCCGCCCCGTTACCGTGGCAACAGCCGCAGCCACAACTCGGCGCTCTCTTGACCTCCCTCCAAAAGTCCTCGTCCCGCTCCCGTCGCGTCCTCGCCCGCGCGGCCTGTGAGCCCCCGTCTCAGCATCCGCCCCGCCGGCCCCGGGGCGCCGCCGGCGCGGCCCAGGCTCCCCCGCCGGGCGCCATCCCCCGGGGCGGCCGCCGCGCGGCGAGGCGGGTCCTCGGCCCGTCGCCCGCCCCCGTCAGGTGAGTGGCAGCGCCCGGGGGCGCCGGGCGGCGCCGGCCCGCGCCCCCCCTCCCGCGAGCGCCGCTTGGTAGCGCCCGTGACGGAGTCCGCCCGGGCCTCCCACGCGCGCCCGCCGCGCCTCCCGGAGCCGCGGGCGCTCACGTGCGGCTCGCGGCCCGGCCGCCGCGCTCCCCGCCGCCCGCCGCTGACGTCACCGCGGCCCCGCCTCCCCAGGGCCCCGGGCCGCCGGCGGGGGCCGCCCGGGGGAGTCAGTTGCGGCGGCGGGGAGCGCGGCGGAGGGCTGGCCGGGGCGCCGGGGCCATGCCGAGGAAGAAGCCCTTCAGCGTGAAGCAGAAGAAGAAGCAGCTGCAGGACAAGCGGGAGCGGAAGCGAGGTCAGGGAGGGGGCGGGGCCGCCGCGCCGCTCCGGGGCCGGGCTGAGGGCCGCCGCACCGCGGGCGGGGGCGGGGGCCTCTCGCGGTCCCGCGTGGGCCGCCACGGTGGGGGTTCCCCGCAGCGGCGGGGCGGGCGGAGGCTGGGGGAGGGGACAGCCTGCTGCTCCCACCCGGGCGCCGTGACGACCCCCGGGCCCACCCGGGAGGGAGCTGGGGCGCGCGGTTGGGAGGATGCAGCCCCTGGAGAAGTTGGGGCGGCCGAAGAGCAGCTTGTCCCACCGGCTCGGGGGCCTTAGGTGCCCCCGAGAACCGGCCTGCACCGGCGTCACCGGCCCCTCCCCTCAGGGCTTCAAGATGGGATTCGCTCCAGTTCCAACAGCCGCAGCGGGAGCCGGGAGCGGCGGGAGGAGCAGACGGACACCTCGGATGGGGAATCCGCGACCCATCACATCCGCAGGCTCAACCAGCAACCTTCCCAGGGGCTGGGGCCCAGAGGCTACGACCCCAACCGGTGAGCGGAGGAGAAGGGCAAGGACGCTGGCCGCGGGGAGAGCTTCCGATGGAGGCTTCCAAGTGCTCCTAGCGAGGCCGGCAGCCACGTTGTTGCTCTGGGGGATGGGCCGAAGCCCTGCCCTCCGGAGGGGCTGTCAAGAGTTTGTTTAGAGGAGACCCGAGCAGCCTCCGGAGAGAGGAGGCTCTGCTGAGCTGCGTGCTCGGGACAGAGGGTGGTCGCTATATGTGTGGTCGCTCTTCCCACAGATACAGGCTGCATTTTGAACGGGACAGTCGGGAGGAGGTGGAGAGGAGAAAGAGGGCGGCCAGGGAGCAAGTCCTGCAGCCGGTCAGTGCTGAAGTGCTGGAACTGGATATCCGGGAAGTCTATCAGCCTGGCTCCGGTGAGTGAGAGCAGCCTGGTGTTTACCAGCAGCTTGGGGAAGGAGCTGGCTACGACGAGAGGAGGGGTCCAAAAAAAAAAAACAAAAAAAAAACAGTCTTTATTGCTCGTGGGGACTTTTTTCTCGTTGCCCAGTCCTGGACTTTCCCCGCCGGCCTCCTTGGAGCTATGAGATGTCCAAGGAACAGCTGATGAGCCAGGAGGAGCGGAGCTTCCAGGAGTACCTCGGGAAGATACATGGGGCCTACGCTTCGGAGAAACTCAGCTACTTCGAGCACAATCTGGAGGTGACGGTGGAGTTGACAACATTGTGGGACTGGAAGGGGTCCCAGCTCAGGCAGGAGGAGGACTCTAAGGTGGTTTCCCTCTGATCTTTTCAGACGTGGAGGCAGCTGTGGCGGGTGCTGGAGATGGCTGACATTGTCTTGCTTGTTACTGACATCCGACATCCGGTGAGCGCTGGAAAGGCTCCACAGGTCGGGGAGGATCTGGTGGGGCCGTCCAAGGGCAGGGATTGGAAGACGGGGATCTTCTTAAGGGTGTGTGTGAAATGCGGTGTGTTTGCCGTGCTTGCCATTCTAGAGTATGTGCTTTCAGTTGTCCCGAGGTCAACCTTGGATGCACTCCTCAGGCCAAGCCACCGTGTTTGTGGGATGGATCTTTTACACCCCACAAAGCTCCAGGGATCCTCCTGTTCTCCTTCCCTGGTGCTGGGGTGTGGCGGCTTCTTTCCTGTCTTCCTTCCTAAAGTCTTCACTCAGAAACTTTTTTTCTTTTGTTTTGCTCTGCTGAGAGTGAACCCTGGGCCTTGCACGTGCTAGGCCTGAGCTTTCACTGACCTGCACCCCCAGCCTGAGGAACTCAGTCTTGTATTCATCTTTTATCACAGCCTGCCACTCCCTTGTTGGCCAGCTCTGTTTCCCAGAGCTAGACCAGAGGAGAGTCCCGGGGTAGAGCTCCAGGAGGTCCCAGCCGGAATGCTAGAGGAGTGGGCAAGGCTGTGGACCCCGATCTCCTGACTGCCACCCCACTTGCCTTCCACTGCAGAAAGGGAGGTCTGTGGGGACATTGAGGTGACAGATCCTACATGAATGCAGACATTACACAGTTACAGGGGTGCGTGTATGTCCGTGTGCTCCGTTACATGCACATACGACGCTCACAGCCATCCACCTTTAGCACACATGTACACATGTCATGTGCACGTACTTTCAGTTATGTGCAACCCCTGACCCTCATCACCTCAGTGTGCTAGCAGTGGTCATATTTTCCGTTCATTTCTTCCTCCTTGTGACCTGCAGGAGCTCCCTGAGGCCTGCCCAGGCTGCTACTAACACCCGATTAGCCCTCCTCGTTCGGTGTTGCTGGTGTTACTGTGTTCGCCCAGAATCCCCTTCAGCCAGGGCCTTATGTGTTTTCCCTGCCTGGTGGTGGGAGCTGGGCTCAGCGAACTCAGGGCTCACATTTCATCCTGTGCTCTGACCAATTGTGTCCCAGGTTGTGAACTTCCCCCCAGCACTTTACGAGTATGTGACTGGAGAGCTCGGGCTGGCGCTGGTGCTGGTGTTGAACAAGGTGGACCTGGCCCCGCCCCCGCTCGTGGTGGCCTGGAAGCATTACTTTCAGCACCAGTACCCTGAGCTGCACATTGTCCTCTTCACTTCTTTTCCTCGGGACACCCGAGCTCCGCAGGAGCCTGCCAGTGGTGAGTGGGCTGTATGGAGGCGGTGGTGGGCGAGAAGAGAGCACAGGCCAGAGGGCAGAGGCACCTGCTGGCCTGAGGGTGAGAGATAAGGCGCATTTTTCTTCCTCTCGCCTTAGTCTTGAAGAAGAATCGAAGACGGGGCAGAGGATGGACTCGGGCCCTGGGGCCAGAGCAGCTGCTGAGAGCCTGCGAAGCCATCACTGTGGGGAAAGGTGCGTCGCCCTGGGAGGGGCTTGCATGTACTGTCCCTCTGTTGGGCTCCCTTGGGGAATGTGTAGAATAAGGAGCAACCTTGTGGTGGAAGGAGAGAGGCAGGAGTGGGTAGGGCCTCTGTGGCTTGATGTCCTGGGACTTATCCGTGACTCCAGAGTGGGGTTCAGTGAAGGCTGGGGTACACATTGGCATGCTGGTGGCGACTGCAGTGTGTTATCCACAGTAGCCTGTGGGTGAGGGAAGCCCTATTCTTTTTCTTCTTCACAGTGGACTTGAGCAGCTGGCGGGAGAAGATTGCTAGGGATGTGGCTGGGGCCTCCTGGGGTAATGGCTCTGCTGAAGAGGAAGAAGAGGAGGATGGGCCAGCAGTCCTGGTAGAGCAGCAGACTGACTCGGCGATGGAGCCCACAGGCCCCTCTAGGGAGCGCTACAAGGATGGGGTGGTGACCATCGGCTGTGTAGGTGAGCTCAGTGGCCTGCCACACTGGCCCTTATGTGGGAGCAGAGAAGGGCGCCTCCTGCAGTGCAGCCAAGTCTGTCTTCTCAGCTGTGTCTAGGCAAGCACGTCCTTAAGCTGTGGCAGTGAGGGTGTGGGTGAGGCTGAGGGGGTGAGGTAAGGGTAAGGAGGTGAGG
>REGO01000826.1:398144-408883 GCA_010120015.1 Rhombomys opimus
GGGAGGTGGGGGGGTGGGGGGTGGTAAGGGTGTGGAATTGAGGGATGAGGTGTAGAGGTGAGGGTGTGAGGTGAGGATGTGGGGATGGGGGTGTGAGGGTGTAGGGTGAGGGTGGGAGGTGGGGGTATTGGGATGAGGGGGTGAGGTGTGTGGAGGTGTGGGGTGGGAGGTAGTGAGGGTGTGGTGGGGGTGGGGTGGAGGTGTGGTGAGGGGTGCCTGTGGAGAGCCTCACAGTTCCTGGCGAGTGTGACTGTTTAGTCTTGGCAGTGCCTGGCAGTGCTCACACACTGCTCTGAGTGACCGGTAGATACTCAATATTTCAGTTGTGGATGATGGCTCCTAATACAGGGATTCTTGAGTCGCAGCAGGGAGCAGCTTCTCTAGGCAGGGAGCGCGTTTCAGTGTGGTCATGGAGTGTGTGCTTGAGCACTGACACTAGCTGGACGTGGTGGCGACACCTTTAGTCCCAGCACATGGAGGCAGAGGCTTCTGACGGATCTCTGAGTTCAAGGCCAGAATGGTCCACATAGTCCCAGCCAGGAAGGAATCACAGTGAGACTCAGAAAGGAAGAACTTTGTTCAGCCCCCATAGCGGCAGCTTCCAGCCTGTGGGTCATCACCCTTAAGTGGAGTGACTCTTTCATAGGGTCACACATCAGACAGCATTACAGTTCATAACAGCAGCAGAATTAGGAGTAAGAGTAGCAATGAAGATAATTCTGTGGCCAGGTTGCCACATTGTGAGCTGAGAACCCCTGCAGGAAGGGGCAAAGGGTGTGTGATGAAGACCCAAGCTTCTTACTGTGGGAAGAGACCTTGGTAGTTTAATGTCTTAGATATTTGTGGGGTTTTATTTTGTTGTGTGTTGGTGTTTTGCCTGCATGTATGTCCGGGCACCACTTGTGTGCCTGATGCTTGCAGGGGCCAGAAGAGGGCACTGGACCCCCGAGATGAGGGTTGCAGACTGTTTCGGGCTGCTGCATGGGTGCTGGGAACAGAGGGGCAGTGAGTTCTCCACCCCGAGACATCCCTGCAGCCCTGCAGTTTGGATTTTAGCTTTAGTTTCATTAGAAGCTGGGAGGGAATGTCAGGGTCTGGTTCACTTTGAACCTTGTTCTTCCTATTGGGTGGAGTTAATGGTGGGCGAGGGCCACAAAGGGAAGACGAGAGCCCCTGAGGGTGAGCGGGAGCTGCTAGGAGGAGCCAGGGTGCTGCTTGGCTGTCTCTTCAGAATTTGGGAGGAGAAGGCAGGAGCATTAGGAGAGTTTGAGGTCAGCCTGGACTGTGTGTGAATTTCAGGCCAGCTTGGGCTGCAAGCAGTCTGTAAAAAGAAAACCAACCCCCATCCCCACCCTGAGAGTTGCTTAGAGGGAGGAAATAGAGGTGTGGAGGTTGTGAGACCGCCATGACGTGAAGATGGGAGAAAATGACAGAGACAGCAAGAGATGGAGAGCTTTTTGTTTAAAACCTGATCAGCCGGGACTCCTGAGCTGGAGAAACTGGGAGAGGAGTGGGATTGGAGGGCTGGAGAGTGGAGAGGAATGAGAACTGAAGGCTGGCATTAGCTTCCCAAGTGGAGAGGCTGAGTAGCTGTGGGTTAGGGGGTTGGAGCTGTGTGGTGGGGATTTCAGTGTCCAGAGCCACTGAGAAGCATACAGAGTGTTAGTGCCGTGGGGTGGGAGGACAGAGGTGAAGAGAAAGCTGAGGACTGAGGCAGAGCAAAGGAGAGCAGAGAAATGGCCAAGGAAGGGTGTAGAAGTCTCATGTCTGTGAAGCAGGCTGGCCACTGCTGGGAGCCGGAGGAAGAGAGGGCCCACCCCAGAGCAAAGAGAAAGTGCGTCCTGTGCTTTGCTTCGGCTGGATGGAGTGCAGGGCCTGCAGAGCAGGAGGGACAGCTCACCTCAGTAGGTGAGGCTCTGTGTGAGCAGGTGACCAGATGCAGGAGAGGAGGGTGCTGTACTCAGGTGTACTGGGGTCGCCAGCACTGGGGTGTGTTTTCGTTTGTGTCCAAATGTCCATTGGAAAGGTGAACTTAGGAACTGGTGACAGACAGAGCTGAGTGTTGAGGGTTGTGGTTCTGTTGTGTGTGGAGGTTTTTGTTGTTCTTTAAATAGGAGTCTCACTGTGCAGTTTAGGCAGGCCTCCGACTCTCAGCTATCCTGCCTCCGGCTCTGAAGCGCTGGGATTACAGCCGGGTGCCATCACAATGGGCTAGGATTGTACTCTGAGGGGGGCAAAGAGGTATGCTAGTCAGAGGGGAGCTGCCTGTGTCCCCTCTGCCCGCTGGTGCATCTTCTCCAGGGGCGGTGTGGGCACACTTGCATGCCACTGGGCTGGGCTTTTGTAGGTGACAGATGTGGGAAGCCAGGACAGGACTTGGAGGTTGGTGTCCAGGACTTGCCAGTGGGCTGGATGCTGGACACTGAGGTGGATGGGAAGAAAAGCAGGACGTATTGATTGTCGCACATGGTCAAGCTTACTCTTCTGCTGCTGGAGAGGCAGCAGGACCGAGGCGGCCTGTTCGAGGAAAGTGTTTATAGTTTCAGACAGTGAATTGATCGTAGGGCCCGGGAGCGTGGCAGCAGGCAGGCGTGGCACTGGGCAGTAGCTGACAGCTTACACAGGGATAGTGAGGGGATGGGAAAGATGATGGGCAGACACCCAGACATGAGAGACAGACACACACTGGCTCTAGTGTGGGATTTTGAGTCTTCAGAGTCCATCCCAGTAACATACCTCCTCCAACAAGACCATACCTTCCAGTGCTCTTAACTTGTGGGTCGTGTATCCCGCATGTCAGAATCTAATGATTCACAGCACCAGCAAAATTACAGTTAGGAAGCAGCGAAAACACAGTTTTATGGTTAGAGTTACCACAACATGAGGACTGTATGAAAGGATCGAAGCGCGGGGAAGGTTGAGAAGCCCTGCCCTAGTCCTTTCCAAGCAGCTCAGCTGGCTAGGGCAGGCACTCCAGCAGGGGAGCCTGTATTAGGTGCTGCTGTCTGGACTGGAGTGAAGGGCTCAGGACGGCTGAGGGACGCGGGTCAGGCCAGGGGCAGGTGTGGGGCAGAAAGAAGTCTGCTCTGCCTGCACATAGCCTTGGGCAGCTGATACGGAGAAGAGTGAATGTGGTTCAGTATCTGAGGGCCCGAGGGGGAAGAGGAGGCCTGATGGTCCTGCATTCAGGCGGAAAAGGAGGTACAACCATGGAGGGGTATGAGGCAGCAGGTGTCACTGTCTCTAACTCCTGTCCTGTGAGGGCGGGAGGCCCTGTCCTGTAAAGTGAGGGACAGAGGCCAGGGACTGGCCTGGGCTGTGGCTGGGGGCCAGAGCTCGCCTGGTTTGTTGGCTGTGGTACATCTTTACTTGCCCTGTCCTTCTCGGCCCCTCTGGCCCAGGGGAACGCTTTCCCACAGCCCCTTGCCTTGCCTTCCTAGGTTTCCCCAATGTGGGGAAGTCCTCGCTGATCAACGGGCTGGTGGGCCGGAAGGTGGTGAGCGTCTCCAGGACGCCAGGCCATACCCGGTACTTTCAGACCTACTTTCTCACCCCCTCTGTGAAGCTCTGTGACTGTCCGGGCCTTATCTTCCCCTCTCTGCTGCCCAGGCAGCTGCAGGTATGTGGTGGAGGGCCGGAGCGCGGGGCAGGAGAGCGGGTGGACTGAGGAAGGTGCTGAGTGCTGTTTCCACAGGTTCTGGCTGGAATCTACCCCATCGCCCAGATCCAGGAGCCCTACACTTCCGTGGGCTACCTGGCCTCCCGCATCCCCGTGCAGGCCCTGCTGCACCTGCGCCACCCGGAGGCCGTGGACCCTTCAGCTGAGCACCCCTGGTGTGCCTGGGACATCTGCGAAGGTGGGCTTCCCGGCGGCGCGGTGCTGACTCCTCCCTTCTCTACTCTGCCAAGGCAGACTCCGGCTGGACCGTGGGGAGCACCGGGAGGACTGTGGGTGTGGGGCTGGCAGGGCTTCGACCTGGTTCATGGCCTCCCTTACTGTTACTGTTTCTCCCTTTAGCTTGGGCAGAAAAACGTGGCTACAAGACAGCCAAGGCAGCTCGAAACGACGTGTACAGAGCGGCCAACAGCCTCCTTCGCCTGGCAGTGGACGGCCGCCTCAGCCTGTGTTTCCACCCGCCCGGTTACAGCGAACAGAGAGGTGAGAGCCCACACGTTCTCTTCAGCCCCCACTGCGGTCAAGCCTAAGGGGTGGACCTCAAGGCCAGCAGAGTCACTCTGGGCAGTTGTGCAAGTCTGGGTGGGTCTTCAGCAAGGTGGCTGTGCGGCTCTGCAGTGGCAGGTGGAGTGAGGCTGCATGCCAGCGCTTGAGGGGCACCTCTGTCTGTCCCTGTGCCTGGCTCCTTTGCTCACGCACTTCCTTGTCCCTCAGGCACCTGGGAGTCTCATGCGGAGACCACAGAGCTGGTGGTGTTGCAGGGAAGGGTGGGGCCAGCAGGTGATGAGGACGATGAAGAGGAGGAAGAGCTGAGCAGCTCCTGTGAGGAGGAAGGGGAGGAGGACCGGGATGCTGATGAGGAGGGAGAAGGAGAGGAGGACACTCCAACGTCAGGCCCTGGGTCCTGCCTGGCTGCCCGGAACCCATATGCCCTGCTGGGCGAGGACGAATGCTGAGCCCCCGCCGAGCCCCGCCCGGCGCCATCCTCCCTCTGTTGCTTTGCTTTTGGACTGAGCTGGACGTGTCTTCCCTCTGCCGCCCCGATTGTGAATAAAGATTGTCTGCTTTGTAGCCCCTTCCCCAGGTGGACTGCGGTGAGAGCGGCTGACAGCCTCGGGAGGCTGTTGCCTTTCCTCGCCATTCTGTTTGGGAAGCAGAGCTCAGGCCTGGTGCCCGCTCTGCACAGGATCCCATGGGCAGAGGACGTGTAAGACGGCCTCCCCTGAAACTAGCCCCCCCTCTGCTGCATTTGAGCAGTGTCCAGCGTCCCCTGTTGCCTGGCCTTGGTTATTCCTGGGCTTTTTGGGTGCTGGAGCCACAAGAGGTGTCGCCACGGGAGGTTTTTATAGGAATTTTCCAAGTTCAGCAAATGATTATCAAGTCTGCATCCAGGCCTGTGCTAAGTACAAAACCAACCCTTTCTGTGAAGCAGGAGCCAGGACCGGCTGTGACCAGACCAAACGGAGCGCTGACTTTTGGCTTAAGATGGGTGTGTGAGGCTCCAGGTCCTGGAGACTCACGCAGTATTGTTCTGGAACTTGTTGATACTGAAATGTAGCAGTGACAAAGTTTGTGAAGAATTAGTGACGCGTGTGCGGGTGGAGACCTAATCAGCCGCCAGCAGACTACGTTCAGTGTGGGCAGAGCAGCCCGTACAGTGTCGGGTTGCATGAAGAGCCTGGGGGCTCACGGTGCCAGTCCACCAGAACCAGCTCCAGCCCATTGGCTCTGGTTTGGGGGTGGAGCTCCGGTGTTCAGGGCCTGAGCCAGCAGCTCTCTGGGGGCTGCGGCCATCATCACGAGTTGCCTGTATGTGGCGAGCTGACACCCGAGGCTGAATTCTTGGTTAAAAAGGAAGGGGAGGCTACGGTGTCTGGGTGGAGTGGTAGCATGGCCCACAGGGCTAGGTTCCTCTGTAGAGGTCAGCCGCTCCTCCAGTGCCAGCGCTGACCTGACGACCAAGGAGAAAGGAACCTCATGGAGAGCCTGAGGCCTCTGGCCAAGCATTCCTAGAAACTTCACTGTGTATGGCTGCCATGAGACTCTGAGCCCTGGAGCCTGCACTGCCACACAGAGAACTACAGCCTGTGACTCGCATGAAGGTCACCCAGAACGTGCTGGAAAGAAGGAAAAGCGCCAGACAAGAAAGGCAGTCACGACAGTCAGGATTGGCCTGGGCCTGCCCCTTGCTGCTTCTGTTCACTCATGGTGCAATAGACATCTGACATCGGGAGCTGGAGGCCCTACAGGAGCCAGGATGTTTTGTAGACTGGATCTCACCTTGTGGTCCTGGACTTGCTGTGTAGACCAGGCTGTCTTTGAACTCGCGTGGTCTGGAGGGAACTCAAAGGCAACGCAGTCCCAGACTGGTGTGGGATATGCATCTGCAGTCACTGTGAGTGGCTTGCTCAAATTACAGGAAAATAAGACCAGGCAAAGAGCCGCCTTAGCGACAAGCAAGTCAGAGGGGAGGGAAGTCATGCCCTAGTCAGTGCCTGAGGCAGGGGAGAAGCTGAGTGGAGGGACATGGCAAATCTGTTCATTTCTCTCCCATGCACAGACTCCCCGAACCCTCCTCACTGCGTCTTGCTTGCCTGTCCACCGGTGGGTCCCTGGCTGTGGTGGCCTGGGGCTCTGGCGTGCAGCCAGCCAGCCCAGCAGAGTAAGCGAGTCTCTTCGTGCAAGGGCTTTGTTTAGACAGCTCTGGTTCTGAAGCAGGGAGCTGTGGGGGGTGAGGGGTCCGAGGAGGTCAGTACCCAGCCTCAGCCAGGGTGCAGTGGACAATAGCTGACACTGATCTGCCAGAGGTGGTGGGACAGGTGATATTTTCAGTCAAGTGTCTAACTGGAGTGGACACAGGACAGCGGCGGCTGTGAACAGCATGGTCGTCCACCTGTGCTGTTCAGCTGTGGCCGCCAGGCTGAGCGGTGGACCCCAGGGAGGAATTTACCCACCGAACATTGGTGGGGTACTTAGTGCCTGTCAGTCTAACTGGTGAGAAGGCTGAGGACAGCCCCGTAGGCGCTCGTGGTTTATTGAGCGATGGAAGCAATAAAGCGGACAGTTTCTACAAGTGTGGGAAGAGCTGGGAGGAGAGTGGTGGACCCCCTGGGCTCCTGAGCAGGACGTGTGGGGCTCGGCAGGCCGGAGGCTGGCTGTGTGGGGCAGGATAAACCTCTCTGGCTGGATAAGATGGCTGGCCAGTGAACTCCAGGGATCGCACTGTCTCTGAGGTGCGTGCTGCTGCCCCAGCTGGCGTTCTGAGTGCTGGCGGCCGGACTCAGTTCCTAGGGCTTGAGAGCCTAGGCTGTGGCTCTGGGAGCCGCATCCTGGTCCTGAGAGGCCGCCTCAGGGGCTGTGGGGCTACAGAACACCAACAGGGCAGCCAGGCTCCACAAGTCACTCTAACCAGCCTGGAGGGTCAGAGAGAAGGTCACCCTGAGGCTGAACTGAGCGCTGGTAAGAGGGCATCAGGAAGTGTGTTCTAGCCGAGGGGCCATGAGGAAAGTGGGAACTTACAGAAGACAAGGTAGGGGAGGGGAGAGAGAGACAGGAAAAGCCAGCCTGTGCCTCGGTGCTGAAGGTCAAGGTCCTGACAAGGTTGGAAGCTTACCACCCATCAGGCTGGGTGCTGAGTGCGAGGGAGGCCCGGAAGGTAGGGGAGGTCTCCAGCCACTTTGGAGACTCTTAACTACTCTGTGGAGCCAGGTGAGGTAGGGTACACCTCTAGTCCCAGCACTCAGGAGGCAGAAACAGGTCATCCTGTGAGTTCCAGGACAGCCATGGCTACACAGAGAGACCCTGTCTGGAAAACAAAGCAAGAACTAAGACATGGAGCCAGGCACAGTGGGGGACACCCTTAATTCCAGCATTTGGAAGGCAGAGGCAGTTCCAGTCCAGCTGGAGCCTCCAATGAGACCCTGCCAACACCAAAACAACCCTGTGAATAGAAGGCTGAGGAGTATTTGCCTGTAGACTGCCGAGGTGGCAGCTTGGACACTGATTTGGAAAGGAAGAAAGCCTAGGGTTCTGTAGCCATCCTGGGGGGCGGGGCACTGAACCGGAACCAGTGGAAAGAAGGCATTTGTGAGTGTACTTGGGAGACGGATGCACAGGCTGTTGGCTCGTTCGGCTGTGTCTGTGTGTGTCTTTGTGGGGTGGGTGTTCGGCTGTGTGTGTGTGTTTTCTGCTGTGTGTGCCTGTGTTCGACTGTCCGTGTCTGTGCAGGTTTGTTGGGTTGGGGGTGGGGCGGAGAGTAACTGAAGATGGAATCTCCTGCCTTACTTACTCTTGGCGCAGGTGCGGTGGGTAATTCTGGAGACGGGGTGTTCAGAGTGCAGCTCGGGGAAGATGTGCCAGGGACGCTGGGCGCCATCAGCGCAGGGGTGGGAGGACAGGAGCAGGTCACCCACAGCAGTGCAAGTCAGGAACCTGGCTAGGAGAGCGTGGAGACCTACAGATGGTTTGTGTTCGGCCTTGGGGAGAGGAGCCAGTGAGAGACGACCAGGAACGCTGAGGGGAGGGAGGAGAGAGCCCTGAGGAAGGCGCAGAAGTGAGTGCGCTTGTGGGCGGGGAGAGGCTGGTTGGTCTCTGCGGCGCTCTGGCTCCACGGAGAGGTGAGCCCGGAGGCCCAGTAGCAGAACGTAAGTTAAGACGGGGTGGACGGAGGTGCGGGCACTGGGGAAGCCGTCCTGTGGGAGGGGAGAAGGCTCAGCAATTCCTCTTGCTCCTCTCCCAGGCTCCCGGCACTCACGTCTGGAGCCGGTGGTGCCGTGCAGGCGGCTGGAAGGGTCCGCCTCAGCCGTGGGTTGAGGCAGTTGCGCGTCCGGAGGTAGTGACGAGTGATGCAGCGGCAGGGAAAACGGCGAGCCCTGAGCGAGCATGGAGCTCAAGGCTCGGTGAAGGGTCCCCCGCCGCGCCCGCGACTCCGCAGCGCCACCTGCCGGCCGAGGCCGCGCGGAGGTCAGAGAGGGCTGCGTGCGCGCCTTGGATGCCAGCGCCTCAGGCTGGGGGCATCACTGGGAAGTGTCCCCTGATGCCAGCGCCTCAGGCTGGGGGCATCGCTGGGAAGTGTCCCCTGATGCCAGCGCCTCAGGCTGGGGGCATCGCTGTGAATTCCTGGGCTGTCCTGGGCTAGATAACGAGGCCTTGTCTCCCAAAACACATAAAGATTGTTTTGAGCTATTGCGTTGCTGCTGTTGTAAGCCACTTAACTTCATTCTATATTCATAGCAGACGTCAAGGTCTTTTAACTATTAAAGTGGAACTTGAAGGATGACACAACAAAATTTGGAAAAAAAATTATTTTCTGAGACAGGGTTCACAGAGCGTGAACCGTTGTCTGTCTGAATCTCGCTCTGTAATCCAGGATGAACTCCGGGGTGCCGGGGTAAAGGTGTGGGCCACCAACGCTGGCCACAAACATAAACCATCGAAGTATACCTAATGTGATGGGCTGTGGTGACCTAGCCTGTGATCCCAGCACTCAGGAGGCAGACGCAGGCGCATCTCTGTGAGTTCAAGGCCAGCCTGGTCTACAAAGTGAGTCCAGGACAGCCAAGGATTCACTAAAACAGAATTATACATACATACGTACATACTGCATACATACATATGATTATACATACGTATATAGTTATACGCACATATAATGCCGAGAAGAAAATGACAATAATACCTCAAGCAGGCAGCACAGACCTAACCAGCCCGGTGCTTTGCTCTGCCATACTGACTTGTGCATTGTCATACACGTCTATTTGTGTAATATTTGTTCACCCTAAGAGCCCAAATGCTGTGGCCAGTGTTCCAACACTTTTCCTTTCCTCAACAATTGTCAAGCCAGCGGCAGACACATTCATCTCTGAAGGCTTCACACACATTTCTTAGATGACCACGGTAGAACTGTCATATTTAACGGGGTAATTTCTTCTTCCTTCCTTCCTTCCTCTCCATCTCTTTCTTTCCTTTCGGTTTTCGAGACAGGGTTTCTCTGTGTAGCCCTGGCTGTCCTGGAACTCACTCTGTAGACTGGGCTGGCCTGGAACTCAGAGATCTGCCTCTGCCTCAGGAGTGCGGGGATGACAGGCGTGCGCCACCTCGGCCGGCTTGAGTTTAACATCTAACAGTGCCACCCTCTGAGTGGAATGGTCCCTCCTAGGTCCCGCTGTCTGGTCCCCAGCGGCTGTCTGTTCTGCGGTACCTTTAAGGGGTGGAGCCTTGCTGACGGAAGTCCGCCCTGGTTTTTTTTTTTTTTTTTTTTTTTTTTTTGCCGGGTTTTTGGGTTTTTCTATTTTTCCGCTAGCCATTAATGACTGAGCTTCATCCCAAACGGTAAGCCTAAAATCGCCTTTAAAGTGTTTCGGAAATGTTGGTTATCAAAACAAGAATGGGTTACCATCCTCAAGCCTTGGAGCGCCTCCTGTGGTGTTTCTGATTTTTATTTTCTCTGATTCATTTATTTATTTATTCGGAACAGGTTATTCTGGCCCTGGCTGTCCTGGAGGTCGCTCTGTCGACCAGGCTGGCCTCGAGGAGTGCTGGGATTAGAGGCGTACGCGCTTATTAGATTTTAATTTTCCCAGCTCAGGGCGGCGGAGATTGCTCAGTCAGGACCTCTGAGGTTGAGCCATAGAAATCACATAACAAATCCGAGCGTGGCGGCTTGTGCTGTGAAAAGCCGGCGTGAGGAAGAGACAGAGATCCCCGGGACGACTTGGAGAGCCAGCCTCGCCTGGTTAGTGAGCTCCAGGACAGGGAGAAAGCTTGTCCCCGAGAAAGATGGTCGGTGTGTCAGGAAGGTGCAGGTGTCTTCTGGGCCCCGCGCCACGCGTGAAGGTGTTTACTCCGTGCCTGGCTGTAACCACGTTCTCGCGTTAGGCCCACGCCGTGTGAAGGTGTACTCCGTGCCTGGCTGTAAGGACGTTCTCGCGTTAGGCCCACGCGTGAAGGTGTTTTACTGTCCCTGGCTTTAACGTTCTCGCGTTAGGCCCACGCCGTGTGAAGGTGTTTACTGTCCCTGGCTGTAAGGACGTTCTCGCGTTAGGCCCACGCCGTGTGAAGGTGT
>REGO01000826.1:409058-421611 GCA_010120015.1 Rhombomys opimus
CCCACGCCGTGTGAAGGTGTTTACTCCGTGCCTGGCTGTAACCACGTTCTCGCGTTAGGCCCACGCCGTGTGAAGGTGTTTTACTGTCCCTGGCTGTAACGTTCTCGCGTTAGGCGTCTGAGGGGCAGGGACGTCTTAGGCGGTTGTCAGCCCCATGCTGGTGTTGGAAACCGAACCACGGTCCTCTGGACGAGCAGCCAGGGCTTCTACCCGCCGTGGTTGACAGCCATCGAGTCTTACGTGTGAGATGAAAATAAGCACAGCGCTTTGTTCCGGGTCCCAGCGAACAGTGCTCTGGGAAAGCCTAGCCTTGGGTGCTGGTGGGTATTGGAACACGCCCAGATCAGGTTTTCTCCTTGGTTGAGCTTCGGTGCTGGAAACTCAGAGCACAGTTCTCCACAGGGAAACCGCGCAGCTCGTGGGGGTGCTGCCCGGAGCAGGACTGCTCAGACACGGGCTGAGCCCGCAGGAAGTCTGTGTTAGCTGCCTGGTGGCCACACTGGGCGTTTGGGGTCCCAGCATAGCCCGCGCCTCTCTCGGGGTGAGCGTTTAAGCAGCGAGACCATGTTCTGGGCCGGCACGCTTCGGTTCACAAGAACGGTTAGCCAGAGCAGAACTGCCGGCGCCCCCGGTGCTGGGATCACACAGGGGTCGGCGTGCGCACGAACAGCTGGCTCGGAGGCTTTGGAGGCTTTTCCTCCCGCCTCTGCCGGTGGGAGAGGGTGGGGGTCACGGAGCACGTCCGCGTTTGCCCGCGTCTGCGCGGTGTGGGCTTTGCGGCGGACGCTGCCGGGCCCGGGGGCGGGTGTCAGGGCTGAGCGCTGGCACTTTCCCTTTGCACCGCTGGGGGCGCCAGCAGGCCTGCTCTGCAGTGCGGGAGGACAAGGCCAGGCTGTTGTCTGGCGCCCCCTAGCGGCGGCGGCTGTGCAAGCGTCCTGTCCTTGACCCGGGGAGGGGAGCCCCAGTGAGTCTGGGGTGCCGGCGAGGCCCTTGCCGCCGTGCCGGGGTGTCCGCGTCATCTGTAGTCGGAACGACTAGAGTCTGGGAGCATGCGTAGGGTATGGAGGACAACATAGACCTGGCCAAGCCGACTCTCCACAGTGCGCCTTCCCGCCAGCTGAGCCGAAAACCAGCGTCTCACTGTGACAGGCAGACAGTCTGAGAAAATGCTCTGAGGTGGGTGAAGGCAATCTCCCCAGCGGGACGGAACTCCGGCAGAGCCCCCTTCAAACGGAATGCCGAGCTGGACCGATTCACCCACAGCTACTGTGGTCAGGGTGGTTAAGGGACTTGGAGAGATTGTAAGATCGGTGACAGGTTTGAAGAAGGAGCGTGCAAGAAGATTTACCCAAATGGCCAGCAGAGGGCAGCGTCTGACAGGAGGTTGAGTGTCAGCGGGCAGGTCAGGGTCACTGGCT
Source organism: Rhombomys opimus (assembly GCA_010120015.1). Lineage (NCBI taxonomy): Eukaryota > Metazoa > Chordata > Mammalia > Rodentia > Muridae > Rhombomys > Rhombomys opimus. Next base: position 410,477 of record REGO01000826.1, read on the forward strand.
GAGGCCAGGCATGGCTAAGGGGGGCGGCTGTCACTGCTCAGGCCCCGCCTGCTAAGGATGGATCTGCAGGGGTTCTGGGGAGGAGCAACCGGTCGCTCCCAGCTGATTACGGCTGGTCCGTTCTTCGCATTTATCTTTTCAGGATTAATGCATACTTTGCCTTACTACTATCTGAAAAGGCTATTTCTGCTAGAATTACCACTAACTCAGCTTGCGCCCGGGGCGCCCTGGGAAACACCATCTTTACAGGAATGCACCCCACACCTGCCTGCCTTCCAGTTGTGACTAGACCCAGAGTGGCGATGGGGAAACCCAAAGGTGTCCTGGCTGTCCGACCACTTCGCTCCTCTCCCTGCTGGGGTGCTCTATCTTTGTCGTCTCTCTCTAAGGCGTGTTCAGCGATGTCACTACTTATGTTTGGTGTTTCAAGATAAGCTTTCTCTGCGCAGCCCTGGCTGTCCTGGACCTCGCTGTGCAGACCGGGCTGGCCTCCAACTTAGAGATTCTGCCAGCTGCCTCTGTCGGCAGAGCGCCACCGCCGCCTGCCACACTTGGCAGTAAAGATGATTGCTCACTGTATAAGCGTGAGGGTCCGGATTCAAATTCCCGGCACCTGTGTGGAAAACACGGCCTGGCGGCAGCAGGTGATCCCAGCAGTAGGGAGGCAGAGGTCTGAGGATATCTGGGCTGCAGGTTGGCCAGCCTTGCTGAGCTGGCCAGCTCCTGTGGGCTTGGGCTGCAGGCCGAGTCAGAAGGGGAAAGCTCACTGGAGCACTCATCACTGAGCTTCCTGATAGAGCGTGTGGTCCCCGCCTCTATGGGGACCTGTATCTTGGTCTGTATCTTCTCACGGGGTGAGCCGATTGTCTCAGCACCGAGAGACGTAATGAATACATCGGATAGATATTTCCTGACATAATTTACTCATTTAACGTCATGACTCAGTGTGGTGGTTTGAGTAAGAATGGCTCCATCAGCTCTTCTAATAGGATGCTTGTTTCCCAGTTGGTGGACTGTGGGGAAGGATGGGGGGGCGGGGGGTGGCCTTTTTGAAGGAGGGGTGGCCCTAGGGCTGGGCTTTGAGGTTCCCAGGGTTCATACCAGGCCCTGTCTGTCCGTCTGTCTGTCTCTCCTCTGTCTCTCTCTTCTGTCTGTCTGTCTGCCTGCTGCCTGTGGATCATAAAGCTGTCCGCCCCTTTTGTGTCACCATGTCTGCTTTCCTGCAGGCATGCTTCCTTTTAGGGTGGTCATGGACTGATGATCTGAAACCGGAAACGCCCCCGTTCAGTTCAGTGCTTTCTTTATTTATAAGAGCTGCCTTGACCACAGTGTCTCTTCACAGCAACAGAGCAGTGAGGAAGACCTCAGGGATCTCTGACCTCACCTCAGAGTCCCCTGAATATTCCTTCACCTCGTGCTGTTGGCCAGCAGAGAGGGGAGAGACAGAGACTGGGAGAGACAGACTGGGGTTTTACAGGATCCCCAGCTCTGGTCGATGTGAGAGGCTGGCGGGGCAGAGGTGGTCGGGCGGCACCAGGACGCTGAGACCGTGTGAGCAGCAGTGGGAGGGGGGCTGAACACCTGTGGGGAGCAGCTCCATCACTGCTGCTTTTGCTTTCTCTTGTTCTGGACCTGATTAGACTCTCTGATACAGTTACACTGTTACTTTATGCCCGGCATTGCCCGGCCTGCTGTACCTTGACGCTTACGCTTGCTTCAATGGGAATTGGGGAAACAGGTTTCTCACTCACTGGGAAACTGGGCCGGGCAGAAGGAGGTGAAGGAGGTGTCACCACGCTTGATGACATGTTCACGCTCTTGGACCCACGTTAATGGTGAGAACCCACGCCTACAAGCGCTCATCTGGCTTTCACGCATGCGCCTTGGCACCCGTGGGCCAAATTCCTAAAAGATGTAACAAAATTTTATTTTAATACTGATAAAATATCCATCTTTAGAGACTTCATGTCTGTATGTGTGTGCTCATATCAACTGTACAAGCTGAAACTGCGGGAGTCAGCATGGCTGGTTAGCACTTTAAACGGTAAACCTAACTGTCCGCCTCAGCTACTTCCTGCCTTGTCAGTTCTGGGTGTGGCCACATCTACCACCTGTCCCCAGACCTTCTTCACCGTGTAAACTGAAATTGGTGTCTAACCGAAGCCTGGCTTGCCCTTCCGCCAGCACCTGGCAGCTGGCCTCTGGGAACCTGGGCAGGTGTGCGCCCTCACACCCAGCTGTGTGTTAAGGCTGAGACTCACCCTCACACCGCGTGTTCCTCTAGCGTTTAAAGTCCTAACTTTCGTGTCTGCCCCTCGGCTCTGCACGGCCTGTGAGCACCTGGGGAGAAGACAGTGTGATCCCAGGGAGAGATAAATAGTTTTTTTTTTTGTTGGGTAGATATTTATTTAAAGTATATCTCTGTTTACCTTTTACTTTTATGGTGGGGTGTGGTGGCACACACCTTTAGTCCCAGCACTTGGGAGGCAGACAGACAGGCGGGTCTCTGTGAGTTCAAGGCCAGTCTGGTCTACAAATCGAGTCCAGGACAGCCAAGACTACACAGAGAGACCCTGTCTCAAAAACAAAACAAAACAAAAACGGGCAAACAAACAGAACCCCTCCTTCCCAAAACCTTTTACTCTTATTTTGTGTGTGTGCCTGGTGCCCTAGGAGGCCCTGGAGCTGAACTATAGAGCTTTGTAATCTGCCGTGTGGCTGCTGGGAGTTGAGCCCAGGTTCCCTTTAAGAATAGTCAGTGCTCTTAACTGCTGAGCCATCTCTCCAGCCCCTTATTTGGGTTTTTGGAACAGGGTCTCTGGAGGTAGCCCTGGCTACTTGCTAGGTAAACCAGGCCGTCTTTGAAGTCCCAGAGATCCTCCTGCTTGTGTCTCCTGAGTGCTGGGATTAAAGGTGTCACCACCATGCCTGGCTGATTACAGGTTTTAAGCTGTCACTTCACCACTCCTTGGTGCCGTTAACTTTGTGAATATGAACTGGGGTAGATAAAATTTGAACTCCATGGCAGACTATGGAAGATGGAAGAAGAGACGGCTCAGGGGTTAGGAGCACTGGCTGCTCTTCCAGAGGACCTGGGTTCTAACCCAGCACTGACATGGCGGCTCACAGCTGTCTGTAACAGGTCCAGGCACGAGATGCACCTGTGTGCACAGACATTCATGCAGGCAAAACACCCATACACACAAAATACCAAAAGAGTACAAATGAAAAAAAGATAAGAATTAAAAGTCTTCCCACTCTCTGCCATAACCCCAGCACTCAGGGAGGCAGAGGCAGGTGATCTCTGTGAGTGTGAGGCCAGCCTGCTCTACAGAGTGTGTTCCAGGACAGCCAGGGCTACACAGAGAAACTCTAGTCTCTAAAAAACAAAAACAAAAACAAAAAATTTTTTGAGATCCCTGAGGGAGGGCTCAGTGAGTAAAGGATCCACTGCCAACTCTGGTGACTTAAGCTTGATTCCCACATGGCTGAAGGAGAGAACTGATCCCACAAGCTGCGACATACATGCATATATACACACATGGCCACACACCATACATACATACACACATACACCATACATACACACACAAACACACCATACATACATACATCCACACACCATACATACACACACAAACACACCATACATACACACACATACACACCATACATACACACACAAACACACCCTACATACATACACACACACGCACACACCATCCACACGCACACACCATACATACACACAATCTGTAAGTGCACATATAATAATTAAAGGGCTCTATCCCCTGCCCTGTATCTTTCCATGTACACGTAAGAGCTCACCTCCTACCATCACCCTATCAAGTTTCACTTGTAATTTCTTCCTGTGCCCTCGTCCCCGCTGCTCAAATTTGGAATTCCACCGCAGGGCTTTCTCAGACCAGTTCCTCTCCCAGCCTCAGTAAAGGTTTTGGCATAGTTTCTCTTCTTTTTCTCCTTTTCAAAAGATGTTTTTATGGACTCTGGAAATTTTACCTCACACCCTCTGATCACCCTCACTTCCCAGTCCTCCCACACACCCCAATGTGTGACTCCCCCCCAAAAAAAGTAAAAGTAGAAATTAGAAAAAAAAAAAAAGAAAAAGTCCAGGTTGCTTTATCTGTTTTCTCCTAGAGCATAGCCGAACTCTGGTGCCTGCCCTTCCAGGCCCCTGCCAGAGCCAGCCCTCGAGGAGGGCCAAACTCCAGCTCCTCCACACTGCAGCATCTCCTCCACACTGCTCTTTGGTGGCTTTCTGTCTGGCCTGTTACTGTTTGGGGGGAGGGGTTGTCACAGAGGCCTCGGTGTCCCTCCCTCTCATAGTTAGCATAGCTTAGCATAGCTTCTGGGTGTGGCAGTTCTCACAAGCTGCTGCGTGCACCAGTATGATAAGCCTGGTTCTCATCACAGAGAATGCTGGTTATTCCCCGCCAAGGACTAAGAGCTTCTGCAAAGTCCGATGTTGGATGTGTTTGGCTCATGGGCAGGGTCTCCCCTTGTGTCTCCTTACCCTCTTGGCTGAGCTGTTCCTTGGGGAGCTGTGGAGGTGTGATGGCTCCTGTGTTTCCTGAAGGCTTGGTCTAGGTTGGTGGGATTGTTGGGAAGGGCCAGGAGGTGTGGCACTGAGGGGCGGGCTCTGGGATGTCAGAGCAGCAGGTGCAGAACCATGGTCTTTGCAGTTGAAAAACGTCCTGTCTGGACTGTTGGAGAGTATAAATGTCATTGCTCCGCTTCGAGACACTCTAGAGAGAATCAGGCAGCTGCTGCAGCTGCTTTTGCTGAATTGCTGGCTTGCTGTTTAATGGATCTCTTCTAGAGGTCCTGAGTTCATTCCCAGTACCCACATAGTGCTTTACAACCATCTGTAAGGGAAACAGAACATAGTTAATAAATACGCAAGTCAATCTTTATTGATTTATTTATAATATGTTAATTTTTCATTTATTTATTAATCTTTTTAAAAAATCAAAGCCTACACTGGAGAGGGGACCCCAGCCCTTTGGAGGAGGACAGAAGACCAAGAGTGGACCCAGACATTGGACATTGTGGGGTTCACACAGTTGGAGTCTGGTTTTTGCTTTGGTTTGATTGTGACTGTGCCCTGGTTCTTCTGTCTTGAAGTAAGAAAGTATTTTACAGGAGCCCACAGTTGAGAGACTTTGAATTTCAAGACTTTGGATTTTAAAAGAGATTGATGGGCTGGAGAGACAGCTCAGAGGTTAAGAGCACTGGCTGCTCTTCCAGAGTTCCTGAGTTCAATTCCAGAACTGACAGCAGACCCAATTAGAGACAGTAGAATGAGGGTGTGGATGTGTTTCCATTAGTGAGCAGAGCACATTTCTAAAAGTGCTGAGAGAAAACCCAGACCCTGCCCTCTCCTACCTGTGTTTCTCCTCCTCTTCCTCACAACAGCCACCACAGCTCCAATGATGACCACAGCTCCAAGGACAACCAGAACAGCAATGACTGCCATGTTGGGGACAGTGGGCTGAGGAGGCTCTGGGAAGAGAAGGGCAGGAAGGGAAGGTGAGGGTCATGACCCCAGCTCTTAGCCATGACCTGCTCAGGGTCTGCACAAGGCTCCAGCTCTCCTGACCCCAGCTCTGCACCCACAGCCTCCTTACCCCATCTCAGGGTGAGGGGCTCAGGCAGACCCTCATGCTGCACATGGCACGTGTAATGCTGCTCCTTCCCAGGAGGCACCACCACAGCTGCCCACTTCTGGAAGGTTCCATCCCCTGAAGGCCTGGTCTCCACCAGCTCCATATCCTGGGTCAGGTCCTCCCCATCCAACTGCCAAGTCAGGGAGATGTCAGCAGGGTAGAAGCCCAGGGCCCAGCACCTCAGGGTGACGTCTCCTTGAGGTCTGGGGTGGTGGGTCACTCTTGTCTGGGGAGTGTCTGCAGGAGACAGACAGATAGATGCTGGTCAGCACAGCTTCATGTCTCCAGTGGAAAAGGCAGGGGTGGGAGACCTTCCCTGTGTCCTTGGGAAGGACCTTGGGACACATTCAGAGTCCTCAGAGAGAGATAGGTGACCACGGTCCAGGAGTTCACGTCTGCTGGTGGGAAGCCACCCCAGCCCACGGGACCGCCCAGATAGCCTTGCTCCTGTGCTAGAGTGGCCAAGGGAGCTCCACCAGCTACAGGGCGAGATCGCTCGCCTGGCCAGGAGGAGGAGGGCTGGGCTTGGAGCGGAGGTCATTACCAGTCCGGAGAATGGTATTTTCTCCCAGGGTCAAGTATCTCTGCAGCCACATGATGCATTCCTTCTCCAAGTAGCTCTTCTCTCTCTCCAGCCAGTACTCGCTGTTTTCCCACTTCCGCTTGGTGTAGCCAGCAATGAACGTGGCTGCCGAGTACTGCATAGAGTCCAAATCCAAGGTCAGGTAGTCCCTGCCATCGTAGCCGTACTGCCAGTGCCCCGTGCCGCTTGTGCCGTCCCGCATCTCACAGCCGTACGTGAACTGGAGGGTGTGAGGACCTAGACGCCCCGGGACAGGCGTGTCAGTGACCACAGATGCACTGCCCAGACCTCTCCTGCAGCCCCCGCTGCCCTGCCTGGCACACCCGAGGCTGTCCTGGCAGGACGGGTGTTCACACTCCGGCCTGGCTTTCTGATATGCCGTCAGCTGTGAGGGGCAAGGCCTGAGGCGCTTCAGGTCACAGCGAAAGCCTTGACGGCAGCTGAGCTCAGCTGCCCTGTGCCGTGAGGTCACGGGGCTGCTCGTCCTCTTTAGCTCTGACCCCTTGTGCACACGGAAGCTCAGGGCCAGGCCCCATGCTGCTGTGCGGGCGATCCCAGGGGCCGAGAGTTCTCCCCCAGTGCAGGAGCGCGGCACACGAGCGTGGTGGTGACGGGTGGACACAGTGTGCCCGGCAAGAACCAAGCCCCGGGCAGGCGCAGGCAGGAGGCCGTCCTCAGACACACAGGGAGTTAGAGGACGCCCCAGGCGCCATGCGTCAAAACAAGCACAAAAGAAAACAAGCAAACCCAGACTGAGCCAGACCACCCACTGCCCACCTAGGCAGCAAGCTTCATGCTGAGGAATTCTCTAATGGACGTCAAAGTCAGGTGCGGCTGAGGTGGCCTGCTTGGGTCCATCAAGCCCCTGTCCCACAGTTTTCGGGCCTAAGCTCCTCAGCCTGAACTTACTACCTCAAATGTGCCTGTACGTGTGTCTTGTTCCACACAGTGAGCTTCTGAAGGTTCGCCCACATGGCCAACTCGTGGAGTCTGGGACAGCCTCCCCCAGCAGCTGTCACGGGCTCCTCCCTGGCTCAAAGGCCCCTCACAGACTTGTCAGTAGTGCTGAGCAGGGGCGAGTCTGTGCTAGAATCCTCTCCTCTAAAGTCCACTTTCCGAGCTCCTTCTCCCGCCCTATCCTGCACGTGCTGCAGCATGACTGCTGGTTGTGTGAAAAGTCTCTTTTTACTCTCTTTCTGGGACAAGATATTGTGCATTAGCCCAGACAGTGGAGTTCACTACATGTAGCCCAGGCTGGCCTTGACCTGGAGGCAGTCAGTCTTCCTGCCTCAGCCTCTTAGAGTGGGTGGGTGACCAGCGTGAGTCCATGCCTGTCTTCTGTGTTCTCCACAGACCCATTCTGTACCCATCCCTCAGGGTTTAGAGCTTCATCTCATTCTTGAGAAACTCTGATGGCCGGAGTGTCCTCTGCTTACTTTAGTCAGTGATGGCGAATGTTGCTGCTTCTCTTTGGGGCTTTAAGGAGGGACTGGCCTCTGAGGACATGCTGTGTGCACCCGAGGACATGCTGTGTGCACACCTGTACTCATATCAGCAGGTTTTGAACAGATGCGTGTCAGACAGACCCTGAGCTCTGGGAGCGGACATGTCCAGCCTGTTCTCCGGGGATAGTCTGTGGGGACACTGGGGTGAGGTGAGGCGGGCGTCCTGGTGCGTACCTGCTTGCTGGCGGGAGCCGCCGGCTCTCCCACCCTGGGCTCCAGAGCTGTTGTAGTAACCCTGTATGTTCCTCAGGCTCAGCTGGAAAATCCGCTTCCTGTTGTGAAAGGCCTGGGTCTCGTCCTCAAAGTAAGCCGAGTCTTCCGCCAGCCAGCCCACAGCAGGCTCTGCCCTCTCCATCCTGCTGTTATAGCGGATGAAGGGCTGGTTATCTATGAAGCCGCTGGCAGAAAATGCAGGGACTGGCAGGCCGGGCTCCGACATGGCTGAGTAGGAATAGTGCAGAGAATGTGACCCTGCAATGGGAATCGGGGTTAGTGTGAGCGAGGACCCGGCTCTGGAGTGGACGGCGCACAAACGAGGACATTTCATGACCCTGTGCACTAGGGTAATTCAGAGAACTGACAGCGACGTGTGAGTGTGGGGCTGGAGAGGTGGCCCACCGGTCAAGAGCATCGGTCACTCCTGTAGAGGACCAGGGTTCAATTCCCAGCTCCACCTGGTGACTAAAGACTGTGCGTAACTCCAGTTCCAGGGACCTGACGCCTCTCGCTTCCAGGGCACTGCTGTGGATTTGAGGTCAGCATCCCACCCCTGTCAGAGCCCACCCCAAGAACGGGTCTCTGTCCGCAGCCCTGGCTGTCCTGGACTCCCTCTGTAGACCAGGCTGGCCTTGAACTTGTGATCCTTCTGCCTCCACCTTCCAAATGCTGGATTACAGGTGCACGCTGTCACGCCCAACACACAGGAGTGATTTTAAGCTCAGGTTCCAGAGAAAATATGTGTGTTTGTCTTTCTGAGCCCGGCCGCTTAGTGAACTGATTGCAGCTCTGGCAATCTCTCACAATGCCATCGCTTCATTTCCTTAGGACCTGAAATTCCTTTTTAAAAATCTATTTATTTATTAATTATTCACTTTGTATCCTAGCTGTAGCCCCTCCCTCATCCCCTCCCAATCTCACCCTCCATCCCTCTTCTCTACCCATGCCTCTGCCCCAGTCCACTGATAGGGGAGGTCCTCCTCCCCTTCCATCTGACCCTAGTCTATCAGGTCTCATCAGCACTGGCTGCATTGTCTTCCTCTGGGGCCTGGTAAGGCTGCTCCTCCCTCAGGGAGAGGTGGTCAAAGAGCCAGCACAATCCCATCCCAAATAATTGATGATGGTGAAACGATGGTGAGGATGGTGAGGACGGTGAAGATGCCAAAGCCAGGGAGGCGACTGCTGGGCCAGTGAAGGCACCTGCTACCAGCCACGTGGTGGAAGGAGAGAGTTGACCCGAACAGGTCCTCTGACCACCACATCTGGGCTGTGGCATGTGTTGCATGGTACACATATGAACACACACACACACACAGACACACACACTCACACACACTCACACACACACACACAGACACACACACACACTCACACACTCACACACACACACACACTCACACACTCACACACACACTCACACTCACACACACACTCACACACACTCACACTCACACACACACACGGATAAATGTAAACTATAGTGTGCCCAATGTATATATACTTCATAAAGTAACGTGCAGTTCAGAAAGGTCGGGAGGCTGCTGTGGAGAGAGCAGCTGTTCAGGGCCCCTGCTCTCCAGAGGGCTGCGCTGTGGTTCTCAGCACCACAGGAGGGTCTGTAAGCAGCTCCCCCAGGTCCCAGGCCCTCTTCTGGCCCCTGGTACCTGTGCACCCGTGCGACACTCAAAGCCATCTTAGAGTGTAGGGAAGGGGCTGTGTAATGGGCCTGTAAGACAGCAGAGCTGTCAGGAGCAAAGCTGAGAGACAGTTTTGGTGACAGTGACTGGGCAACGCCCCTAAGACACGGAGAGCTTGTGAGACTGCAGAGCTGCCAAGGACAGATAAGAAGACATTCGTAGTAAGAGTAACTAAGACCGCTCTTACAGCAGCTGACGTGTGTGTGAAAGTGATAAGGTAAAGCTATGCCCTGAAAAATGTATAAAAACTGGAGCCCGAGCCCACTCGGGCGCTGCAGGCCAGACTCTTTGGTGAGTACACCGAGAGACCGCCAATACCCAGCCAATTCCCGAACGGCTGTTAGAAAAGCTCATACCACCTTAACAAACTGGCCCTGAAACCACCACCTTATCAGGCCGGCCCTGGAAGGCGGCTCCAGAGAAGCTCCAAGGCCTGTCAAGTCATCAGAAGACTCTGCGAAGTTCCGGGACCTAGAAGACACCCAAAGCCGGAGGCAAAAGTGTCCGAGCCCGTACCTGTGGCCAGGTTGTATTCCCCATAGGATGTATAATGTGCTATGCAATTCTTAGATATCTGTGTGATTAGTGTGATTAAAGCAGCATTCAAAAATCATTCTGGCGTTGGCTTTTATCAACACCTTGCCGCCCTTTGTGGCGTGGCGTCTGGGTTAAAGTCCTCCGGCATAATTAAGCGCTCCTGACAGGCTGGTTTGGTGCAGCATGCCTCTAAGCCCCACTCGCTGAGCTTCCATTTTCTGACAGTGCCTCATCAGGACTCTAGGTGTCTGCTACCTTGAACTCCTCCTGGTTGGGGTCTTTCCCACCTTGAACCTGCCCAGAGGCGTGGCCCACAGGCCCCCTTCCCCACCCCACTCACGGGCTTCCATGTCAGGGAGGTGGCTCAGGAACCAGACGACAAGAGCCCACATGCTGCCAAGACCAGTCCGAGCCTGTCCTGTCCTGAGAAACTAGATTTCAGAGAAGTCGCAACAGCCTGGAGGAGTGAGGGCAGCAGGAAATGGAACCAGTCAGGGTGGGAAAACCTTCAACCTTTGGGTTATTAACCGAAGTAGGGCGGAGGGGACGGAGGGGCGGATCCGAGGAGGCGGTCCTCAGGGGCGGGTCTTTTCCCGGCTCCCTGTGGGGAGGAGGGACGAGGCATGGGCTCTGAGCCGCAGCCTGGTGGCTCTCGTGAGGTCGGAGCCCTCCGTGTGGCCTTGCTGTGGGTCTCGGACCTTCCCAGCTGCTCCAGCTTGTTTATGGAGCTCAGTGGCCTCCTGGCTGTCGCTGTCACTCACTCAGCCTGGGCAGGCTCTCCCCACAGCTGGGACCGGGATAGAGTTTGTATTAAATAAACCCTCATGTGTTTTGCAGTGGACTCGACTTCTGCTGATCTTTTGGGGTCTCGGGGTCTGGGTATGACAGGTGCAGACGACCTTGCCTCAGA